>VZSC01005643.1:314825-325690 GCA_013398225.1 Steatornis caripensis
GGGGGGGGGGGTGTGGAATTGTAGGGTTTTTTAAGCCATGCAGTCAAAGATGATTATTCCTTAACATTTACGAGGTTCCTTTTGGAAAAATAAATTTGTTGCTCGTGGGAAAATGAAACAATGGGCAGCGGCAGTGTTTAGCATTTTCTTTATTTCTTTCCAGTTCAATAGTATAATTAAAATGTCAATGGCTTTTTTGTTGAGGTTTCATTGGTTTGGGGTGTTTCTTGTCCTGGACCAGAAAACACTGCTGTTTTCCAGTGCTGTTCTCTTTCATTCGGGTAATAGAAATCCTTGCCTTTTTTAGATGGATAAAATTTTCTTTCCTCTTAATAAAATTCTCAGTTCCTCAAACTTAACAATCAGTGCTCTCTCTGTATGTAAATGCACAGGATAGTCAATGGAATACACTAAACCATATCTTGTTTTTCTTTGCATCCTTTGTTTCAAACTTGGGAATAGCTAACTTTTGGGGAAGCTGAGGTACAATCCACTGATAAGGAAAAATCATATTGAGAGAGTAGATGGAAAAGAAACACATCACAGATAGTTTTGGCCATGGTCTTGCCTGCTTGGATGTTAAAAGTAGTACTGTATTGAAAGTGATTATGGGCTATATTTTCTTAGCATGACTTATTTAAAACCAATACAAGTTTAAATAGAAGTGTTACTTTTTTTTATCTTTAATGCCCTACTTTCAAGGAATACAAAGCCAAGCACATTCTTCAGTTAGTAGTAATTTATTCCTTGATGAGAAAATTCTTGGTGTTTAAAGCATCTGCCAAACTTCTTCACCCTACACTGTATATTGTTCATGTACTGTTATTGTGTGTGTAGGCATCTGTCTGCCTAGCCAGACACAGATTATAGAATATACCTTGGCATTTAAAATTTTATCAATCCACATGTTTCGCATGAAATCCAATAATAATGTTATATGTCTCAGAAAAATCCCTCCTCTTTATGAGGTTGACTTAAAACTACTGTAACTTCTTTAGCATACCCCAAAATTGACTACATTACTTATTTTTTTCCAAGATATTAATGTTATATTTTATCTATGCCACACTATATCCATCCCTTTTACATCAGAAGAAAATATACCTGTAAGTTCAGTGAGAGCAAATTTAAGTCTGTGGTACTTACAGTTAAAGGTATACCCTGGAAATTTCCAACATGAAAACCAAGAAGTATCTTGTATCATCTATCCCAGGCAGCCTGTTATTTTCCTACACTACTGAGCCAAATAACTGTTTTTTTCAGTTAGAACATCAGGCTTCTTGCACTATTTACAGGTTTATTCTACTTTAAAATGTGTAGAGATTCTATTTTTTTTCCTTTTCTCACTGGTAACTTATACCCTACATTTTAGTATTCTAAACTAATATATACTCTAAGATTGCTTGAGATTTTAGTGACTATAGAGATTATATACTCAATGTGCTTAATTATACTTAATACAAGTATGAGTTTCAGTTAGATTATGGTTTGTAGGCAGCTGAAGCTAAGGAATTTAATCGTGTTGATTGAAATGGATTCTGGATCAAGACCTCAACTCTTGGCTAAGAAATAAAATAAGCAAGATTGTTGGCAAAACCCCTTCGTTAATTTGTCGTTAATTTGTAGCTGGAGTTCTTAACATCCTGGCTATGTCTACATAGACAAATTGAAATGTCAGCATTTGAAAGAACAGTTTTATCAATGGTTACTTCACTGTGAGGTCTGTGACAGAAGCTATTTCCTATTCCAAATGTCTGCAAATCTTAAGTTTTTCAGGAAAAAGGCAATAGCTAATGAGCATTGAATGTTTACAGGGAACTAGTGTGTCTGGGATCCATTATGAAAATTAATTATGCTCAAGCAAAGTCTTTCTTGTCCAAGGGAGGCTATTTATAGAGACACCTACAAGGATTTCAGCATATGTTTAAGTGCCTACACAGCAGCTCTCTCCAGTTATAGTAACAGATTTACACAGTGCTGTTAAAATGAAATATGTATGTATACCTTCTGCAAAATTCAGGGAAATTTGGAGAAAAATAGATCTTATTTGTTTTTAATTGACCAAAAACTGTGTATGTTTGGATAGTTTAAGAAATCCTCTTTCTTAGAGTATGGCGCTTAAGAAATTAAAAAACAGCTTTCAAATTGACTTGCAGGATTTCTTCTGTTCTTGTGCTTCCTACCTTTATGATTTAAAAAATCAGAGCATTAAACTCACTCTTTTTCCTTCTAATTTGATTGGCATTCAGGCCTTTGTTCATATGCTTGCAAATTAAAACATGATAGTTTTAATATCATAAAAACATCTCCATTAGCTACATGTAACAACAAGATTTTAGCTCAATTTTTTAAAGAACCTTTTGATGGCCTGGCTCTGTACCCGTTTTGGCTGGGATAGAGTTAATTTTCTTCATAGTAGTTATGGTTTGGATTTGTGCTGAAAACAGTGCTGATAATGAAGAGATGTTTTTGTTATCGCTGAGCAGTGCTTACACAGAGCCAAGGCCTTTTCTGCCTCTCACACCGCACCAACAGTGAGTAGCCTGGGGGTCCAGGAGAATTTGGGAGGGGACATGGCTGGGACAGCTGACCTCAATGGACCAAAGGGATATTCCATACCTTATGACATCATGCTCATCATATAAAGCTGGGGGAAGAAGTAGCAAGGGAGGGATATTCAGAGTGATGATGTTTTTTCTTCCCAAGTAACTATTACACGTGATGGAGCCTTGCTCTCCTGGAGATGACTGAACACCTGCCTGCCCATGGTGGGTAGTGAATGAATCCCTTGGTTTGCTTCACTTGCACACGTGGCTTTTGCTTTACCTGTTAAACTGTCTTTATTTCAACCCATGAGTTTTCTCTTTTACCCTTCTGGTTCTCTTCTCCATCCCACTGGGGGAGTGAGTGAGAAGCTGAGTGGGGCTTAGCTTCTGGCTGGAGTTAAACCATGGCATTCTCCAATGGGACCATTACATTATGTTTTTCCTAAAAGCCTAACATGGTTGGTATTAAATCTAAGGCAATTAATCAGCAGTATTTCCTTTTAGTATTTTTTCATGCTTTGCTTTCATGTAGGATTAAGAATTGGGGGGGAAAGGAAGATGTGTAGGCTAAGAAAGATACATACAGAACAAATACTGGGTTTTTTTGTGAACTCTGCAGAATACTGTGAATTGCGACATATCAAACTGTCACATGGCTAAACAATTTCCTGCTGCTTTTGAACAGATTGCTTTGTTGACTCTTGAAAAAACAATTACAAATAAACAGTAACATGATGAGAACTGCAGAGATCGCTTACAGCAGCAGCAAGTTCTAGGTGCTACGTGCATTGTCCTGGTCAAGATTTGCATTGTAAGAAACTTACTCGAGCAAATCTCCACTTACCAAAATGTTGGATTTAAAATTAGACAAAATTAAACAAAAGGAAAATAAGAGTTCATCTGAACTGATTCTTTCTATTAGATTTTTTTGGTTTTTCCTACTTCTGCTGGGTATGTTTTCAACTTTTTTCTTAAAGAAATTGTTACTCTGAGCAAAGCCTGGAACTGTATGCTTTCTTTGAAACTGGAGAGCTAAACCAAATATTTCAGAGATTTGTATGCACATAGAAGCTATGAAAACAGGGAGGGCATAGTGATAAGAAAAAGCTAATTCTATTTTCCAACCATATTTTACCGTATCGGGAAATTTAAAGGATTCATCACGTCTTTTGATGGTGAATTTCTTTCTCTAATAGCATTGGTGGTCAGAGGTTTCATTCTGTATAAGAAATAGGGAATTGCTCACTTCTTCCTCCTACTTAGGGTTACACAAAATTTCTTGAAATATAAACCCTGAAACATCTAAATTCATAACTAAGGGCTTGTGAGTGCCTGTAACTTCTCAGAAGGCATGTGTCATCGGAGACCACCAGCCCTTTCCACACAGCTAACACATGGATGAAGGCCAGCAACTGTCTCGTCCTTTAAAATGTCCTGGAACACTTCACACTTGTAGCAATTGACATTAATCCTCTGTTTGTACAAGAAATATCACAACCACGTGGAAACATTTACTGGCCCAAGCAGCAAAGACTTTGAAAGTACCATATCCAGTATGTCTATGACTAATTAAATTTATGTTAGTGAGAGGAAACACAGGTGTTAGATCAAGAGATATTTATGCAAACTTCATTTTACTATATATTTGGCCTGTTACGAAGTTATTTATAGGCACAATTTACTTAACAAATGCTTCTGTGTCTGGCTTCTGTTTCAAAAATTCATCAAAAATTCATCACCTGGTCTGTTCAATAATATATACTTTGTAATGGAAAGCAACAAACTATAAATGTTATAGAAGGGAAAGAAAACGCATGCTGCTATATATTCATTTTTAATGGATGTGAAGTATGAAAGTCAGTGAATGGAAAATAAACATGAACACCAGATTGCAAGATAGTAAACAGAGTTAAAAGATGATTCTCACAATTTCAGTATTTCACAATTACTGAAATTTAATGGAGGGTGGTACTTTTACTGCACTCAACATCAGGAATATTAACTTCAGATTATTCTGCCGTCCTGGAAATCGCACTTCACTAGACAGATCCTTACTTGATGTAAAGGGCCCTAATGATTGAGTCCAAAGAAACTAAATTCAGCACCTGGGGAGAATCAGACTCTTTGAAGTCATCACTTCTGAACTGGTAGCTAAAGCTTTGCTGCAGGGGACCACTCATGTGTTTCCAACCTGGCCCTAGGCAATGGCACAGGAAATGGTGAATGGATTTCAAGGCACAATTTAGTGTAGATTTTTTTGTATACCCTAGTTACCTGAAAGAAAAATGTGCACTGAAACCAGCTCAAATACTGCTATGAGTAGAGGATGTGGTGGGGTCTCAGACTTCCAGTTTTTTGGTGTTGTATCTAGCAAGTGTTGAGTAAGAGGAGGCAGCACTAGGCAAATGGGGAAATGGGCTTCGGAAAAAGCCTTCTTGCATAACCTTTGATTCATCCTTACAATAAAACTGTGTTCATGTCATTGTTAGTGACAGGAAGATGAGTGTAATCCTTGTGGGATTTATCTGTTGGTGAGTCTTAATCACTTCTCCCCGCAGGCTAGCGAAGGGCTCATGTCAGCAGTCAGAGTACAGACAGTGAGGCTTGAACAAAACCTTCTTTAAAGCCTTTTTGGCAAGAGTCCTTATTTTGATTCCAGTTACTGTCAGTGCACCAGTGAAAACTGAAAAAGTCCCCAGGCATTTTTTGAAGTAATCAGGTGGAGGATTTCTCCCAGAGGAAGACTGGCAGTGTTAGAGCCACGTATCACTCTACATTACGAGTGCTGGGGCCTTGGGAGAGCCCTACGCAGAACTTTCCAACCAGCCTCGAAACTGCAGCAAGTAACTCCAGGTCAGAGAGCCTTTTAAAACGGTGAGGTGGACAGAAAGGCTTTTAGTGAAGGTAACCAGCATTCGCAAACTTGGAAGAAATTATGTTACTGTACTTTATGGGTTGAGGATCAAGAGAACTGCAGAGGCCACATATGAATGTTTCCCAAAACATTCAAGCTCTGCTGCAATGCAGAATTGAGAGACATGTTTCTTGCAAAATAGTTGTCAAAGCTATGAAATAAGAAGCTTAAACTTGAGCTGGGATTTTTCCTGGTGCTATCCAAGTGTGCTTGTCCACCTTGCTATTAAATAGCAATGTAAAGCTGTGAGCTCCGTAGTCTGAAGGAGCTCTAAGCTAACATGTGAGCCTGGATCTCTCTCTGTTTAGGTTTCCTTCGTGCTTCCAGAGTTCAACTCAAGATTTCTGCTGTTTCAAAGACACTTCTTGTATTTGTTCTGAACGAAAGAACTTATCACCCTCCTCCCTTTTGTTTCTCCTCCCAAACATTTGAGGTGGGCACAGGCTTTGAGGAGCCCTGAAACCTCCCTTTGGCCAATCAGACAAATAGGTCTAACTGGTTTAGCAGCATTTCTAAGTTAGAAATTTGATAAAGACATATGTTAGTCCATGGATAATTTTGAGGGTTTTATCACGGTCTGTTAACCCAAAATGTTGGGATTTACTGAATTAGAGAAAAGAGGTGAAAGTGATAGGAAATGTCATCCTGATGGGGCTCAGCACAAAACTTCAGTATAGGTTTTTTACAGTCCTCTTTATATGCAGGTTCATAAACAAATTAGTTTAACTACTTTATGGAACTGGAGTAGGAAAAGTAGGAAGGTAACAGCAGAAACAAATACTTGAAGCATTAAGATGATAAAGTAGGGAAGGCTATGTATCTTAGATAGCTAAATATACCTGTGTGACATGCTGCTTGGTGCAAAGGCAGTTCTGAAAGAGTTGTTTCTTCCTAGCATTATTTAGCAAGCTATTGGATTGACCTTCAGAAAAAAGTTACGCATACAGTGCTAAACAAGGCTTCTTACTAGGAGTTTAAGAAACCTTTAGTATCAGGCTCAGCACTGTGGTTTTTGCCATCTGTAGTATTTCTAGGCTGCTTGTTTCATTTTCTTTCTCTTCCTGGACCTTCTCTTGGCATTACTGGGGCAGCACGTGCAGCAGTTTCACAGTTCAGCCAAAGAAGAGTTTTTTCCTCAGGGAAAGATTCAGCCTCTGTTATGGAGGGAAAAATGCAGAGCAGTTTCCCTGACAGTTTGACACTTCATACTTCTTGTTTTTTCCTTGCTTATTGGGGTGGATGTTGGCAAATAGCAACAGTAATGAAAGAGCCTGTTGGATTCTTATTTGTGTTCCTGCACAAATCAGACATTTTCTCACTAAAAAGGATCTTCTATCTTCTCTGGACACTTGACAGAGTGACAGTCTTTGTGGTTGTAATAGTTATTGCTAACTTATCCTATTATTATCTTGTGCTCTTTTTCATTGATGGTTTTATTTTTAGTGGCTGCCCACAATGTAAGATTTGCAATTAAACAATGCCGAAGGGATCAATGTCTTCAAAAGAAAACATAGCTAATAGCATGTTTCTTATTTGTATTAGTTATTTTTATTAGAATTAAATTGCACACTTCTTCTTTCTCCTATTCCCTTTAACACGCCGGAATAATTATGGGTGAACACAGACAAAATATTTTTTTATCTTCCCTTATAAGCTAGTTGTTCAAAGTGGTGTAAAGATGTTATTTGCATATTTCCATAATTAAGTAAAGGCAAAAGCAGACTGTGAAGGGAGAGCAACCACAGCAGTGCACGCGGCTCCATGTGCACATGGGGATGGCTTGAGGGACTTGCCTGGCGAAGTCAGAAAGTGATGCAAATACCAGTGTACAAATGAGAGAAAGTTGTTTTCCCTGCAGCCCCTCCCCTGCAAGTCGAACTCCAGCTCTGTTTCTGCAAGTGATTATGCTCACATTTTAAGAAGCATTTATTAAAGTATAAAAATGTAAATGCCCACAGATTGGCTGTGTACAATTCATTGTAGGGGGCACAAAAATCCTTTTGATTGGCTTTGAGTGTTTAATCGGAATAATTAATGAACTTGACAATTTAATTCTGTATAATCATATTCCCATAAGCAACTCCACAACTCCTCATTTATCAAATTTCACAGGACAAGCAGAAATGGTATAAAAATAAGCATGACGCAAACATGGGCTGCACTGGGGGCTACATGCACCTGAACTTTCAAGAAGAAGAAAGACGTAGGTATGAAAAGTAAATTCTTCCAGCTAAAGATTTTGTGCTGTACATGTGAAAGACTTGATAGTAGATTGGCCCCTTCACATGGTTCAGATTGCTGGTGAGTGAAAATAATGAGGAATAACAGGAGTTAGGGGATGCAAATGGATGATGTAGCCAGTATCAGCCCCTAGGAAAAGTACATCTCTTTGAAGACACCATTGCCTTTCCTACTGACTCTTTTCTAGTTGAAAGAGACCAAACACTGCTCAGATGCAAAGTCTAGAGATCTTTCTTACACCACCTAGAGTAACCCGAAATCATTACAATTACTGTTAGATTTTTCCAAAAGTGACTTAAACATTTTGGACGTTAATTGTTAGTGGAAGACGGTGGGACAAGTAATCCAACGGAGCATGTTTAATAACCATTTGTTATATCAGAATTTAAAATAAAGTAGTTGTATTTTGTACCTAACTGTCCTTAAAAACCAAGTGCTGAGCTGCACTTGGAACAAGAGCCGTTTATACCCTGTGGCACAAACCCTGATGCTGTACATTTCCTTCCAAGGCACAATATTAAGACTCAACCCCCAAATTTATAAATTATATATAATTAATATAATTATTTTAGTTCTTACAAAAATTATGTATAATATTCAATCATTTCCTGAGAAACCACATACAGGCATGCAGAGTTCATGAAAAATATCTAGTCTGCTGTTTTTTTCATCTCTGTCAGGAGATTCCATCTACTCGGGTCTGGTGTCTCTACCTGTTGTTAGCAGTGACTTTCCTGAACAAAGTGACATACTATTATTTATATGGTGTGTCAGATTCAAGGAATATGTCACCTATTTCTAGTAGCATTGTTTGTTTGTTTGGAGTGACAACCCTACGGGACTTTGGGGCAACCTATTTTGAGTCACTCCTGTTTCCAAACATTGTGAGGTTTTTTGTTTTGTTTCTAAGAGACTCATAGTATCAGTTTCGTGTTTTTAGGACATCCAATCACACCAAATGGCGTTTGTCTTGCCTTTTCTGTCTTTTTATTCTGTTTTATTCTTACTAACGAGGAGCACAAGATTTTAACAGCCTAGAGGTTCTTATTGCAGACTTTTTTTTTAAAACAGAAACAATAAGTGCTATTTTGTAATAAAATCATGCTACATACAGATCAGGCTCCGACTCCACATTCTTTCTGTATAAGATTCCTGTTTTTCTGTCACTTTCATGCTCTACCACAGCACTTCCCACACATTACAAACAGCATGCTTATCCAAGTTTCTATGCAAGTTTCACACAAAGATTCTAGTCCACAGATTATCCACTCAGTGGGTGTAATGCATGTCTAGACTTCACTCAGGGATGAACTAAATGGTAAGGCTTCTTCAGAAAAGGAGCTAAAAGGTTAGTGCTCCTTGAGATCTCACCCATCTGTGTTCTGTGGAAGTAACAGACCTCACATTTGTATGGACTGTGGTGATTAAGTGCTTCTCCCTTGTTTAATGCAAGACGTCCTCTCCGTAGATCCATATATCACTGCACAAATTGTCACAAGCTTATATGTTCGTGCACCAGGCCTGTACTTATGGCTTCAGTGCAGGAAGATTGTTGGAATTTGAAGAGACAGTCAAGCAAGTACAGGTTGGTTTCTAGGAACCAGCATATCATGCTGGATCAGATTTCAGAAAATGAAAAGCATGAATCTAAGGTTTAGGACAAACAAAAATTTTTGTTCAAAGGCAAGCTTGTATAGCTATCAGAATCTGAAACATCTTTGAGAAGATAATCACTAAGCTTTTGGCTGTCCTTTTCCACCATCCTCAAAATAAACACAGAACATTTGCTCCATCAGTGGCTGTCACCAATATCAGAGCACTAATCACATCTGTCTTCCCCTGGAGTTTGGCTGCCTGGACTCAGCATGCATGTAGGTAATGGTGCCAGTGTCCAGCTTTGAACTCTTTGATAATTCTCTGCCAAGAAGTCTTAGTAGGAGATTTTTCTCCCTGCTTTCACTCCCCCCCCAGCCCCCCAATTCTGCTTAGGAACTGCTTTTAAGCTATGTTGCAGCCTTATCTGTGTCTGTTCTCTTATCTCCCTTGCTCTGACCCTGATCCACTGACTTGACTTTCTGGCTTGACCTCAGACCTGCCTCTTCACTATGGACTTGCTGAATGATGACTGGACTCGTGGATGACCTTATTTACCATCCTTGCTCAGGCACTGTGGGGCTGTTCCTCGATCCCTGCTCCTTCTAGTCATGGAGCAACACCTGCCTTTGCTGCTCCTTGAGAATTAGGAAGAAAGACTGTACCCAAAGGAGACACCTGAGTTCTGAACATTAAGACCTATTTTACTGGCCTTTGTTTCTCATCATAGTCTCTATTAACCATCTCCAGTGACTGACTGTGACCTGCAGGATTAGGATTTCCCATGCATATAACTGAGGATTTGCTGTAGCATATGGGGATGTACGTTGCTTACACAGTAGTAAAATGCCTGCAAAGTAGACTGTCTGAAAACCACATGGATGCTAGTAATGAGTAGCATGAAAGGATGGATAGTCTGTAAGATGGCATGACCTGCCTTCTCCATGACCAATCCAACAGCAGATTTGTAACTCCAAACTGATTCCATAGTGTTAGGGGAGCCAGGTTTCATGAAGGCACTGCTGCTGCTCTGGAGGGTGAAACTGTGTAGTGGGAGAGCTCATGCTATAGCACAGATACCACTTCCTCACCAGGACAGCTAATGCAGCTTTTTATATCTTGAAGTTCATACTTCCTGCTAAACATCCCGTCTGCAGTGAGCAGTATCCAAACTGGAAGAGCCTCATTCTTGTTGCAGGTTTAAGACCTAGCGAGAAGATCATAATGGAGAACTCTGATATTTTTCTTGTCATTTCTAGCAGGGTGTGAATGACCCTCTGGTCATCTTCTGTGGTCCTTGCTTTGCCAACCCAGCCAGCAGAAAGAAGCAGCACAGCTGTGCAGCACATGGGAAGAATCAAGCAGAAACATAGTGCATGGTCCCTTCGTGAATCTTGATGGTGGAGTCATGACATGTACAGGGAGCACGCATGTGAAGTCAGGATGCTACAGGGCAAGTATTGTTAAGGTATGTAAGGGGACAAGGTAGTTGTGTTGCCATACACTCCTGCCAATATGCAGTATGGTCATGACCTTCCTGATTTAAAAAAAAAAAAAAAAAAAAAAAAAAA
>VZSC01005643.1:331692-344150 GCA_013398225.1 Steatornis caripensis
CAAGAGAGACAGGGAACTACTGGAGAGAGTCCAGCGGAGGGCCACAAAGTTGATTAGGGGAGTGGAGCATCTGTCTTATGAGGAAAGGCTGAGAGAGCTGGGTCTGTTCAGCCTGGAAAAGAGAAGGCTGAGAGGAGATCTGATTAATGCTTATAAATATCTAAAGGGTGGGTGTCAAGAGGATGGGGTCAGACTCTTCTCAGTGGTGCCCAGCGACAAGACAAGGGGCAATGGGCACAAACTGGAGCACAGGAAGTTCCACCTGAACATGAGGAGGAACTTGTTTGCTGTGAGGGTGACAGAGCACTGGAACAGGCTGCCCGGGGAGGTTGTGGAGTCTCCTTCTCTGGAGATATTCAAAACCCGCCTGGATGCATTCCTGTGCAACCTGCTCTAGGCTAACCTGCTTTAGCAGGGGGGTTGGACTGGATGATCTCTAGAGGTCCCTTCCAACCCCTACCATTCTATGATTCTATGAGTGTTTCCCAAAACCCTGAGATTTTGGGATCCATGTAGAGGTCTGTTGGACTCTGGCCAAAAACTCATCTCTAGGTTTAATTGTTTTCACCAGTGTCCTGGGAATAATGTATGATGAGAAGCAAGTCACCTTACGGCCAGGATCAGCAGGCCAAGTACTCTGACTGCTCTCTGACATGTTATGCTCTCTCACTGTTTCTTCCAGGTCTTGCTATAATGGACATCCTCATCTTACCATAGCAAAATTTTGGGGGAAAAAAAAAAGAAATTATTGGCAATCAATAGTAAAATAACCAGTATAAGCTTATTAAAAGCCTTGATTACAAGGGCATCTGGACACCTTGGAGCCAGCAGCTGATGTAGACAAAAAGATATTTATCAAACAGTAGCATGAAGTCCCTTATGTTTGTTATTCTCTTAAAGCATATCACCAGTATGATTTATGGTGGATGGCTTTAAAATCTTCCAAAACCTTTTCAGAATAACTGCTAAAGCAAGTGAAGAAACAATAGTTAGATTTTTCTAAGCAACTATCTGGAGAAGAGATCCTTCCAGTTCATGAACGAAAACTGGCATTTGCAAAAGATTTATGCTCCACAAGTTCGCATCTCTGCTACGTGCGAGTGAATACATCAGCACTGTGTCTTTCAGATTCTAAATGTTTGTTTGTCTCATATACTACTGTTACAAGAGACTAGAATAGTTCTGGAAAGAAACTTATGAAAAAGTCTGAACAGACACAAAAACCTAGTAAATACTAATTAGAACAACATATGTTGTTATCAAACGAGAGGCACTAAACTATACCCATGTTCTTTTATCTGGAGCAAAGTGGCCTCAACAGCATACCCAGCAGCATTCCAACAAGTGAAATGTTCAAAGTATCCAAATGGTTATTAATTTATCTCAGTTTTGTGGTAGTAGTACCAGGATTACATGCTAAAGCAACAGGGACATTTCTTTAACATTAAGCCAGCGGGGTAACTCCTTTTACCCATAGAAACTCATTGGCTAGTTTCTAGCAGATATTCAGCTAACATGCATAGACTACGGGAGGAAGGGATAGCTTGCCTTGCAATTGATTGATTCTCGAAGACGTAATCTTCAATTGATTCTTGGAGATGTAATCTTCGGAGCAAAATGACTGACTGGTATTGGTATACCCTGCTTTAAAAATACATAAATAATAAAAATAAAAAACCCAGAGAGCATATGCTTTTTTTCAAGCTACAAAAATAGAAAAAATATCATGCTTAGATTTCATGTTTACCAGGCCTGAGATGTACAGATCAACCTGAAGAATCATCTTTGCAGTCTAGGCACAGATATTTAAAGCTCTGATAAGGTAAGCCAGCAGGAGCTTTTGCTTTGGCATTTAGTGAGTTTTTGAATCCAAATCATAGTGCTTGCTGACCTCATGGCAAAGATCTGGCATTTTGATTAAGGCAAATCATAGACATGTTACAAGAGAAGACAAAGTGCAATGCAAGCATAAATTGTTGTTATTTGTTATTGCACTCTACTACAGAAATTTGGGAGCTGCAGTACAAAGGGATCTGCTGAATGCTGTAAGAACACTAAAAAGTAGACTTTTTTTGCAGGAATATTAGCTGTCAGTTAATAAGCTCTTTTTTTTTTTTTTCTCAAGGGAAAATAGAGTTTCCTTCTGTGAAGATTTTTTATTTCCTCACAGTGTGCAGTACTATAAATTGCATGCAAGGGACTTGGTTGGAATTTACAAATTACTGTAGCCTTTTATTGTGTTTTATGCACTTGTAAAACTAGAATGGCTACTGTAACTGAAGTAAAATAGTAGTAATTTTCTACAGAATTTGATTTAGGGAAATCTAATGTCTGATGAGAACTTATTACATGACTGAGCAGTAATATTCTTTCCTGCTCTTTTTCTGGTTTAGTACCTCCTTTCTAACACAAAGTTCACTGACATTCTCCCAGTAATGCTTAAGGTTATGCACTACATGATAATTACTGCTTGCTTTCAACTCCCTTTTTGGGAATTTCCAGTCTCAGACAGTTAGAATGTTTGGAGGACTCTTCAACAATTCTGAAGTTTTGCAAAAATCAAAATAATTGCTGTTTCAGCACTATCCAACACTTCTGGCTACTAGTGAGATATGCTGTCCCTCCCACCATTGCCCCACATGAGGAGCTGCAGAGATGACCTCTGACTGTAGCTTTGTTCCATGACGCTACCCAAGACTGATGGTGAGTGAAGTTTCTAAGTGTACCATAGGCCTTTAAGGGTTCCTCTACACTACTCTTGTCTTTTTGATGTGTGACTTTTATCCCAATACATTTAAAGCCATTTCTTGAAATGGATTTGTGCTAAAAATAAGGACCATTGAAGCCAAATGCACTTAAACTCTATAGGTTTGATTTGCAAGGAACATGCCTTTCTGCACTGCCAACTTTATGATTTTAAGCTGAAGTCTCCTGACATTTGCTGTTTAAGTTAATGACCTGTCTCTGAAAGACCGGTGATTGTAAGACTGTATGCTTTCATTTAGGTGAAATCTCTAGGCCTGTAACTGCATGGGAAAGTTTGAAAACTTACTCCGAGTTCACTTTACGTTTTCAGAAACAGAGATAGAACCCTTCCAATTAAAAAATAATTTAGACTTTTTTTTTTAAATGGGATACCTTTTTGTATTCTGGAGTTTAGACTTCTCTTGAGGTTATGGATTTCTTATTATCATTTTGGATTGCGACATCTTTTTCTAAACTTAAATCTTTTGCAATTGGCAAAACAACATCTTGTCATTTTTGTCACTGTTGTCAAGAACCTATTAACTCCTGAAAATGGCTTTGAAGATCTTTTGGATTACAACTTCTTATTAAGTCAGGCTGTAAATGATCAGAGTTAGCATAACATATTGACTAGTCAGCTGACCCAGGGATCCCTATGCAAAAATCAATGACATTAGATTTTTCAGAAATTGAATTACATTAAAATCCTTTGAGATTGTCAGGTGAACTCTTTGCTTGTGACCAAAGATATCCTATCTATAATAATGTAAGTAGTTTTAAGCATTAAAGAAACTAGAGTACAGATGTCTGACAGGAAAAAAATGTAGGGAGGTGTTAGAAGGGAAGGAAAACTGAGAAAATATGACTAGTTTTCTTCAAGCAGTATCAATTTCAGAGGGCTCATTAGCACCAAGAAGCCAGAACTCTCGGCACTGGCACCCTATCCCAATGCAAAGAAGCTGCAATGTTGTAAAAAAAATTTTCTGCTCCAAGGAAAACTGATTTTTTTAGCTTGAGATATTTTACTGCTTAACAGAAATAAAGCAGTGGGATGTACAGGATGCTGCACTATATATACACCCTCTGACTATACTAACTTTTAACAGATTCCCTATAACTTTCTACACCTTTCCTCTTCCTTATCACTAAATTTTGAATGTTACAAGTAGCTGACAGCTGCCTCCTGGGTGGAGAAAGGGACAGAAAGGGCCCTGGCCTCATTTAAGAGGTCAGAGAGGGAAGACTCCAAGTTTGGAGGGGAACTAAACCAGCAAGAAGTTAGTGTTGGAGAATGCTTGTATGTCTGACTCTGCAGGCTAGTGCTTGGGGCACTTGACTGGTAGAGAAAAGACCTTGTTTAAGATGCAGGCTCCATGGGGATACAAGAATGTATGATGTCATAAATGAATTTTTTAAAATAATAATTTATTTTTAAAAACATCCAAACAGATACAAGTAGGTTTTCTGCTCTCATATGAGTCCTTATATCCCAGCCTTATAGCCTAGGGAGTTTCTTCTCTGATGTACTTCTAGCCTTCTAACCACTGCATTTTTAGAACATAGCTCAGATTTTCTTAGGTCGGAACCTTACACTTGAGTTGATAATATCCCTTCTGTTTAAAACCGAAGCTGAGGCTTTGGCTCCTCTGCTGTCTTGTCCCAGCTCCAGTCAGCATATCATGGCAAAGCTTACCTTGTATTGGCAAGAAGTCCACACTGCTCAAGGGAAGCAAGGGGACTATTCTGTTTCAACCACTGTCTTTCTAAGCTTCCCTCGAATTTCCATGCCTTCCTGCAGGCACCAGGAACAGCAGGGTTCCTCAGCCTCACCAGTAGCTGGCTGCCACTTCACAATAGCAAGAGGGTGTTCAAACAGTATATTCAACAAGTACAAACAGCCTCATCTCAGTATTCAATTACTGCTAGCCGGTAGCTGAATGTTAGCCAAGCCATGTCAATGCAGACAAGAGAATGAGACTTAACGTTTCATGGCTCACTCTTTCATCTTGTCAGACTTTTTTTTTTTAACAATCATTAAGGAAGTATATGATACAATACAACGTAATCTAAACGTTTCTTCCCCTTAAAGTTTCAATCTTTACTGAGAGCCCAATCACCGCTCCTTTGAACTCAGTTAGTGGCCTGTTTGTGAAACTAGCAGACATGCATAGAAAGTGATTTTGTAGCATAACTGCAACAGCATTTGTCATGTACTAGCAAGTCACTTAGAAAAATCACTTAGGAGGCACATGGAAAATCCGTTTCTGTCCTGGAGTGCAGAGAGTCTAGCATTTGGATAGGATGTGTCAGTAGTCTTTGTAGGTCCAACCAATGTTCGTATTCCATTAAAAATCAAAACATATTGGAGGTTTTTCACCTTTCCATTTCATACTTATTCTCACCTTTTTACTTTGTAAGTTTTTCCCTTATATTTCCTCTTTTTCACCTCCTTTTCCTGTGCAGCTCAAACTTAGAGGACAAGTCTTATTAAACAAAGTGGAGTTAAGCTGGAATGAAGAAAAATGTTTGCTCACTGCTCAGAAATAGAAACTGGCCAGGAAGCATACGCACCACTACTGACCAGAAAATAATTAAAATGGTAATAGATGTAACTCTGGAGATAGGACACTCCAGAGTGTCCTTGCGGGGGATGCTAAAAGACCACATCTAAGGAAATACCTCACCGGACAGCTAAGAAGAAGATATTGAAATGTTAACTTCCAAGAAACTTTCACCATGGGAAAAGGCACATTTTGTGTGGAAAAAGTAAATTGAAAGACTGTGTTGGTGGAAATATAAGGAGAGGAGTGAAGAAGAATGGCATCATGCTTCGTGAAAAAACACTCAAATGTTCCTCAGGAGAGAAAGTCACATCTGTCACTCTTCTACCTCTGCTAGGTCAGTCAGTGCTCACAGGGAGGGCTGCTGGCTGCACTTGGGGCATCTAGCCAGCACCCCTCTTTCATCCTGTTTTTTTGTGTTTGTTTTTCCCTTGCTCAGTCTGGATGACAGTCAGTGATGTATTCTGGAGAAATAAGAAGTAAATTGTGCACATTGTGCCAGAACAACAAGTTGACCAGAAATTTGAGGGAAAATTGTGGGGGAGAAAAAGAAAGAAGGAGCTGATACTACAAAAGGAACTGAGATGCAAAGGGGATAGAAATATCAACATTCCTCATTGTTGATGAACAGTGAGCAACAGGCTGATTTAAGACAACTGTTTTTCTCTCCCAGGTCCCTAAAACTCCCTTTTACATCTAGAAATTGACTGATATGTGTGACTCTACATCTACCTTTAAAAGATGCTGCTAATCCTACAACACATAGACAACGAAGTCTTATTTCACCATTTGAATAAAAAAAGGTAGCGGCTTTGCTAAACAGAGAAAGTGTCCCAATTTCCATGTCTCAACTGATCCTTGTGCTCTACCATGTCTCAACTGATCCCTGTGCTGTAACCGGAAAGGCAGCATTTTTAGTGTATTATAAATATGTATGGCTTATTTACTCCTTTATTTTCAAATCCTTGTGTGCTCTGCATGAAAGGATGTGAGTGCTATACGAAAATGTTTTCCCAAAAGACGTCATAAATACTAAATTCTGCAGCAAGCGACTGCTAGTCTTAATATTTGCAAAAGACGTTGGTACCAAAAGGAGCTCTTGTCTTTCACAAAGACAGATGTGTGTTATTTAAAGACCTGATGTTAAATCTGTATAAAAAATTATTGTGAGATAATATTGAAAACTCTGGGAGGAACAGAGAAACAAAAGTGGCTAAAATACAAAGTGTTCACATGGACTGAAAAAGAGTACAGCCAGCAGAAGACCCTGCAGCAATGCCAGTGTTGCCTTTGTAATCCGGGAGAGCTGCCCGCTGCTCCCCACTGCCACTGGGGAGATCATTATGCAGGGGCTGGTATCTGAAAGCTTTGCATCACCTTATAAAGAAGCAGCAAAATAAAGCTATGGCATGGACAAATCTCTAGGACCTCAGCACAGCCTGCATCGCCTCAGAAATAGGTAATCCCTGCTTTCCCAACCCCCTAAGAGAGCAATTAAGGAATCTTTTTGAATAATAAAACATAAGTGAAATTTCAGTCCTGGCTGCTATGTTATCTTAAATTGAGTCTTCAGAAAGCCTAGCTTACGGCTGAGGCACTGGCACAGGTAGGGTAGGTGAAGTTCATAGCCTATAGTCCATAGTGTTCTATCTTGGCATGAATAAAGTAGGTATCTTGCAGAGAAATGCTTCAAAAGTCTTCTGGTTACAGTGACTGTGGTGCAACTGGTTTTGGGCACGCAATTTCAATCCTCTGCTTTTTAGATAACCTAATTATGCTGGTATAGAAAAAATAACTCTGGAGGATGGTTTGGCATGGGGGGGGGGGTGGTGTCCCAGGCTGGCAATAGCTTTCAGGTTGCTCCCCACCTCTCGCCGAGGCAGCGGCTGGTCCTCCCCAGTGCCCACAACCCACTGCTGCCCAGGGCCACCCTGAGATGGGCTACACCGGCAGCCCAGAGCTGCCCTCAGAAAGGAACATTTCCACGGGAATTGGCGCTCTAGGACAGGTTTTTAGTTAGTAGCATTTCTTTGTAACTGATGCTGTCTGACACTGAATGGTCTGTAAAATCTCTGCTTGAGGCAGAGGCCATTGCACAGGAGTGGAAGGCCAGTGCCAAGTCCTGTGGTATTTATACAGGAACCCTGTCATGGATTTCTGTTAGACCAGGATAAGAATACAAGATTTTTTTTTTCTGTAGGACTTCCAGGTTCCTCCTTCTGCCTCCAGAGCTTTTTTTTCTCCATGGGTTAGTGCTGGAGCATGCTGGTTGTTCATTTAACAGTGAGACAGTGCCTGAGGAATGGGGCAGCAGCTTCTGCATCCCTTGACTCATGGAGCTTTTCCCTTAACATAGCATGCAGTGTCTATCTGACTGTCTTTGAACTAAAGTTTGCAAGCAGCATGCGTAGCAACAGCTTTTGTGCAATGAAGCGGGTTTGGAGCAGGAAAGTTGTAATATGAACGCACAGCTTGTTTTCCAGAACTTACCTCCTTCTTGTACTGAAATCCCTTTGCAGAATGGCCAGGCTTGCACTTAGCTGCTACACAGAAAATTTGTACCATTGCATGCTCGAGTTTTCTTTTTTATTTTTTTTAAGAGGTTTTATGTTTATGTTGGCAGAAGAGGGCTAATGGTATGGGTTGCAAGCCCTATGGCCCTGCAGCATCTGGGCCGGGAGGCTGCTGTGATGGCAAAGCAAGGGCTCCCTGCCCCAGCTCTGAGGGTGCCTGGGCCCCGGCTCATGCCCAGGTACCTGGGAGTCTCTCAGTAATCCTTCAGAGCCAGGGCATGGGGTTACATTTATTTCTGTAACTCTGAAATTCAAAACTACAGCTACTGAAGTTAATTACCATAAATTTCAAAAAGATTCACAGAAATTTTCTAGGTGAAGTATTGACATACGTGGAGGTGTTGGATTAAAAAGCAAGGAGCTGACTCTTTAGATATCTTTGGTAATGCTTAACCAAAACACTGGTTGGAGAGTGAGATAATTAAAGCAAGTCAGATCATATAGAACACAGTGGTGGTATGTGAAAGGTTAACATCAGGTAGTGAGACTTCTTCAGAAAAATTTCATCCAGAACTGACAGTTTTATAGCCTCCTAGAAAATATACCTTTACTTTGCTCAGCAGCACTTCAGAGCCTTCATATATCAATTGGCCCAGAAGGAAACTGAGAACATTATTGTTTCATCTAAAGCAAAAAAGTCTGTTCTCAATATATTTTGTGGCCAAAATTAATGGGACTACATATCGTGTCTAAATCAACGTGTGCTTAATATCAGCGTGATGTTCACTTGTTTTCCTTTGGGTCTATACACTGACAAATATTTATAGGATGAGGAGTCCTTGTGAAGTTTCATGGGTTTGGAGCCTATGGATAAACTCAGTAATATAAAAATACATATGACTAATGACCAGTAGTTGAACTAATACTTCAGAAGTATGGGTAAAGGTTAAACTCTTCTATGCCACTATTCTTGTTTTCTATGGAAAATGTTGGTATATGTTGCTAAAGTCCTAGTGTGGTATATATGGGTCCACTTACGTTATTGCACGTATCTTTCAAACTTTTCACTGACCAAATCATTTTTCTGGAGGTGCCTGTGGTTTGAGGCACCTTTGCCAATTCCAACCAACAGATATTAAGTTCAACAGAGTGCAAGGCACTTTCTTTTGCATTACAGCTAAAATCTCATAACCATCTCTATCCAAAAGAAATATGAGCTTTTAACAGCTTTCAGGCGAAACTCATAATAATAACTTTTTTTATGTAGCATTTTTCATTTCGGGTCTGCACAAAGCACTTTGATTCATGGAATTGCTTTTAAGCCAAGAGAAATCATGATTTGGGTCTCCTGTAAAGCACAGACCTGTAGTTCTACAGTGCCTTGTAATTTGTAGCTGCTGTAGTAACCTTGGGAGATCTCCGCCAGGCAGGTTATATCAGGCTTATTTTGCAAATAGGGAAATTGTGATATTCAGTTAACTGGCTGACTCTCAGAACACACAGCAAGAAATACAATGCTCAAAATAAATTGAGATTAATCTAGGGATTAATTGTTTTACCAACTGCAAAATACCGATTTTCACATGTGCCTTTAATGGGGGAAAAACAAGCTTCTGAGTACAGTCCTTTCTTTAAGTCTCAAGGACTTGTCTGAACAGAATTAATTCTTTAATTGAAACTGTAAGAGCAGTGATAGACCCTTGCTGTTAATCGGTTTGGGGTTTCATTACAGTATTTGGAGTCACTACGTAGCATTGAGGAGGAGAAAGTTTAGGTTTTCTTCTTCACATGCCGTTAACAAGCTGATGGTGATTAAAACAAGTCATAAGGAGTGTTTTGGGGAGATTTTATTACATTTCACTGCCATGATAAAATAATGAAATAGTAATAGAAGAGAGGCAAATCAGATAGCAGCAAAAGAAAATGGCAATTCAATTTTGTTTGTTTCATGCTAATAAAGGGCAACTTACTTTTGTGTTCATGATGCACTAGTGAGCAAAGTTGTGTGGATAAGTATGGCTTAATTCATACAGAAGGGCAGGTACAAAGGGGCTGTCCCTTTAAAACAATTTTTAATGGAAAAGGTAAGGTTTATTTTCATCTACAATGGTGACTTTTTGAGACGCAGTGCAAGATATGCTGTTCGACGTAAGGATCAATGAAACATTTCAAAGATTCTATTTATGGCTAAACTAAACAGTTACTGTATTGTTCACTAGCTGTAGGAAAAAATCCTATTAACATCAACTCAAGTTTCATTTAAGGTTTTAGACTTGATTTTAGATGCTATTGCTAACAGCTATATAAAAATTGTAATAACCCCAGCTTTGCCAAATTCTTATCGTAAGTCTTCATATACAAGTTTCCTTATAGTCTTTCTAAAAGAGTTGAATGGATGGGGTTTTGGTGAGACTTTTTCATCTACTTTTCTTTGGTAAATTTTATTTCTGTTGTTGGTACTTTATCAAATCAGAGAATTCAAAATATATGAATCTTGAGAAGAGTCTAGGGTTTGTAGGGAACATCAGTCCCAAAAGAGATGTTTCCACTGTTTTGGGAGAAATGTTACTTTATTAGTTTGGGGTTTTTTTCTTAAAATCAGTGCCAAAATGGCACACTTAATTATGCAAGATAATAATTTCTTTCATTAGGAGTGTAATATAGCCTTATATCTATTTAGACTTCTGAGAACTGTTTGTTATGCTTTGAGTCAGGTCCTGGGCATTGACAGAAAGACTCCATCCCGCTAAAGGCTGTCTTTCATTGTAGGACTGAGTAGATGAAAGGAGTGCTCGTATAGCGTCACCTTGTTTATCTGGTTTCTCATCATCCCTGAAGAGAGAGACTTTTCTAGCTTTGCTGAAAAATTCAAGGAAGCAAAATGAGGAAATAAAATTACCTGTTTCTTTACCTTGCACACTTATAGCCACTTGAGATCACTCCGCTGCCTTTTATTGTGGCATTACATGTTGCTGCATACACCACCACAGGAATTTGTTAGGATTTTTTCACCTGAGTGGTAGAAATAATTAGTAACTGTCTTTTCGTATTACTGACATTTCTTTCAAGATGATTCTATGCTATTGTTCAAGCTGAAGAACCACATCTATTGATTTTTAAGCACAAAGATGTTCCTAATTTCCCACAGATTTAATGATGTTAGGATGCCTGGGAAGCGTAGTTTATTCTGATTTGTTTATCAGAGTTTAGGCATTCAAATTTTGTTTAGTTATCATGCTATTGATTTTTAGCAAAGTGACCTGTGATTACAGGGTTATGTTCTAACATTTTGAATGTAGATGAAAAAGGGAAAATAACTTTCCCTGTATCAATTTTCTTTTTTGCTCTAATGACTAGGAAGCCATGCAAATTCAAGATAAGCTGTCTCAGTGTGATTTCAGGGGCAAAATGTTGGCTTCAAAGCGCTCAGCTTATTTCTGAGCATGAGATGCAACATAGCAACATGACTTTGAATTACCGAAGTCTTTCATCTAGAGTCTGCATTCATTACTAGCACTCTCAGAAACCAAGCTATATGCTAGAAACAATGAAGGCTTTAACTTCAGCACTGCAGAAACACTACGCTGGAAGCAATTTACTCCACGTAACATGGTAAATTGTACATAGAGGAACCTGAAAGGAAGAAAATAATTTTAAGTATGCCTTTGTGGTTTACTGTGGTTATATAATGACAAATTTAACAAAATAGAGCATGGGAGAGAACCAACTCTATTTGCAGTTGAAGAGCTATAATTAATGTGTTGCAGAATTTATTAAAATAATATATTACTTTATGCAGTGTCTTTGGTAATCTAATTGGAAAGAAAACCTACCATAGACAGGAAGCCTGAAGAACATAGATGAAGTTGGCATTTTTCACAAAATCACAGAAGAGCTGCTGTTGTTGTTGTTGTTGTGTGGTATGCCATCAATTGATCTGCAGCATAGTGCAAATGCTGCAGTTAGGGTTTTCATTAAAAACTCTTGTCCAGGCTCTTCAGTATCACACAGCAGTGGGCAGGTACATCACACAGATCTGCATCTTGCACTGCCAAGTTGTTCATGCTCCCATCCTTGCTTTTACTCCTGCTACTGATAAAATGCTATTTCTGACTTACTAATCAGCAACAGGATGAAAACAAAACCTTCCTAAGATACTGGGTTATGAGATCTAACCCAGCGTACCAAAGACTTTGGTTGCAAGGAAACTCAGGTTACACACAGGTCGTGAAGGCATGGAATAGCCAGTATGACTCAGATTTCCTGGTCTGAATTATGACACCTCTGGCTTTGAACCCAAGATTTCTTGCTTCTCACCTGAATGTCCATACTACAAGACAAACAGAATCTTTCCGTGACAGCTCAGTTTTTTTGACCAAAAAAAGGTTTCTGCAACTTGAGAAACCTTTCCTAATGGAAGTTGCACTGAGGTTGGTACATGAAGTCCTCAATATTAAGTAACATCTAATAACTGCAGCTTGTTCTTCTGTCTCATTGCCTCTGCACAGGAAGACTTGAATGCTGGAGGGTTGGCTTTTGATAGATTTTTTTTTTTTTCTGTATTTATTTTAGGAGGGTTGGGNCGTGACAGCTCAGTTTTTTTGACCAAAAAAAGGTTTCTGCAACTTGAGAAACCTTT
>VZSC01005644.1:1123-18432 GCA_013398225.1 Steatornis caripensis
CCCCCCAGCAAAACGAAGCCGTGGCCTGAAGCGTTTAGGTGCTAATCGAGTAACTCACGTTTTGAAAAAGCTCCAAACAGAAAACTTCACATCTCAACAATTTTGAAAATCATGCAAGTGTTTTAGAGGGCCTGAATGCAAATCCTGCTTGTGCAAACATGAATGAAAACAAAAACCTCCTTAACAATTCCGTAGACGATACATTTTAAACAAAAATCGAATATATATATATGCACATAATCTAGCAGGCTGCATTAAAATGTACACTTGAGAAAACACTTTACATATAAAGGCACCCGGCATATTTCCATTCACGGGAAGAATTTGCGCGGCTGTTCAATAACGGAGCCAGTAACCACTTTCCCAACGTTAACACTTTTAAGCTGCCAAAACATCATCGTTGAGGAACAGGGCTTACATATCTCCCGTCCCTTCTGTGCTGCCGCCCGAGTGCCAGCCACACTGGGGAGGCGGCGGTGGGCTCCTCCCTGGGGGAAAGCAGAGCCCTGGCATGCCGCCGGCCTGGCTTTAACCACTTCTTGCCTGACGCTTAGAGCCAGGACTAGTCTTTCCGTATAAACAAAAAGATAAAGTAATACATAAGTAAATAAAGCCAGAAGGCGGTGGCTGACTTCGTGGCTTCCCACCTCTCCTTCCCACAGGAGAGGCCCTTGGCCCTCAGCCCCTCACCGCCACTGCGAGGGTGGCCCCAAGGACTGTGGTCAGGGGCATCCTGGGCCTCAGTCTCCTCGCTGGGCCTCAGGGGAATTAAAAATACAGTATTTTTATATTATAAAAAATAATATAATAGCCATGAGCACTAGGGACTGCCTGGGGCAGTGGCAGCCTGGCTGCCCCTGCCCTCACCCGGGAGCCTGGGCCCTGCCTGGGGCCTGGGGCCAGGCTGCGGTGGGGAGGATTGCAGCTTTCGTGGTGGTCTGCTTCTCCCACCTTGCTTAGCACCTACTCACCTTTCAGGATTAGAAAAGAAAAGCGTAAGATGATAAGCTATCCCTAGGCAGTCTTTCCATGCTGCCCAAGACAGCCTCGGTGGCTACAAAGATCCTTCAGTAACCTGTCAAGAACTGGCGTCGCTGTGTAAAGAGCTGTTCGTCCCTATATCTCATTTTAGATGGATGTACGTGCCACTTTCATATCCTTCAGCTCAGCATAACATTTGCCCTTTAATGTTCTCTGTTTAAGCCACTGGGAATTCAAAGCTATTTCAAAGCATAATTATAGCAATCTGCATATAAAAGGCTCTGTGTCCTACGGAGGGTTCAGTGGAAAAAAGCGAACTCCTCAAAAGAAAAAAATTAGGAGTAAATTCCACAAAGAAGATTCAGTAAAGTTAATACATTTTCCATCTGATGCAAACAGTCTGTGGATTCATAAAGCCGCCGTAAAATTGTCTAAGCCACTGCACTGAGTCAGTCTGCGCACATAAAATAAAATGTAGCTGCAACGGGGGGCCCACGGCTTCAAAGCTTGCTGCTGGCTGGGTATGTGGCAGGTCCCTTGTCGACCTCAAGACACCCTGCAAGGTGGGTTTGTTGAAGTGAGCTCTGAAGGACCCTCCCAGAGCTTAAGCACCTGTTTTGTTGGAGGCCTTTGCAGGCTGTTGAGGAAGGATGGGTCTGTAGCAAGGCTGCTTGCTCTTAAGCAAGTCGTGAAAGAGATACGGAAGAGGACTATTAAACAGGTACATCCATCAAGCAGTCTTCACAAAAAAAAAAAAACAACCACCGTGATAATTAATTGTATAACATTTTTGGGGTTTGACTGTATCATATCACCCTATTATATAACAAAAATGGAGATACAGGAATTCTAGCCACGAATGCTATACATACTGCATCACAGAAATCAGTTCATTCATAGTATTCCTTACACTGAACATGCAGAGTTAATCTCACCACACTCATAAAAATGCCTAAAAATAATTCGATTCCATTTACCTTACTCGCTTTATTGCACTTGCCTTAAAATGTCTCTGACTGTTAGAAATATTTTTTTACAAAAAAATTTAAAGTTGAGTTGTATATAGTCACAGGACTTGAGGAACATTATCATAAATTAAAATTGGAATGCTTGCAACTTAATTGTTAGTGCTGGCAGTACTGCTTTTCTGGGATTATGTTTCAGAGGTGGTTTCCCTACCGTGTAGCTTTTCCTTCTCTAATTTTCCAGTCTCCTTCCCTGCCTCTCCCCGCCACTTGTCATCACACTCTCCTTCATGCCAGTCACTTTTCAGTGCTCCTTAAGCTCAGTCTCCTTCATCAGCTTCTTTCTTCTTCAGAAATTTAGACAGTATGCAGAGGTGGTTTGCAAAGGAGTGTAAAGGCACAGGGAAAATAACTCCAGCGGAGCTGCCTTTTGCCTCTCCCAGTACCTTCTGCAAAAGCAGCTAGCCATTTCACCATCCCTAGGTGGTATGCTGCAGACAAACCCATACCTTTCTGTTTTCCTAGGAAGAGCCTGGTAATCATCGTTTGGCTGACAAGAGCCTCGCAAAAAGTTAAAACCAATGTTATCAATGATGCCAAAGGTTAGAGAGTTTGCGTCCTGCGTATTTAGAAATGCAGAGATTTAGGACTTTTCTATAAAGCTGTATCTTGAAGAGGCTGGAACACAAGATTTCATTTTAATAATAGCAGATGACAGTAGTCCGAACCCTCAAAGATACTGGAAAAACTTAGGGAAATCAGTAAAAAACCAGGAAACGTACAACTAACATTTCTGTATTTATAGCCTCTTATTAACGAAATGCATGTCTGTTAATGTTTACCAACTATTTTTTTCTCTTCTTTGAGAAAGATACCACATTGTTTTCTAAACTGTAAGAAAGATCTTTCAATACGGGTTCCGCTCTGATTAAATTTTCGAGGGTGAACCACAGTGGTGAAATTAATAACAATGATTGTTCACTTTTAAACAAACTTTAAAACATCCCTTTGATTATAGGCAATTACAGTGGGGGCGTGTATTGGTGAGCATGCACTACAAAAAATAAAATGCTGGCAAAAAGATTACAAGTAGAAAGAGAGGATTTCTCGGAAGTTCGTGAGAGGCAGCACTCCATCCTGAATAAAAGTGTTTTCTTGCTTGCTTTTCACTAATGCCATCGTTTGCCTTTATTTTAAAATCCTGTATATTTTAGGAAATGGATAACTTCAGGCTTTTAGCATAGAGGCATTGAAGCATATGGTAATCCCAGTCCCAAACACTAAAATGTGCTTGTCTGTGCCAACTCTTAATTACCAGCTCATTAACACTCAGGTGTCAATTGCTGGTGGCAAAGGCAATACTCAGTTGGCCTGGTTTCTGTCATGCACAATGTAATTAAATTGACCTCCGCAAAAGGAGCCCAGTAGTTGCCTGATACCACTTGGACACCGATTGCCGCACTAATCACAATCGTGTAATTTAGTGAATCACACAGTGTAATGAGGGAAAGACTCTGGAGAGTACCAAATTGTACTTGCATATGTAATAATGACTTTAAGGACAATTAGGGAAATAATCGCTGCTCTGTTTTCTTCCAAGCTAATAATGAACTGCAGTAACTATTTGAGTTTCTGTTGTTGATTTAAAACTTCAGCTGCTATCTTCTATTTTAAAATAATGGTTAGCAGTAATTAAAATGTAAAAAAAAAAGAAACAAAATGTAATACTAGTAAAAAAGCTCCATCTTCGTTGTTAGTAGCCCCACAACAGATTATAGTTTCGAGTACTACTGGCTGCCCAGTTAGTATCTGAGAGATCTCTATTGGATGGTGTGTCCCCAGAGAAAAGGGTGATTGCAAGTGCTTCAGTGACCTCCAAAACGGGCCAGCATGCAGTCAGCCTCACCTCACGTGCCCTGCGCACATGACGGTGATGTGAAGGAAACCAGCTGGGGCTGTGGATGGGGGGAGACCACGGGCGTGCCGCTTCCCAGGCGAGGGCTCTGACTTTGGCACCAACTTCTGAACGACGTGTACAGACGCAATTACTCAGTTTAGCTAAGATTTTAAAAAATGCAGCTTCCTCTGGTCAATGTAGAGCTTCTGAAGAGGAGTCTCTGCCTTGGGACTTGAGAAGATGGAGCTCCTGAGATTGAGCTTATCATATTGAGGTTTTGGCACTCAAAAGAAGAGTCAAAATTTGGAGCATAGGTATCTTTAGCTCCCTCTTGGCCAGGTAAGCATCACCATCAGCCATTTCAGTGCTGCTTCCATTTCAACTTAATCTGATACTCTTCTCTCTTTCCCTGCATTATTTAACACCTTACTGCTGTATCCAAATGAGGTCACCTAATGTCAACATCTAAACTTGGATGGGATGGATCTGGATTATGACATGCAACCACAATTCAAACTTGTGAATTTCCAAAAGGTCAGCCACACCTTAACTTCAGCATTTTGTCTTCATTAGTTCTGAAGGCTGTGAGTCCTCAGACAGATCTCTGGTCTTACACAAGTACTGAAATTCTGGGCTTAATATTTCTGTGGAGAAAAGCTGTAATCTTCAAAATTTTTCATGCCTGCTCATCCTCTGCCAGCAGGCCATCTTTCCTACTCAACTTTTATGCAGTACCACTGAATTTCAGTACTGTATAGATTAGGTTCCCGCTTCTCATTGTTGGGTATTTTCCCTTGTGGTCCTCTCTTTGTTTGCCTAAATCCCGATGTTGACTTTAATAGTGAAACGGTAAGATCAGGATGGTGAGAGCATCTTTTATTAGTTTGTTTGTGCATTCGCTGGTACAAGCAGCTCTGCCTACAAGTGGGTCTCCCAGGTGCTATTGTTTTACCATTACTGATAGATAAAAATCTGAAGTCCACAGCCACTTACATGAGTAAGAAAGGGAGTTTTCTCCTCGTACTGATACGTCGCATGCATTTCATTGATCAGCACATCACATAGATACGAAGAAGAATTTTTATGCTACATGCAAGTAACATTTTTATATATAATACAGAATGTCAAGTATATTTGCATGGGGACATTGGATGTTGTCAATTTGTAACACATGCTAAAACTAAAACTTAAAAATTCCAGACTCTGCTGCAGGTATTTTACACGTAATAAAAATCTGGGTCTTAGATTTTCCTTTCATACTCATACCAGTGGGATATCTGACCCCTGGGCTTGTGTACAATCAATTCAGTTGTCACGGTGAGTGGTTAAAAAACAAGCACCAAAGAGTGCAAGCCATCTGATGAATAGTTACTGAACTGGGAGAAGAACAAAGATTTTTTTAGAAGTAAAAACTTTCATTCTCTGAGAGTGAGGTGAACAGACTTGCTGACAAGTTTATGCAAAACACGTAGAAGGAGCAAAATAATTTCTAGAGATGTTACAAAATATAAAGAATAGATGAAAGCATTTTGTCGATGACGTGTTTATTAAAGATAGCGAATTCTGGAGAAGTGATCGATCTAACAAAGAGAAAGCAATGCTGTGCAGAGATTAGGAACAAAAGGGAAGGATCTTTCTTGAAGAGTGACGGGCCATCAAGGAAAGACACTTTCCAGTGAAGTGCTAACAGATGTAGCAGGTGAGACTGAATCAGTTGAAAGGTACCCAATCTACAAATGAGGAATTCAACACTGTATCATGCATAAGTTGCTACCTGCAAAACAGTGCTCAACACGGATTGCATAAATATGCAGCTAAGGGAGGAAAAAAAAATCCACGGTACCTTCCCAGCAGACATTTGTAAATGGATCTTGTGTTTGTTGAACAAAGAAAGCTTAACATTGAAATGAAGATGATGGAAATACAGCATCCATAATTGTGGGAGAGAGGAAGTCGGACTCTTTTTTAATGTACTAACTTACGTTTGAAAAACATTGAATATACCTGGCACCCTTTGACCTAAACAGGAACTCTGGTTGCTAAGAAATTTTTAAAATCAGTCTTTGGAGACATGAGCTATTTTTAGATTAAAAATATGTTCAGCAACTAATTTCTTTTCGGTTGTGAGCCCTGAAGGAACCTGTCTTCAGCCTGAGTACGGACCAAGTGATGGTTCCACAGGAAAGGCCTGCTCCCCAGTTCATTCCAAGAACGGCAACGAAAAAGTGGTTCCGTGGTGATGCCCCAGTGAAGTGAGCTCACTGCGCTACGAAGCAGATGGCATTATCCCCAAAATGCAAAAGGTAGCTGTAACCTTCTCAAACTGTTGTACGGCATAAGCGTGCGTAAACAATCCTGATAAAAATGCCTGACATTTAAAAGTGTTTTACATTCACTTTTTGAGAGGCAGCACACAATACAAATTCAGACAGAAGTACTGAGATACGTAAATGATGCTTATAAAGCACTTGCCCCATATTCCTTTTACAACACTGTGAGTTATTAATTCACCACCTGAATTGTCTATACCACTCCATTTCCATTTTGTTTTGCTTTCTTCCCCTAAGGAATCAAGCCCTCATTTTTGTCTGTGTACATTTATCCCCTCCAACACTGACTACCGCTCTTTCTGATCATGACAGCTGCTGGTGATTTAACGTACAAATGGCAACCAGACACCAGCAGGCCACGGAGTGTCATTTGTTATGCCATTTTGTCTTTTACTCCACACACTCTAAGGGCAATAAAGAGAACGATGGTACTGATATAATTCAAGATGATGAACAGATTCTTCTAACTTGAATGGGCTTCTTGTGATCTTCCATATTATTTAAGGATTCAAAGCCTTCTGAGATTTTGATCTTTTAAGCAAGCTATTTTTTCCCAATCTAGCTTCTGTATGTTGAGTAAAAATGCAGGGGGGATACAACAGGGTGTTAAAGTACCAAATCAATCCAGAGAGGTATTCTCACCAGCAGCAAGACAGAACAGTCTCTGTTGCCCTCTTCTTTCTTCTTGAAAAGCCCTAGGGGGACACAAATCCTGGGAATAGGATGGGAGCAGGGAGAGATCTTCACTTCTAGAAATATAATCTGGAAGCAATATAGTCTGAATGGCTGCTGAAAAATTGACAAACTTCTGGTATAATCAATCAGCTTATACCAAGAGTGCCGAGTGATTAATTCAGATACGCTTTTATATTATCTCAATTCTTCTTCCCTAAGTTGTGAGTTCTGTACGGTGACTTTGAGAGGGACAACCCCATCTTTCACTTTTTAATTCAGTTTGCATTTATTGATTATTTGTGTATATTCACTCAACTATAAAATTGTAGTTCTACGTAGGTGTTTGGTATTTTGATTAATGGGTCAGTTTACCTTCTTCACAATGGACCCAGCAGGGCAGGGTGTTCACCTGTAGTAGACTGGAATTACACAAATACACACTAGGCTAAGAACCTACCTTTATTCTCCTTCGTTTGTTTAGATTTAACTGGAATTGACATAGGAATTTACCTGCATACCAAAAAGTGTACAGAATTCTTCATATGAATTTATTTTCCTATGTCTCCTAGAGTTTCTCTTATTATCTTACCTATTCAAGGTCCTGTCAGACCAATTTAAGTGTCTTGAAAGGGCAGGAGACTGGGGAAAGAGGGGGAGACAGAACTGTTATAGGTGCAAGGTTTTCTTTGTGAGAGCAAACCAAGACCAAGAAGATAAAACAAGGACCTTGAGTAACATTAGTGGCAACATATGCACAGGAAATGTTCTTGTTTGATTTATTTGAAACAGCTATTATTCTGCAATCTAAATACTCTAGTATTTTACAATAACCGCAAGGAAATATAATTATCAAAACCAAACTCCATCTCAAAATGAAATATTCCTTTTCCCACCCTCTTTGGAATCTCTCTTTTACGCGGAGGCATGTTGTACGTGGCATTAGCACAGTCTGTAAGAACAGGTTAGGTAAACATGTATTGGCAACAGCATTCAAAGTGCCGATCCTGCAGCAAGACAGGAGAATTGGGTATGATGACCTCCAGGTGTCAGGGTGCTGAGGGGCCGGGGGGTCCCTCGGGACTGGGGGGTCCCCAGGTGTTCCAGGGCAGGGCCCATCCCAATGCCCCAGCCGGGAGCAGGGCAGGCAGAGAGCGTCCGGGGACAGCCCCAGCCCTGAGCATCGAGCACTTCCATTAGGGACAAGGCTGAGCCGGGGAAGGGCTGGAACATCGGTCCACGGGTGGAGGTCAGCATCAGGTGAGGGGAACCAGGGTGAGATGCAGCCCTAGGATGTCTGAGGCCATTGAAGTAGTCCAAGGGAGTCACAGGGGTGGATAAATCCTCTTTTTATAAGAGTGATTCTGTAAGCCACGTTCTTATTTTATTTTTCTCTGTGTCTTTCCAGTTTATAATATGAGCATGCAGGTACATATTCCAGGGAAACAGTGAAGAAGTATTGTTTCACATCTTAGCCGCTACAGTAATTCTGTTGTCATCAATAGGATGACTTAGGAAAGACTTACCTTTCGGAAATATATCCAATTGCCCAGAATCTCTGAACTTTTCATCATCTGCTAGGTAAATACCAGGTAAGTCCTTCCCAGTAATGCATTCTGTTGGTGTAGGATTTTTAGACTGCCCTTACCACCATTATGTCCGAGTATTTTCTGATAATACATTCATCTATGTGACTAACATGTCAGGTGTGATTTGCTCTCTTCATCTCTCCCTTTGGCAAGAGGGCAAGCTCTCTAATGGTTCTGTAATATGCCTGGTGTCACTCTGTGTGTCATCTACAAATACCTACCGAGCAAAATTTTTTATGCAATACTAAATACTCACTGGAGAGCAAGCAAATGAGTCTATATTTAATCAGTGATTAGCTGTAGAAGGTGGCACACGTGCCTAGTTCCTGCACTGAGAGATGTTTAAGTGCTTTTGTAGGCTGGAACAGCAAAACAGGAGATAATCCTCCAAGTTGCTGTTTAGAAACTCTTCTAAGCTGGATATGGATGCAGAAATTATCTGGAGAGAACTGAATACAGATTTCTCACATCCTGAAAAAATATTCCAAAAGTCATACCATCTGCTCTGGAAATCTTAGGTACTTAGTCTTTAACGTCTTAACAAACATCTTAACAAAATAGAATCCCATTTGTTTTAGGTGTTCTGGGAAGACGTGTATTAAACAGAAAACTACCGGAGAAAGAAATGCTGATAGAGGCCCTTTTTATACCGTACTGATCATAGTATTTGCCCATGACGTCGGCCACTGAGAACAAATGCTTCTTTTATATGATGGGATCTGGACCCAATTTTCTTTTCCCAACCCTCCCTAATCATCAAATCCAAAAGGATTTAGGCTCTGAGTGGAAAGATAAAGAGCTCTTCATTTTTCTCTTTGAAGCTGTCCCATTTTGCAAAGAATAATTATATATTCTTTTGACAGAGAGACCAGGGGCACCAAATTACGTATCGCTCTCTAGACTACCAGTTAGCTCGTTAACCTGCATGTGGGGAGATCTCACCATTGTAGCACCCATGTGGTTTTACATTATTTTATATTATAATCACTGTTGTTGCGGTGGTTTTTTTCTTATTATTTTGATTTAGGAACTAGGTTCTATTCCCACCTCTGCAATAAACTCCATTATGAAATTTCTCATTTATGCTTCAGTAAAAAAGTCGAGTGGTACAGGCATCTGTCGTAACACTGGAGTATATTTTGCTTACTAATAAAGGATATCAAACACACAGAACAGCAGTTAATAGAAACCTAACTTTGAAATAAATGGCTTTTCACTTTCCAGCGACTCATAGATTTTCCAGCACTTGAGGTTATTTTTTGGATGAGAACAGCAAGACAGATTTTTGGATTTGCTTTTTCCGGAAGCTTTAGATCTGTGAATATTAGCAATGTGTTCAGTGAAGTTGTAGATTTCACTCTGCAAATGAAGAATTAAACACGTAAACCAGTTTGCATGCAAATGGTAGTTTCCCGTTTACTCTAGATAGAATGGAAATGGGAAAGACATTTCCCCAGTCCAATAAAACACTGTGCAGACTTCAAGTATTTTCTGTTACTGCATTTATAAACATCTGGAGTGCAGGTGTCAAGAGGACGGGGCCAGGCTCTTTTCAGTGGTGCCCAGCGACAGGACAAGGGGCAATGGGCACAAACTGGAGCACAGGCAGTTCCACCTGAACGTGAGGAAGAACTTCTTTACTGCGAGGGTGCCAGAGCCCTGGCACAGGCTGCCCAGAGAGGCTGTGGAGTCTCCTTCTCTGGAGAGATTCAAACCCCGCCTGGACGCGTTCCTGTGCACCCTGCTCTAGGCTAACCTGCTTTAGCAGGGGGGTTGGACTGGGGGATCTCCAGAGGGCCCTTCCAGCCCCTGCCATGCTGTGATTCTGTGATTTCGTGTCCTTATCCCTGAACTGTGGAAGTCTGGAAATGATTTCTTTAAAAAGAAAAAAAGGTAAACTACTTGCTTTTGCTTGGATTTTTTTCTGAATACGTGGTACTTCTTGGATCAGATTTACTAAATAAAATAAAATTTTATTTATTAATAATAAAATAAAATTAATTTATGAGTTATCACATAGGAAGTCATGAAATTAAACCCAGAAACCTTAATATTAGTTTCAATATGATAAGGGCTAATTGAGCTCCACCTACAACTATAAAGGTATAATTTAAAAGTTAGGCTGGTACGTCTGCTACTTAGCTGTACATAACACCAGGGAGCCCCAGAAAACAGCTGATATGAATGGCAAAAAGCAGCATGAACTACCATCCATTAAAAAGCAGTATTTGAAGCAGAATATAATAATATATCTGTGAAGGAAGTTTGTAAATTGCTGTTTTCACAATAGGGTGAGAAACTCTCCTGGGGGTTTGGTTTTGGGGGCTCGGGGCTGGCTCAGCACCAGCACAGCCAGGGGTGACCCCTTCCTACGGGGGGGCTGTGGGGAGAGGGTCCCTGACGTGCTGTGGGGTGGCCATGGCCGGGGCTCACCCTCAGCCCAGCTGTCCCAGGGCCGTGTCTGACCCTAGTTCCCTGCACTGGGCCGGACTCTGACCCCCACCCGTCTCAGCCTCAGCCCATCCCTTTTCCCAGGGAGGTGCTGGACACCATGGCTGTCCCCCACAGTCCCCTGGAAACAGGTGTAAGGAAGAATATGATACTTCACATGCCATTATTTTTCAACTGAGCTGTGATTGATGTAATTGAAATGTGTACTTGGAGTGTCAAGGAGCAGATTTATTTTTTATTTTGGGGGGTTTGTTTGGCTGGTTTTTGTTTGTTTAATTTTTAGCAGATAGTTTCCAGGAGCTCAGTGAGGTTTAATGATACCATTACAAGGTATATTGCATTTTCTCCCTAGATTATATTAGTTAACTATTTACTTCCAGCACTCTGTCTCTCTTCTCTTTCTTTGTTGACAGCCAGAATATAAATCAAACCGAGCCTCTTACATAAACTGAATGGCCCTGAGCTCCAAGGGCATCATTTAGCCTCATCTTCAGGGAGGTGAGCAGGAGAATGTTTGCTTGCATTCATCATTTTTTTGCAGATAGCATAAGCCACAACAAATATATTGCTCTCGTGGTGAAATCTTTCTCTTTCGCGGTATTTAGGTTTCTGAACAAGGCGCTATTTAAGTACCAATTAATGTCATCTGCGAGACTAAGAAAAGCAGAGAATGTTCTTTCTCTTTTTTTCTCTCTCTTTTTCTTCTTCACAGTGGAACAGTGCCACGCCACTGCTCTTCTGTCAGCATCCCAGAAAGTTTCTGCCCTAAATTATTCTGATACCTGTCTAGAAAAGCTATAGTGATGGGGATGGAATTACTAGGTAATTTTGACATCAGACTTCACCTATGTCTTTTTTCTGTTTTATTCTCATCAAATGGGAATACCCCCTCCCCGCACACCGAGGTGAACATGCAAGCCTGTCAGAGGACTGCTTTTACACTGCAAGTGAAAGTTAGATAGACCAGAAAAGATGATTGGAAGCATCTTTCAGTTTAGGTCTGAAAGGAGATAATGCGCTTAGGATCTGTTTGTTACCTTCCAAAGCAAAACTTCCTGAAACATTCGTTGTTGGTATTTTCTTGGCTTGCTTTACTTGCATTTTCAGCCACCAGCTACGGCGATGTAAGAATACTCTGCTCCAATGAATTTTTAATTTTCTGCTCTTCTGCATAGTGAAAACATGACTCTGTCTTTTCAGGACTGCATTTCTGTCTTGTCTTCTTAGAAAATCTGAACAGTGATATCATTTAACTTTTTGTGTTATTTTGTTTTGAGATAAAATTATTAGAAACACGTCTGTTTTAAACTGACACGTAGCCATGTCCAAATTTCCAAACTCGATTGTGCAGCTTGTTAAAAGCAGAGCCAGTGAAGTTTCCCTTTTTCTGGTGTCAAATAATTTTATCGTAGGCTGCTCTTGCTTAAAAATGCATGTGCATAAAGAAAGAAATGAAAACTTCCTTTTGCTTTCCTTCAAATCACTGTGGCATGGGCTATTGCCTTTAATGGAATTAGGCTCCGATGCATATAAAATAACACTTCAGTTTTGCAACCTGAACGTTTGGATCCAAGACTTCAAAAACTCACGGTTTGTTTGGTTACATTCCCTTCATCGTGTTGTTGTAAGGCTTTGTTATGCAATACATCACTCTTCACTGGTAGTGCAACTCAAAGATGAGGTATCAAAAAACTTGCTTTTAAGTTGAGCATCAGATGATAGATAAACTTTAATCTTTGAAGTGCATGTATTTGGAAGCATACCATTTCATTAATTGTTTGGCTCAACTGAATTTTCCATGTTGTATAATATACATAAATATTTTAGTATATATTCACCTATTTGCCTTCAGCTCTCTTCTGTAGGAATGGTAAATGTTATCTGAATCCCATTTGCCATTTTTGATATCTTCTGATTGACTAAAGTGGTTAACACCCAGAGGACGCTTTCATCGGTGCTGACGCAGCAAACAAGACAGCCTCAGCACAGTATGTTTCATCTTGACTCGGCAAGATTTCCAGTGCTTACATTTATACATTTTTGACAGGATGCTTCCTAAATGAAGCATTTGCCTTCTGCAGAACTACACCCACATAGATTTCATTTTTCCCGGTGTCTGTCAATATCATGAACTTTATTAACAAATTCAAATTCAAAAACAATTTCAATTCAAGAAAGCTGTCCAAGTTAGTTCTTGCTCATTTCTCACATACGAGGATATCTACAAAAACACAGATGCTCAACAATGGATTTTAATGGACGTGTGTATTTGTTTATATATATGTATCCGTTTCATACCAAGACAGATCAGCAGATCAGAGACAAAATAAAATGAAGGAGCTCTTTAAGAAGAATTTGAGCTCTGATTGTAGGGATCAGTGCAATGGATTTAACTCACAGTTTCAGAATTTCTCATAGCATAATATTATAATAAAGTCTTACTGGCTGTCTTTTACATTACTGCAAATAGAATAAACAACTTTCTATTCTTTATAGACGTCTGATGCCAATGTTTTGCAATCAAGTTGCAGTAACTAAAAGATGCTTATTTTGGCCCCTATGCCTTTGTGTAGATTTTAATTCAAAACTCCCAATGCCATAAAACTTGAGACTTGAACATGGAACAACGGCAGGATACAATCAGCTTTCTCCATATAAGACATACAAATATTTAACACACTTGCAAAATTGCAGTGACAATTTATCAGCCTAGGAAGACTATCTGTTTATCCACCCTTTACCCTGAGGAATGATAGTACGTAAAAAAGGGGGCGGCGGTTTGGGCGGGGGAAGCCTACCATGAGCAGGTAAAATTTGGGAAGTCAAATACTGAAATGGGTGCTTGGTTGTGGGTGTAATGCATGAAGAAGGGGCTGAATTCAAATCTTGAATGCAAAACTCCATTCTACACTAAGGAACAAGTCTAACTTTGTAGTACCATAAATGTGTTTCTACTCTTCTGTTTGCATTTACTGATAGGAGCGTGCTCCTGTAAGAAAAAATCCAGTGGCAACGTACCAGATTTTGAGCTATAAATATACACACACACACACACACACACACACACACATCTCCCTACACACATATATAGTGACTATAATGCAGGAAGCATAATCTTTACAAATTGTATTTATCTGTGCATTGTCATTCCACTTAATTTTGCAACAATACTGATGAAAAATTACTACACCTTGCTCAAATCAGCTGAGAATATATTAATGGAAATCTCTCTTTTTTTTTCTTTATCTCAATAGGCAGCTTAGTAAAAACTTGCATTAAACAACTGGAATTTTATTTCAAGTAGTGAAATATTTCAGTATTTCTAAGTTTTGGAAGAATCCATCTGGAAGAAACGAAAGTCTGGTTTTTGAAGAAATTGAATAGGCAAGCTGCTTCGAAATCCATTGCTACATACTAAATCAGGAATTCAAAAGAAAAAAAGATTTACAGATCTGTTTCCATTTTGTCATCCGTCACAAGATCCTGTCTTCTGTGCTGGAACTCTAATTTACTCCAAAGACAGTTCTTCATACAGACAGTTTGTTCTATTATGCTCATAAATTGTAAATTTAAATGTTAAATATTGCTTCTGATACCTAATTGAAGGATAGAACATTCTTATCCTTACAGCTGTGTACAGATCACATCCTCCAAAGCTTGGCATGCCCTACTAGGAACATTATAGAACAATAGGACTGAGAGGCTAGTCCGTGCTTTTTCTCTGAGGCAAGTTTAAGTACACTTATATCATCCCTGACAGGTATTTTTTGAACTATTTTTGAAAACATTTAATGAAGGAGATTTCAGAACCTTTCCTATCCCAGCTTATGGGTATAGCTATTTCCCCTTAATATCCAATCTCAATGTTTTCTGACTACTTCAGTTTACTTTTGTGTCCAATACGCAAATCAGAGTCCTCAGCCGTTTGTATCGCATATGCTTAAAGGAAGAGGCAAATACAAAAGCTAATGTTTAAAGGCATTTACATACCTATCACTGCAGATAGGCACCTAGTAGTATGATGAAATATATGGGAGATGCTGAAGAAGGCAATTTCAATGGGAGTTGGCTGGATGCAACAGGTTCCTTCCCCACTAAAACAAAGAAACAGGGAAGAAGTTGAGCCTCTGTACTGCCAAATACGCTTCTCAGCACTTCTCTTGGGACATAACAGCTATGTACTGTTTTTAAATGTGTCCTAAAGCTTGTGTCGTCAAATGTTATCATACTGAAATTCACGATCTAGGGAAATCAGCAAAAGCCACATCTTTTTAAATATCTTGGGAGCCCGCATTGTAGTACTTAAAACCTTCCTTTTCCTCAACAGTTCTGCATCCTATCATGATTCCCTCTGGGACTCTCCCAATGGACTCAGAAGGATTTCTGTGCAAATGTGGACCGATGTCTACATTATTTAACATTTAAAAAAAAAAAGAAAAGAAATGGGTATGTTTATCACATACACTGTTCATGGAAAGAGTTCAGTTATGGAAATGAATGCCAGGGTGTGATATGGTTATATTTTTTCAGGAAAAAAATTGCACGCAAAATGTGAAGGCAGTTTAACTAAATAAAAACACTTCAACTGTCCTTGAAATAGAAAGGAAAAACATTTCCTTTTCCTCCCAAAGACTGAAAACACCCTTAATTTACAGTATATGTCCAATATTAAAGAGATACTTGAAAATAAAGAAAAAACAGTTCTAAGAAGGGCAAGGACTTTCTTGCTTTAAAAACAGAAACAAGAATTTAACAAACGCCTTTAAATGAAATATTTGTCACAAATTTCTTTGCTTTTCTTCATAAAATCAACAAAGCTTGTAGGTGACTAAAAGTCCCGCTACTTGCAGCTAGAAAAACATTTCACTGTTGTGTTTGTTCAAATCAGTAGCTATTGTTGGTGCTTTTTGTTGATTGTGGTTTGTCTAATATGTACATTTTAAAAAGGATCCCACAAAATATTCTGTAGTTACACAAATGTGCTAGACGTACACGTTCAAAGTGTTGAACAAGCATATTTTTTTGTTCAGAGTATTAAATTAGTAACTTCAGGGCTTGGTCCAGTAGCTGTTTGTACAAAGAGCTCTCCCAAATTGATCAGGAGTCTTGTTTGGATCCATAGCAGGATGGTTTCCATACAGATGATTTATATACTTCTATCTAATAGAAACTGTCATCATAAACATAAACAAAACAAAAGGAAGGCACCCAAACTGTATTACGACACAGCAGTGGCTAAATTCAGCTTCTCACACATCCATCCTGTGGCAGCATTGATGGGGCTATCAGGATTTCCAAATTCCGCTGCAATCGATGACAGGTTTTATCTCGTCTTAATATGGAATCATTGCTAGGAATTTGTTCAAATTTGGCTAGACATTGGTTGATAACACAGTGTTCTCTCATTTGTTTTCAATACTTGACATATTACGATACAGTAGGGAAAAAAACACAATACAAAAAGAAAAAAAAAGAAAAAACATTTTACTAGGTTTTTACATTTAGTAAATGGTACTTAAACTCCATGGACATGAACGTAATTTTAAGTTGTACCTTTGAAAGTTTACCTTTTTCAATATTTCATAGAAAAGAAACGCTCTAAGATACTTTTTCAGACCACAGAATTATTACAGAACATAAAGATTATACGCAAGGGCTTATTCCTTTTCCCAACAAAGATGGAAGCCAACCCCATTTTAACTCCAGTGGGAGAGGGGTCAGCTGAGAATGTGCCACGTTCCTGATTTCGTATCTCCTTTGTGATAAAAGAGTCAATAGTTTGGCATACACTTTGCCTTGGTAATTTGAATTCTATCAACAACTATTCCTAGCCACAAGAGAAGTAGTTTTAGGCAATATATTCGTATAGTTTCACAAAACTATGTCAAAGAGAGATGTGTGTGCGTTTGTGGGTGTGTATGTATGTATGCATACTTATGAGTTTGGGATGATTTTCTTAAAATACTTAACTTCACTTACATTATATCTTACATTGCAAAATGTACAGACACCTAGTGTTCTTTTTAACAACATATACAGGTGAGTTTATAGAGCCTCATAAAAGATGTTGTGAATTCAAATTAAAAACCATAGAAATATAATCAAAATAATGGAGAGTGATTTATACCTCTGATAGTACATAGCGCTCATTCTGGTAATACTGACAGCTGCATCTTTGGCATTGAAAATTCATTACAACTTTTAGACAAAATGTTGTTGCTTACAGCTTCTTTTTTTTTTTTTTTAAATAAGAAAAACAGGATTGACCAAAATACGAATATTGGGGAAGTACTACTAAAGGTTTATTTTATTTTTGTTTTTAGCAAGGATAGCTTAGGAACCCTGAATTACCTTCTCACTTTAGTGTATGGTGTAGACTGTATGAATCCATTTAAAAATCAACTAAGTTGTACCACGTTTTTCG
>VZSC01005644.1:18918-36446 GCA_013398225.1 Steatornis caripensis
CCACGTTTTTCGGAAAATTATATATAATATAATATATATATATTTTATATTTATTTAGAAGCTCTGAAATAGTACAGTAAACACTTTGCAACACGGTGTATAAACTACAGAATGTCTTTGATAATTTTGTGGGTCTTCAGAGTAACAACATTTTTATGACCCACAGGTGAAAAGAACATGATCACAATCTCTCTTGTAAAGTTGGAATAGTTTGGGGAACACTTGATCACACAAAAATAATATAAAACAGTCAAGTTTAAAACAGTGATATTGCATTTATAATGCACATTTCTTTCATCTGTACGATTGGCTTCTTGTGGTGAATATAAACATCTAAAGGGCTCAGTGACATTTTGGAGAGAGAAAGATATATAGTGCTGTAAACAGGCACACACTGATCAGAGAGGCAAGATCAGTTGCCTCTGAAGTTTCTACAGTTCTACACATTTCAACTCATTTCTCAGGCCTGCTGAGAGCAATTAGGTCCTATTGTTGGCCAGGATGTCTCCAACAGCACACAAATCCTTCAGTTACACAGAACTGGATGGCCAAGATAATGAAGTTGAAAGTTGATGCTTTTTGTTGGTCGACTTTTGTGCAAATCATGCTGCTTCAGGTAAGTCCTGTAGAAGTGACTAGCATATCCTTTTCCGTGCTGCAGGAAAGAAAGAAAGACACTTCTGAGAGAAAAAAAAAAAAAGAATCAGTCTCCAACAGTTCTTAGGTTTAGTGTTTCTTAGACTGTAGAGAAACAATCAAAACTTGTCACAAACTGTCGCTTAAAACTCCCATTGTAGCAAACAGTTTAACGTTGATTCACTTTTCAGAGAAAAGTCTTTTTGAGGCTTGATAGCCTGAAAACCAAACTTCACATGCTGTTTTATTATTCTGTCTAACGTGTCATGGCAAGTATTCCAGTGTGCCTGTACAGAATCAGCGTGAGAATGAGCCAAATAGTCAGACTTGCAGGTTCAATACTATTGGAATTTCCAAGCCTATTTTTTCCTAGTTCATCTTGTTATTTGAAGCGAGATCTAGAATCCCCCAAAGGTTCAGGAGCCGGTTTTCCTTCTCTTTCAAAGTGAACCATTATCCTCATCACCAAATGACCCTTTAGTCTAGTTTGACAGAGACGAAAAAATGGTGCATTAGTGCTACAATTCAAATTTCGGCATTTACTGTCAGGCTGGAAATTAACTCGTGTTACACAGATGAAGAAGGTCAATGCATTAGCAAACCCATACCCTAATCCACCAGCTGCGGTAGACATATTACCTCAAGACACTGGCTATTTTAACTGTAATTGGGAGCAAAGGTAACAAATGATTTGTACTAGCATCCAGGAAGTCCCCGGGTTAAATTCTGATCTCGGTCACGAACAAAGTTGAGACGTGGAACTAACTCACTTGCTGAAGTAGTGGTAGTAGTATTATCAGCAGCAGAATTACCATTATTGTTTAGTAAAGCTCATAATGATAAAATCAGGTTTTACCTTAGCTCCAAATCAACTAAATCCCTACCTGACATTCAGTGTATTCCTGTGCACGAAGTGTTACAGCTAAAACAAAAAGGAATCTTAAGTTTAGAATGAATCTTTGAATCAAGCCATCCATATACGTGTTGATGCTTGCACGCTGATGCACAAACACATCCAGTCTCCATTCCATTTAACATAAATATATACATTAGCCATACTTATTCACTATGTATATATTCACTAGTAAACATATGAAATGTATCTCCTGTATCACAGGGAAGTTAGATTACTTACAGGAAAATGTTAACATGGGCGTTGTATGTTCGTCTCATCTAGCCTGCCCATGCCGCAGGATGCACGCAGAGAAACATGAAAAACATTTACGTACAAGCTATCTATCTGCTCAACATACAGGCTATTGCTAGATGGGTTATTAATATTAAAATTAAAACATCGAATATATTACGTTTTGGATGTTTCAATTCTGTAGCAAATAAGCAGCAGAATTAGAAAAGATTTTTAAAAGCTTCCGCAAGGTGTTTTTTTAACTTTGTAGTTAAGATTAATGAGATCAGAATCTTCATGATGTTTTGATGCAGTATATGATCAGACCAATCAAGTCGCTAGACGTCTTTCAAAATATCTTTCTAAGTATTACAAGAAACAGTCATTCCAATAACAGTAATAACAAGACTTATATTTGGTCTTCAAAACTTCACTAATAATTTCAGTTCTTTTGTAATGTAAAGGTGTAAGTACAGTAGACTAGATTGCTGTCTGCCATTGAGGAACCCACGCTGCAGTCCAGACACAGTTCATGGGAAGAAACTATACAGATACGCAGCCAGGGCAACTGCTGCTTTCATGCAGCACTACTGTCCTTCTAGCCCTGTCTCACACGGTGCATCGGTGGGCCTGATGTGGCACACATCGAGATGCACAGCAAAATCTGTTTATGATATTCTTTCAGATAACACAGAGATTGAGTTATTGGCTTTGTCTAGTCTTTTGCCATGTAAATTAGTGCATTTTTTAATTTTTAAACTTCAGTTAATATGCTTATATTACAAAATAATTGGGCCATTTAACAGCAATAACTAAACATTACACAGCAGGGTGCAGAACACCTGCAACTCTCCCCACCTACAAAAATCCTTGTCCCAAATCCCGAAGTATTCTCTGCCAACACATAAAATGCATTGGATTTCAAAGACAGCTTTTGTCCTCCACGGGGGTGTTTTTCTCTGTATTTGCACAGAAACTTATGTGCAAGCAAATCTCTCCATGTCTATACCAGTTTCCGTCTTTTTACAGATGGGGAATATAAATCAGAGAGGTTAAATGGAAAGGAGGATGGACTTAGCTTAAAACAGAGGGCGATGAAAGTTCTGACACCTGTTTCTGGCTCTGTGTGTGTGCATGCATGTGTGTTCAGAAATAAACTTTAATAAGAAACACTAAGCCTCTCTGTATCACAATTTCTCCATCTGTAAAATGGGAATAATATTGCTTACCTATCTCCTAGAGGTGCAGGAAGGTTTAAATCACTATTCTTTATAATCCACTTTGAGATCCAGAGATGGCAAGTGCTATAGAAATGGAAGTATCAGAGTCAGTGTAAGAGCTGGAACAAGAACACCATAATTTCTGGTGCCTAATATCTCCTCTGAGATCACAGCTCTCTCTCTCTCATCCCTATTTTATCTCCTCTTCTGAACTCTCAAACCTAGTGCATAGGGAAGCTTCAAGCCTGTATGAGTACGGGTATTAGTTACACAGAGGGGTTTAATAATAAGCAGTTTCATAATTCTGTCAATGTAATTCTATTATTTATGCATATATATATATTTATATATTTATTATATATATTCTAATAGTGTTTGAGGTGAACAAGATGATTGAATAATCACAAGTATTCCAATTAAAATTCTTAGGGTACACGATTTGTGCTGCACTGACTATTGATCCTTCCCCAAAGACCTTAACAAAAATTGCGAGTGTTAAAGTAAGAGCGCTTAATGCATAAAATTCATATGGAATTGCAATAAAAACTGGAAATAAAAACCAGCAAAAATGTACTAAGATTCATCTGTGCCCCAGTACACATTAGTAAGCCTCCCATTCACAGTGAGCTAGTTCTGTGTAGGCTGACGAGAGATGACGTGTAAAGCCATCAGTGGTAGACGAACAGAAAAAGAAACGAAAAACACTAACATAAGAATCAGAAAAGAGAAAATAAAGAATGCAGTGATTATGCCTAACTTATGAATCAGAAATGAACAGAAAATACCGTAAAACCCTAGTCTCTTTAACAAATCTTCCTTTCACCCTGTTGTGAATCATCCTGTTGCACCCAAACTTGATGTCAGGCTACTACTTTAGAGCCCCGAGTACAGTCATAGACATTTCCTGTTTTGGCAAACCCTGGAAGGGATTGCTGGTACTTGGAAGACCTTCAAACTCTCTGAATCAAAATTTTCTCCTGCTTAGTATTGCTAGCTAATCTAAGTAGGACGGAGAGAAGGTCCACTGCTTCCCTCCACAGCTGGCAACCAAAGCGGCAACAGAAAACACATCCTATACCTTTTATAACTATTGTCACTTTCACTCTCTACTAAATTTAAGAGCTCCATGAACAGCCACAGCATTATATCTGCTGTAACAGAACGACTGCTGAGTTCCCCCAAGTACCAACAGTCTGAAGATCCAAATGAACCCCTAGATAATAAAATCTCCAAAGAATATCAACTGCCATGCATGCTGCTGCTGTTACGAAATACTGCTCATCCACCTTCGCTTAGGAGAAAGAAGACGCTTGAACCTAAAAAACTCCCTTTCAAATAAAAGCGAGCTATGCAACAGGAGAACAGGGGGAAAAGCCAGTACGTAAACTGTCATCTTGCTATTTGAGATCCAAATTCTGTAAGTTAGCACAATATCCAAGCCATATTTGTTTTTATATGGGCTTTCAGATACGGGCTTCTATGCAAGCACTCAATGCATTACGTTGTTTCTTGTGGGTCCCCTGTAAAAACTGTGTGCCTCACCATGCCACGTTTATGCGGATCAGGTGGTCCCCACACAACACTGCAGCTGATACAGAGATTACGGGAGATTACATCTCCTGCATTCCACTCGGAAACAGCCCAGCTATTCAGGCATTACAGTGAAGGCATTTCTCTTGTAGTGAACAACAATTTTAAAAGGAGTTAATTACCTCATAATCATTATGGCAATGTTGGCTTTAAATTTGCATTATTAATTTGAACTCTTTTTATATTTTTAAGGTTTCCTTTACAGTCTATGTGTCAACCGTAGCAGATGAAATAGTGCCCTTCACCAAGTCCCATCAGCTTTGACAGAGCCAGGAATGGATAATCCTCGTGACAACCAACAGACTGCAAATTCAGCGTTCTTGTTTTAACTCGGCCCAATTGAACAGAGACCAGGATTTACGTAGTGGTAGAAGATATTCTGTATGAAATAACCTGGCTGTTTCAGTACACCTGGAGCTCTAGTTCAGTTATCAGCAACTGTATTTTTGGAAAGCGGTCAACAAGTGAATGGGAATGCAGAGTAAACTACCATAGCTCCCTCACCCTTTGTAGTGGTGTATCCAGGTAAAGGGTGAGACACACGGCTGGGGCTGGGGCTGGGGGATGTAGGATGGGGATTACTCTGCTGCCACCCATGTTCTGTGGATAAAAAAGTATTCCAGTCACTGCAGGCGTCAATTCAGTATATTTTGCAATCCACAAAGTCTTTTTTTTTTAATGAGCTATTACTTAAAGAAGTTTTTTAAAGCAATGCTAATAATATATTATGAAAATTCCACTAATGGCATTATAAAAAGAGATTGTCTTATCTCGTCTAATAAACTTCGGTAAACAAATATGAAAATAATATTTTTCTCATATATCTTTTCCTCATAAATTAGTTTAAAGGGAACTTTTTTTCCTTTTCTTTCAAGGCTTTAGTTAAGAGACCTTGTGCTTCAAATCTACGTACTCTGTAGAGCACACTTGGACAAAATAGCTTGAGTTCCAGATGCCCATGTTACATTTCACACAATTTTTTGGTTTTGTTAATTCTGTATTGTAGCAAATAGTTGAAAATAGGAAGATGGAACATACTTACTTTTGTACTTTGGGGAAAAAAAAAAGCCAACTCCCCCCTAATGTCGGTGAGTCGGTTGGCTCTGGTGGCCGTTGTTTATGTGCTTATGTGTATGTCTGAAGACTCCTGAAGGCCACCAAGGGAGTTAGGTAAGAATGAGACCACCTTCTGTCTTGCCGTATCTGGCATGTGACAAGATAGAGAAGGCAGAAGAAGCTCCTGCATGTCAACATGGAAGTTGCACCAGGGCAGAATTTGACCCTAATAAAGACATGGAACTCGGTATGACTGACATGTTCTTTCTGGGATCTGCAAAACCCAAAATATAAATAGTGTTTCTAAAATAAACCAACAGCATTTGGACTGATGGGTACAATTACCCAGATTTCACGTGAAACAAAAACAAATAAATAAATAAATTGGAGCGTTAGGTCTTCAGGCTGTGGATAAATAAAGCATGCAAAAGTCTGTAATTGTTGCACTGAATCTTTTCTGGAAATAGACTTGCTTTTAGCTAAATAAAAAAAAAAAAAAACAACCCATAGACCATTAAAATCTTTCCTTCCTTTGAGAATACATCTTTACTTCTGGAACAAAGATGATTATGCCAAAAAGCTATCTTTTGTATAAAGTAAACAATGTGACCACATATATCGTCCCTTCCTTTTCTCTTGCATTAAGTGCATACATTTCCATGTCTATATTCATTTAAATCAGTTCAAGAAGTAGTGATTCCGAGCCAAGACAAAATTTGACAGTGGTGGACACTGCACTGACTATAATCTAGTGAACATGACAAATAGTGTTACCTACTCCATGAAAAGGGAGAAAGAGGTTTGTCCTTTGAAAGTAAGTACAAAAAGTACCATTTTTCAAATTCGAACATTGTTGAATTCTACATCAACAACTTAAGATTATCACTCTTTTCTGAAAAAAGTTTATTGAGCAAATTTCTGGACTGACACATATTGCCACTTCTATTGGCTTCATTTCAAGATCAGAAAATACATACTTAGAAGATATTTTTGATGTCCGGAACATGTCTCGGTAAATATTTTCATATGGCAAGTGGGATACCTGATACAAATGTTGACACATCATGACAGTCACTGAAATAATGTTTCTCTGGTGCTATTGAGTGATCTGAGATTTATATTCTACATGGACTTAGCTGATTCTCTGAAAATAAAAAAGAAGCACTTTAGTTAATGTAAGCACCAGTTAATGTAAGCACCAGACAAAATTTCTCTCTGTTTAGGACTATCCTCAAGCCTAAGCACTGACCTTAGTCAACACGTACTTTACATTAAACATACAATTAAGAAGGATTTTCTTTTGAATCAAGTCCTGGATTTTGTCATCTATGTTCTGTGGCACATAAGATACTTTTACGTGCATTTGATTTTCTGTCCTAAGTGCTGACAACTTTTTTTTCGCTGCCAACAACAGCCCAGTGGCATAGTACACGTCAGATTTGATTTATCTCTGGTTGCCATTATTTACTACAGAAACTATGCTCTTTAGTTACTACAATTCAGCACAGAATGTGCTAAGCTGTATTCTATCATGTACCGTAAAAATACCAAAAACAGTTTTCCCAAAAGATACAGTGAGCAGAAGGTGGCATTTTCATCTTTCTGTGCTATTATAATCATATTATCTTGCTGAAAACTCTAAAGATAATACATGACATCACATTTATATTCAGAGAATCATGGAATACTTCATTTTCCAAGAGTTCTTATAATTATGCACTGTATTAAGACCAATTAAATAACTCCTAAATTATTCCTGATGTGTGTCAAACTTAGCACGGAGCGTATTCCCTAGGAATATTTTCAAATTTTCCATCCACAACTTATTCTAATTGCATACATGTTCTAGTAGCAAATTCACATTCTTGCCAATTCACTGCAAGCTAATAATTTTCGTACTATCCTTAGTAATACCAGTAATTGATTCCTTTCTTTTTTTATAAAAATTTCTTATGTATTTGTATGCAACAATAATTTTTTCTCCTCAATCTTGTTCTCTTCTTCCTCTGTATGTTTTTTGGGTTTTGGATGTTTTGGTTTTTTTTTTTCCTCCAAAATTCACCTTTGTATTGCACTCTTCTGAAATCTGCAATACACATCTCTCTAAGCTGGCAAGCCTGAAAATTAACGTGTCAGTTTGAGAGTTAACCAATGCAGAATACACTAAAGGCTGGTTACAATGTGACTTAAAATTTTCAGTGCCCTGGGGAGAAGAGCAGGGATACGAATCGTTCCGCCTAAATTGCTCTTGAGTGCCTAAGTTCCCTATAGATTCGAGGGAGAAGCAGACATGTGTAAGTCACCGTTTGGTGGCCTTCAGAGGTGCCTAAATTAATCATGCTGGATTTGGCCTGAAATAATTAAATTTACTTGTTCTTACATGAGATAACATGCATTACAGTATTAGATCAGCATCAAACTGTGTGTTCCTTTCCAATTAATTTTTGCCATGATGTTTTTTCCACCACCCCTCTCTCCTAGCAGGAATCAGGTGGCATTAGGATCTGGTAGGTATGTCCCCTCTTCTTTTTTGAACGTTTTATTTTCCATTTCTAAAGCACAGTGCTTAACATTGTTTTTCATGAGCAGCGTACACTCAGATTTCAGAGAGTCCTTCTCAGTTTACCAAGATAACATACTTCAGTGTATCATATAAACTTCTCAGAGTCCTTTTCAAAACTTCTGTTACTCAAAAAGATACACTGGCTCGGTTTCTATCCACAAATGAAAGTTGCCCGTGACCATTCCTTGTCACTTAAGACAACCAGAATGGAATGATTTATATCCACGTTATTAAAATTTCTCAGCCACAGCAAGCTATATACGGGGGCCATATAGTGTGATCATATTCAATCTGCATCCAGGAACGGTCCCTGGCACATGTTCTGACACCCGCCCCATATCTAGGACTTGTTATGGAAGAAAGCTAGTTGACGCAGGCTAAAGGCATGCCAGAGAGTGTAAGAGTACAGACCATAACTTTCCAGTATGGGGAAGGATCCTGTTTAATTAATTAGAAGCAGTGTAGTCATATTGCACATAAAGAATATTCCAAGTACAAAGCACACGGCACTTTGTCTCAAGTAGAGCAGAAAAAAAGGTATTACTGCATCTCATTTGTAAGCAAGAACTTTTTTAGATCTCAGTGCCTGTCAATACCCACGGCTGTGTGCAGCTACATTCAAATGTCATCTGAATTCCAATTGAGAATAGATGGGTGTCAAATTAAAGCACAAATAGGCAACTAAAAAAGTCACAAAGTGACAGAATTTTACTCTGACATAAGATGAATCCACGGTATCAGCATCTATAAAATTCCTTATGAATAAAGAAAGATTGCATTCAAGCAGTTTCATAACGAATCCTTTTCCAGTGCTGAATGCAGCCATGATGCTGGAGGTGAAAAGATAAAGTCAGAGGACTCAGGTCACTTGCTAAAGCAGGAGTCTGTCATCCCCGTAACTTCTTTGGTGAATCTAATCTGCATCCATTCCTTTTTTTCTTTCTAATCCACATTACTCCTGATAACCTGTGAAAATGTCATGTAAAACAACATCGTTTACACATATGAAATAGATTCGTGTGTATGCAAGAAATTCAGATCTACTCCTGCAACTCTCTCATACACATAATTTTCAGGCAGAATTTAGGAAGCAAGTTCTGAACGTTTGCTTGCCATGTCCACAATATTTTCTTCAACCAATAAAGACCATTATCCTATCAAAGAAAGAAATTAAATTACCTTAGGAGAGTCTGGATTTTCAAGGAGTTCACATTGATTACTATCATCGTATTTAGTTCTTCCAACAATTTATTAGACATTGAAGTTTAAAATTGTATTCTAATTGTCTGTATCTCCTACTTTCTCTCTTACAAGAAGGTACCAAATAAATAATTTTTCACTCTTCTGACTTCACCATACTATGTTTCTGAAACAAATTAAATCTATTGACAGCTACTTCCCAGCAGCAGTCATCCTACTGCTGGCAGGAAACTGGATTCTCGGTGACTAGTGTACAAATAGAGCTGTTTACAGGCTTGCCAGATAAACAGCAACACCGATCCCTATAGCGTGCTTCTCCAAACACGCTAAATAGATGCAGTTCCTTCTCTGACTGGCTAATTTTTGCATTTTTTAAATGGCTTTCCCTATTTTTTCTTCCTTTGGTCAAGAAAAAACAAAAAAAAAGAAAGGAAGGGAAGCCCTCAAAAATTAAAGCAGTGGAAATGACAGTGGAAAATCAGAGCTATTGTGCGCAGCAAAAGAGCCAGAAACAAGAATAATTTCCTCTGCTGTGCAGGCCAAGGAGTTCCTCAGAGAGAGGCAAGCAGAGAGGAAAAGATCTTGCTGCGCATAGACCCAAGATTAGGCACACATTCAATTCTCCAGCTCCTGACTGTCACAATAAGGAGGTTTGTACATTTAAGAATAGCATTTATTCATAATGAATAGAATTTGCCTATCAAAAATAAATAACTTTAGTGCCTTTGAAAATTTTAACTGCAAACATCTCATTGCTTTCCAAAGAGACTCATGTCCCCAAGTGGCTAAATTACTTTTGTCATAGGACTTAAATTTATAGGACAAGAGGCATTTTGAAATTTGAAACCAGCATAACACAGTCATTTCAAAATTACTCCTAAAGTTTCAAGCTATCTTTCTGGTTTGTTTGGGGTTTTTTTTCATATTCCACTGGTAGGAATCCAGAAAATGGTATTTCATTATTTAAAAAAAAATCTCCATGGATGTTATATTCACGGCAGACATAAGCACTCTCAAAATTGACATAAATTAATAAATATAGCACCAGTCTGAAATAGATAGATAGACAGACAAGACTTCTATGTGTTCCAGTCAGAACTGGCAAATACAGACTTTTACGGCTATTAGAGGAAAAGAAATAGTTGAAATGATATATTTTTAGCAAACTAAAAATACAATTTTCTTTCAAATAGGACTTACTCAAGTTTTGTTAACTTTTTCAATTATTTTCCCACACTGTAGATGCAAAGAGCTCTAGTCATCTAAGATAAAAGATGCTATGTAAACCTAATTACGGGTAACTTTTTTTGTCAGTATTTTGTACAGTACAGGGTACTCTTCATCCTGTCCAAGATCACAGTTATGGAAAGAGATTTAAGCAAATAGTATTTAAATATAACAGCTAACACCTGTGTTTTAAAAGTAAAAGAAGAATGCTTTTTTCTTTTTTTAATATTCATTATTTTCCTAAAAGTTGATAAAAATATGTAATGTACAGGTTTTATTGGGCTACAGCCAAGTTATCATTGCATATTTATGTATTTATATATATTCCTAATTTTGTTTTCTGAATTATCCATTTCCTTTCTATTATTGCAGTAATATTCTGTAAGTGTTCTTCCCTTTGAGCGATAGCTGCAAGAGGAATACATTCAGATGAAGAATGCAAACCAGACATGAATGTGAGATAAAAATACCTTTCAGAAGTTATGCAATAATCATTGAACAGTGAATCATCACAAGTGGTTTATTCAAGATCATAGAGCACCTACAATAATGAGTAAAAATGCATCATAGTCTTGTTCTCCTCTCACTATATTTTTATTGGTGTTACCTGTTTAAGTTTTATTTCGGGTTTGGGGTTTTTTTGTAAGCTTTATTTACCTAATAGAGATGATGTATCTGAACTGGCGAACTTGAGGTGTAAGTGAATAAATGTCTTAGCATTTCAGATACAGTTATTTGCAAAAATGAGAATACTCTATTAGACTTTTTAGAAAAGGGTAAGTATTCAATTAGGTTTCTTAGCATTATTAGATGTTGGCTTCCGTTTTAGCTGAGCAATTTTGCATGTACTAAGTTGTTCTCATTTGTGCAGAAATGAGAGCTGTAGCCTATCTCAGAGATAAATTCCTGAACATAAAGTGAAGAGTTGCACTGTCTGTGACAGCACACGCAGGACATTCAGCTATGCAGATCAGATTTAAAGCTGAAAGATACAATTTTAACATTCTTTTTGAGCACAAAACTGTACTATTGACAAAGAAACAACTCTTTTACTATGCACACATCATTTGTTTATTCATACCAATAAAAATTGCATTTCAATGCAACTTTTTTCTTTAATAGAGCTTTACAATGTTTTCTTTCTTCTTGCCCCAAGGACTATAATATGTCCATGCAACTTACTGGTCCTAATTTGTTTGCTTTTACTTCTGTGCATTTTTACTTCAAGTATGACTGAAAATCACAAATTGAGTTAAAAATGATTAATGAAGGGATCAGACAGCTCACAAGTTTACCAGATTTGTATTAGAAATCAAGTAGGCTAATTCTGAAAGCAAAAATTTAGACAGGCCTCATTTTTAAAAATTAATCAAGGGTCCTATTCAAAATAGCTGTTATTTATGTTTATGCAAATGTAATGCTATAATGTCTATCACAGCTGTGATAAAACTACACAAATAATTTCCAGAAATTAGATGGAACTAAACAAAAAAACCAAAGAAAATTATTCTTCCATCATATTAAATGTACAAAATTGTAATTTCCTTTTTTCTTTTTTTTGAAACTTTTCTGAAACAGTAAAGACTTCTTGCTTAAAACATCTTTTCATATATTTATGTTAAGCTATAGCAGAAAATGTTGTGTTACATATCCTGCCATACAGAAATAGGCCTTTATGATCCTAACTAACTAGATCAAAATAAATAAAAAAAACCCATGCTTTTTTATTCCTTTGAAAAATAATCAAAGGTTTGTGAGACACTTCTTGTCCTAGTATAAAAACATGAACATTTTTCTCCTCTAGGTCATTTGTTCTAATCTAATTCAGGGAGATGGATAATGATTGTAAGTTAAACCGTTCTTTGTGCTAGCTCTGTGGTAGATTATTTGAAATAAATTNAAGGATTGTGAGACACTTCTTGTCCTAGTATAAAAACATGAACATTTTTCTCCTCTAGGTCATTTGTTCTAATCTAATTCAGGGAGATGGATAATGATTGTAAGTTAAACCGTTCTTTGTGCTAGCTCTGTGGTAGATTATTTGAAATAAATTGATGGTCCAATTCCTAAACACCCAACTGTGTAAAGACTTTTGAAAGCTTTTTAATTTTATTTGTAAACCAACTTGACTTGGATAGGTCAAGTTGAGATGACAGCAAATATTTTGTAGAACGAGAACCTCAGATTACGTCTATACTTCACATAAACCTAGGGACTTGTGCTCAGACCCAAGCCCAATCTCCTGATGGTGTACAGACCTTCTTTGTACCTCTACTGCACAGTGAGTCAATGGCTATCCAGGCTAAGAAACAGGGGGAGCGAACGAGGTCAAGCTTACCTTTAAATTTTTGGATGATATAAACAAGTTTCATGCAAATCATTCGACTCTGCAAGCCTAGACCTATGTGCATTTGTTAAATGTAGTGTTGATGTTTAGTACCCATGCCACACAAATCAAAACAGTTAGCCAAAGAAAGGGTTGGGTTTGTTTCCCTTCCAATTCATGATGCGTGGGCGACCAGCTCTTTGGGGAAGAGACCAGCTTTTTTATTCTCTCTCTATGTACATGTCATACCTAACATGATAAAATCCTGATTCACACGTAAAATATGTTGATGGCGCTGGCAATAATTACCATGATAATGACATAGTTTCATCAATGAAGATGAAGATGCTTGTGTGTAAGTAGAAAATATTGCAGAGCTAATTAGGGGGCTCCTTTAGAACACAATTATTATTACAGAATGTCTCCTTGTACAAACACTGTTGTTCTGAACAGTAAATTGTGCCCTTATGTAGTTTATTTTAACCTGCCTCTAAAGTAGATTCAGCTATGCCAAAGTCTTTTTCTTAGAGCAAAATGAGCATTTTTACATAGGAAGTGAAGGTATTATGGCAATATTTGACTGTTTTCATATATTAAAAAAATCCTAACGTCTTCATAGGAAGAAAAAAATATTCTATTACTAATGTTACTAATGTCAGCCTGTAACTTTAGGAAAGCTCTAAAGTATTATAAAAGAAATGCACAGCTAGAATGATCCACAATTACAGAAAAAAAAAAAATCAATAAATAAATTCTTATAATCAATTATAGACCAAAACACTACTGAGATGGATGTAATGGTGCTATTCCCACTGTTATCATCTCAGGACCCAGTACAAAGAATTAGAAATAGATCAGACTCAGACTAGTCAGATACTCATTGTGAAGATAGTCTCTGTTAGATACTCTACAGAATCTGGTACAGCAGAGTTTGAAACCTGGATTAGGGTTTTTGGTCACTATAGTAAAAATACTTTTAAAATTAAAAATAATGGCTAATATAACCACCACTGAATGAAAAATTAGATAGAAATGGTTAGAATCTATTTTTAAAATACAGGAACTGTACAAAAGCTACATTTTATTTTCCTCACCATTGTTATTTCACTTATTTTATTTTCTCCGGTCAAGTTCAGAATCTCTTTCATGTTTTATGAACATTCAAGCCATTATGAAAATTTCTTAACTGTTTGCAGAAAGGCAGTGTTCAAATCACATGGATGAATAAGGAGTAAGTGTAATTACACAGTAAGAAGAATATGCAAGTTAGAAGAATCTTGGAGTCACTCCATGAGAAAACTCTTTTCAATAACCCTACAATTTATTGACCCCATCATAATTTTATAACTTGTGTTCATAATAAATCCTTAAAACATAAGTAAAAAATATATTCTTCAAAATATATTATTGGAGTATAAAGAGATCTACTTTTGGTGTGTTCTGCTCAGAATAATATACAGAATATGTATGCTTATGTGGAAATTGTTGTATGAATAAATCCAATGGCTTAGACCAGTAAGGTGAAAATTTGACAACGGGACATAAAGAAACCCTTTCAAGTATGAGGATTTATATCTTTTCCTACATTATAATTTGGAATATTGCTGCTGCTGCTGTTTTCATTTATGCATGCAATGACCTAAACCTCAAACAACAAAGAAGCAAACACCCAAATCCCCACTATTAAGCCTTTGGTTTCAATTATACCCCATAATCATAAGTTCCACAGATTACTGTATTATTTGTGTCAAATGTGTATAATTTTATCAAATGTGTATGATCTTATCAGTTCATGACCCGGTTGCCCTTCAATTGTTTTGCTGCCTTGCTACTCTCTTGTTATTGAAAACGAAAGCGCCCATCTTACCTTCTCTTTTTTCATGCAGTCTCCTGTTTACTTCATGTCCTTATCCCAGCTTGTTTAAATTAATTAGTACTAAGATTTTGCTATGACTTTGCATAAAAATGTTTTCAGTATTTTTGCCATTATGCCGTGTATTTCTGTGGAATTAAAAGACTGGCTAGAGGAACATAGTGATATGTTTGTGTAAGGGTTTTGTAACACTTTTTTAGTGTATTTTCAATTCTATTCCTTTTTACAACCTGGTATTTTGTTTCCTTCTTGCTGGCTTTGTATATTGGGGGACATTTTTCAGGGAATTATTCCATGGTCTCAAGAATACTTCAGATTTCTCATGATAGTATACATCACCGTCTTCCTTTATCTTTCCTAAGGTTCTGCACTGAGCGTACCCATTGGAACACAGCGCAGGAATCACCAAGCCAACACAAACTTGAGCAGATGCACTCATATGGCGCAGTGAAAGCTCCACGTAGAACTACCTGTTTACATCCGTAGCTACTGCGCTAAGGGCACAGCTTCAGCGAGTAAGTTCTCTCAGCTAGTGCACCGTGCTGACACTGCTCTGCGGCTTTCAGTTCCAGAGCCAGCTTAGGTCAGAAGCAGACTGGGTTTTCCGGACCATGCTTCGCTGCACAATGCGGGCATACGTAGTCTATTAGAGACTTGATTGACCTAAACCGTTTTATGTCATCTGCAAATACCGCCTCCTTTTTCTCATTTCGTTTCTAGATAATTAATTTTTTAAACTCCATAGATCTCCGCATAGACACTTGGGGAAATCTGCTTCTGCTAAAATGTTCCATTTATCCTTATGATTTTTTTCCCTTAGGCACAGAGAGTCTGGTAATGCTTTGCCCTGTTAGAACTCTTGCTTACTTTAGTAGCTTCTTCTCCCACACAGAAGCCATGCTAAAGGGGTTTTCTTGACAGTTCAAATACACTATATTGATTAATTCTCACCCACTCTATCAAAATTCTAATAGATTGACAACATTTCTGTGCAATTTTCCTGGACAGATGCCAGCCACCTTGTTCCTAAAACCCCCGAGTTGTTACAATTTTATGTCCTATGCTAAGGTTTCTCACTGGTCTCTAATTCACAAGATTTTCCAGTCCCTTTTTTAAGGATAAACACAACTTCTGATGTTGTTTGGTTATTAGCTTTTGTTAAAAACTGAAAATTAAAGAAACACATAATCCACTGACTTCTTCCTATTTGGGTTAGTCAATTCTTCAACAATAACCTCTTCCAGACTTCAGTCTTGCACATTTATTTGAAATGGTTACCTGGGATAGATGGCTTCATAAATATGCCTGCTTGCCTTTCTCCGTCCCTGCTCTGGTAAATACAAATGCAAAGAAACAGTTTTGAATCTCTGCGACATCCTTGTCCTCACTAACTGCAGCTCGAGACCCACCAATTCTCTACTAGCTTACTACACTTACGTCTTAAAAATTGTCTGTATTTATTTGCATGCCTTTGGCTATTTGCTCTAAGAAGTCCCTCTTATCTCCACTAATTACTATCCTAAAATGTACCTGCTAGAGCTTAGGCTCTTTTCTGATCATTTTGCTTAAGAATCTCTCTTTTTTTTAAGAGACCTTTTTAGTTCAAATAGGTTTTGTTTTCTGCAGTATACTTTTTCTTCTTTGCTACCAAGTTTTCACATGGCTGTTCTCATATACGCTGCAACTTTTTATACGGTATTTTTGCTGAATATGAGGGTTCTGTTTCATACATTTTAATCACTACTTTTAAAAAAATTGTTCTACTGACAAACTGATTTTGATATGATCATCTTTGTTAAGAGGTTGAATTTAATTTTACTACAATTGCAATTACCCAGTGGCTCAACTAAAGTTCCCTCCTGAATCAACTTCCTCTTACGCATTCCTCTTGCCTTATTCACTGAATACATTATTAATAATGAATTATTTACTCATTGCTACTAGTATCGTGCTCACTTGCTTTTCTTTGCGCCTGTTATTTGCAGTACAATTATAAGCTAAAATTTTACCAAATGAAATATTAAATAAGGGAAAATAAAAGGGACATATTACTCTTGTTTTGTAGCAGGTTTAGCTTTGAGGTTCAAAGAAAAAAAAACAAAACTAAATCTGGATTCTCAACAGTGGATTACATAATACTACTAATTTATATTGTTTACTTCAGATATTTTACCTCCAATTTTTATGCCCTTATACCAGAAGCGTGCAAAATGTAGACCAGTATCTATATGTAAACACATTGTTCAACAATACTACTTATGTTAGCTGAACAGAATTTACAATCCCTAAACTATCAATAGAATAAATATTTCATTGTTGTTTGAAATAAAACTCCCAGGCCTAGAACAAAACAGAACAGAACTACCATTGTGGCGTCACCAGATATAGTCATCATTGTAACGCACATACTGCATCGGACCTCTGTTGTGATTAGACCATCAGTGCTACAAAACTCGATTTTTTAACTGAAGTGATAGAGATGAAATTAGTACTGCTAGATTACAACTTAGTACTAAAGAATGTTTCTTAGGGTAAATGATGGAAGATCAGTTCGGGAAAGACAGAGTCATGAGTCGTTAGGTCATAGCTAAGAGAAATTTCACATTTGTCTTTAGAGTATGACCAGATGATCGACACCTGACATTTTAGCCTACATAAAATAAGCTGATTGTCTCAGGACAGGTTGTTTAGGAATGGCTTTCACAGATCAG
>VZSC01005644.1:37351-50063 GCA_013398225.1 Steatornis caripensis
ATACTTTTTCTTCTTTGCTACCAAGTTTTCACATGGCTGTTCTCATATACGCTGCAACTTTTTATACGGTATTTTTGCTGAATATGAGGGTTCTGTTTCATACATTTTAATCACTACTTTTAAAAAAATTGTTCTACTGACAAACTGATTTTGATATGATCATCTTTGTTAAGAGGTTGAATTTAATTTTACTACAATTGCAATTACCCAGTGGCTCAACTAAAGTTCCCTCCTGAATCAACTTCCTCTTACGCATTCCTCTTGCCTTATTCACTGAATACATTATTAATAATGAATTATTTACTCATTGCTACTAGTATCGTGCTCACTTGCTTTTCTTTGCGCCTGTTATTTGCAGTACAATTATAAGCTAAAATTTTACCAAATGAAATATTAAATAAGGGAAAATAAAAGGGACATATTACTCTTGTTTTGTAGCAGGTTTAGCTTTGAGGTTCAAAGAAAAAAAAAACAAAACTAAATCTGGATTCTCAACAGTGGATTACATAATACTACTCATTTATATTGTTTACTTCAGATATTTTACCTCCAATTTTTATGCCCTTATACCAGAAACGTGCAAAATGTAGACCAGTATCTATATGTAAACACATTGTTCAACAATACTACTTATGTTAGCTGAACAGAATTTACAATCCCTAAACTATCAATAGAATAAATATTTCATTGTTGTTTGAAATAAAACTCCCAGGCCTAGAACAAAACAGAACAGAACTACCATTGTGGCGTCACCAGATATAGTCATCATTGTAACGCACATACTGCATCGGACCTCTGTTGTGATTAGACCATCAGTGCTACAAAACTCGATTTTTTAACTGAAGTGATAGAGATGAAATTAGTACTGCTAGATTACAACTTAGTACTAAAGAATGTTTCTTAGGGTAAATGATGGAAGATCAGTTCGGGAAAGACAGAGTCATGAGTCGTTAGGTCATAGCTAAGAGAAATTTCACATTTGTCTTTAGAGTATGACCAGATGATCGACACCTGACATTTTAGCCTACATAAAATAAGCTGATTGTCTCAGGACAGGTTGTTTAGGAATGGCTTTCACAGATCAGAACTGGTATCCAAATTTAGAAACTTTCAGTAAAGCAAATCTGAAGAGTGAAGTAGTAAAAAGACCTCTCTGAAGGACTGAAATACCTGGACATCTAATTAAGAATGGAGAACTGAGCTGTCTGTGCTGAGAATGATCTGTAGCAAAGATCTCCACATGCCAGGACTGCCAGTGCAGCACCTTTCAGAACAACTAAATGCTTTATAAAAATAAATAAATTAATACTGTTCAGCGAGATGCTTTTTTTTTTACCCTTGATCTGCTGTCCTAAAAGACTTTTGTTGCTTTAAAAAGGATTGGTATTGCAATGTTAATATCTTTGGCTCATTTGGATGAGATAAACATCATAAACTCTTGAAGTCAAGATTACAGTCTGTAATAAAATACTGAAGGTTGCTAAATAGAATGAAAAGACATATTAGATCAAAGTATTACTCAAGGGTTCTACAGCTGGCTCAGACTCCAAAATGAATTATGAAGGTCTTTTTGAGATCTATCACACTCTTTCATGCCACCCAAACNGGGCCTTCTCTTTGCCGAAGGTGGAGAAGGACCTTTCTGCCCCGGGTTGGGCTTCTGGTGTTTCAAACACTTCAGTGTCTGGAACGGAGTCCATGCCAGGTACATGCAGATTGCTGCGGTAATCTGCAGCTTGGCGTCCATCAGATGGAACAAAGGAAGGCATCCAGCACCGATCTGAGTGGCCCAGTGCTTTACATTCCTCCGTGCAATTGGAGAAGAGATCCATGCCTGCAAGCATGAGAGAAAAAGAAACTATAGATATAAGCTTCAGCATCATGAACAGCTGCTGACAGATAAGAAAGATTATGCGGAGAAAAGAGAGAAGTGGAAAGAGAAATGTCGTAAGAACTTCTTCCACTACCTTCGTCTCCTCAACAAAAAAAAAAATCTGATTGTCCAGTCTTCAGAAGTCGAAGACACCATTTAATAAGCATAACTAAATGCCAGAATGTCACACACACACAAAAATATCACAAGAAGAAGGGCATTGGTGATTCTGTCTCACAAAATCACTTGCAGATCTCATTGTTTAGAACCCGTTCGAATAAGGTTCAATTCCACTTGTAGGTTGATGTCTGCGGTTCACCAGTTGAAAATACTTGTTTAAGAACATGAAGGAATTGTTTCCACATTAATGTATCTCTGACCAAAGAAATGAAATGTCCTGATTGAGGAATCACAGATTTCATTTATGAAAATGGAATATTAAAGAGTCCCATAATGGAACTACCTGTGCATACATTAGTATACAGATAGAGACTATTGATATTAAAAGTAGATCTTATAAAGTAGGAATCCAGCTTTCCAGTGATCAGGATGGCTTACTTAATGAATTGTTACATCATTCTTTCAGCGATAGTTTTCATTGCTACTGCAGCAGTCCTTACTATCATCAAGTCATCCAAGTGATGGGACAGAATCCTCTAATAAATTACTGTAATTAGTGGCACAAACGTAGCTGTAGTCCGATGTGACATGGCTGTGGATACTATTGACAAAATTATTAATGCTTCCCGCATATAAGCAAACACTTGTCCCTGCCAACACAGAACTGTTTGCTTACAAATCCTTCAATGCTATTAAGATTTCAAATGACAAGCTATGCTTCCATTGACCACCTTCAGATCGGCTTTCCAAAAGAATATTTCCCGACTGTGAGTCACTAAGTTGTTGGATTACACTTGTTTTGAGAGGAAAGGTGTATGAAATCATAGGCATAGAGTAAAATAAGTATCAGCATCTCCAAGTTGATGTTCAACATCATACAGAAAAGCAGAACAGTAAAGAAATATCTTTTTCTTGTATTTGTAAAGAGGACTGAGTGTCTTAGAATAGGTGTATGCCAAAACTGAACTAAACCTGTTATAAACATTGCATTTACAAGGATTGCATTAGAATTACAAAAAATGACACCACTTGCAAGAGAAACAGGAAAAAATTTAACAGCTGTAAGAAGATTCATGTAATGTAGCTCATTCACCAGCAAACATTGTAAAGAACTGGATTAGCTTGATCTCCAATGTGAGGATTAGTATTAAGAATACTACCACTGTTTTAAACCATAATTTGACTTATATTAGTAATACTTATCTGATATCTCACACTACAAGGAACAATCTTTTCAGCAAGCAAGAATCTTTCCAAGCTATCAACAAGTGCTTGAGTACTAAAGGCAGACACTTAGATGAAGAAAGAAAAAAAAGCTTTTTGTCTCAGATCAATCTCACTTTATAATGACTTTGTAATTTTAAATTAAGTAATATACTATGCTAGGTCCGGTTTCGATTAGAACCTTGCATTGATAATTGTCCTGCAGATGTCTGAAAATAAATTGCTGATCAGTGAACTGTTGAAGAATACAAACGTGGACTGCAGATATGATTAAGGAATCAGATAAAGATCATCAGGCAGGGGGTACAAATTGTATAGTTCTAAATTCCATAGTGGTAGCAGCTATCAAAAGACTGAAAAGAAAGATTTAGATGGAGGCTTCCCAGAAAGAAATTAATATATAACAATGTCTGTAAATCTGCGTGTCTGCATATCTTACGTATCGAAATGTCTGCACAAAAATATCTCTTATGAAAGAAAAGACATATTTTATGAATCTAACTTTTTGCCATTCAGAAGATTATGGTGACAATTAACATAAAGTGGTTATTTCAGTTTTCAGACTTCCTAGCAAAGTTACATGTAAACAACAAATAACCCTACTTTTAATAGGAAAATGCTTACAGTTACATCTTGCTAACAGTGTATCAGTGATCATATTCACTCAACATTTCCTGAAAGACAGCAGGAGAAAGAAAAACTTACAGATAAATATTAAATTATATTCTTCAGTCAGTGGAAAGGGAGATATTATAATAATATTGGGCTTTATATAGTCAAAGATGGACCTTTTTTTTCCCTTCATGGGTTTTGATTTCCCCTGGAAAATTACCCTCCATTTTACTATTTTGTTTTCACATCAGCTGCTAAACTGCAAAATGTCTCTATCCAAATATTATTTTTTTAGTTCCCTTTTGAATACTGCTTGTCTACTGCAGTGCACTGAATAGTATTATATAACAGCTTATTGTAAAAGAGATGTTATAGGTTATAGCCACTATAAATCAGGATTTTGAATAAACAAAGTAATGAATGTAGGGGATATAAAATGTAAGTTTGTATGACAAACTTTTTCCCCCTTGAAGATAAGAACTTGTAAAAGGAAAAAAAGATTTTATAGACATATATATATGAATTTTAATATACAGTGCTGGAACACCCAGCTAGAATGTAAATGCTTGTTTAGGATGGGAACAAAATGTTCAGAGAGGCCTGGGTTGGGTATTGTTCCTACTTGAATCAGTCACAACATTCCCTCGGGGTTTAACGGGTGCAGAACCAAGCCTCTGGTTTTTACTATTTTGACAGAAAATAAATTCAAATTAGCGGTCTCGTTTTGAAATCCCTGGGCACCCATGTATATTTAGACTGTCTATTATGTGAATGCTGGCTATTCTTCTTCCACCTTTTTCCTGTGGGTCATGATACAGAATTTTCTGTTTCTAATTGAAAAACATTAAAAAACAGAGGGGGGAAAGGCTATTTGCTCTTTTCCAGGAAGGAAGGATATATAATGGTAAACAAAGTAAGACATTCAGCACAGAACTCCTTCATACACCAAGAATCACGTTCTTGATTTATAACAAAAAGGAATGTTCAGCAGTATAACACTTCCATCTCATCTCCCTCATAAATCTGCTTACATAAATGATCCTTCAGAACTAAACTATCCATCATAATTGCAAATCCACATTAAAGAAAAACACGTTATATTTTTCTTTTAGTTATTGTATTAGACATTGCACACAGATAAACTGGGATTTTAAAGGTGACTGAATCATGAATTTCAAATATCCTTCATAGATACAAATAGATAGTATAGAGCACTGAAGTGCTGAAAAATTATAAACATTGCACTGTTCCAAATACAGCATACGTATAAAAGCTCATGGCAAAGGCCACTAGTTCATTCTTATTTGTTCAAGTATTATTACTAGGCAGGCCAGTGGGCAATATGAGCTCTTGCACAACTTTAACTTTGCAGATTTTGAAAGAAAACAAGCCTCTGCCTCTCCCTCAAAGGAAACCAAAAACTAGGAATAGAGTTAAATATTAGGTTTGATATCTGCATCTAAATTTCCTGAACTCAGGTGCTTTGAATCAGATACTTGGTAGTGTTGCATTTCTGAAGCATATTCCCAATTTGCTTCCTTTTCATCTTTCAAAAGGAGAAAATAAAAATTTCTGTGTGCATGAACTCTAAATGGTTTGAAAGACAGTTTAGATCAAAGCAAAAATGAGGCCTAAAACCATTTTTAAATAATGTATTCTTTCTTAATTTAATTAAGGGGGAAGAGCCATACAACAAGCTTTTAGAGCAATGAGTGAACACGTACATATGTATCACTGAGTAAATGAGGTAATAAAAAGCAAAAATACAAATTAAATGTTGACAAAGTATTTTTGTAGTATTGTTATTAGGAGGGGGTTTTTTTTCCCCCCTAATGTGTCATATTTTCATAGCTTTGGCTTTTACTTGAAATTAAATGACATTTTCCATTTCTTATGTGGTATCTTTTCTTTAAAAAGCTAGATAGATGCAAGATAGGTGTGACATAGGGAACCAGGCCTGCTTTTCAGAGCTCCATTACCAGAACAACTATTGATTTGGTTAGATTATTCTTGAGCAAGTTACTCATTTCCCTATGATTCATGTTTTGTGTTGGCAAATAAAGATAATGATGTTAACCTCCTTTGTGGAAGACTTTTATCTACTGAAGAATTGGACTTTATGAAACAGAGTTATTATCATTCTTTCTTGCTAAGTAATTGGTGTGCTGCCTTGGATAAAACTGACTTCATCTGCATGAGAACATGAATAAAGACTCAAACATCTTCAATATTCAGCTCTTCCAAATCTCAACTTCAAGCCCTATCTGGACTATTGAGATGTGAACATTATTAAGCATGCAGCCCAAGGAAAGAAGAGAAAAAAATAAAAAGAAACCACCCTCAGCTTGAGTCAAAGCACTTTTCTAAGCCATTTTCATGTTCACTCTCACTTTATCCAAGATAGACTCTTAGCCCAAGTGATCTTCAAAACAGGATTTAGCTGTCAGTCTGCATAGGCTCAGAAGGAATACTGGTTTTCTCTGTCCCTTTATCACTAAAATTCTTCTTCTGACTTCTCAAATTCTTCTCCTTATGAGCATTGCAATATCATAGCTCTTCTGCAATAATGCAGACTAACCCTCTTGGGGTTTACCTAATCTGTACCGAAAAGGCGTGAGGCAATGTTTCACCCTCTGCTTTTGTATTAGACCCCTATCAATTCCCTTCACAAAACCCAGCAGTGGAAGCCTAATTTTAGATCTCAGCCGGTCACCAATGCATACTGTCCAGTACTGCACAGAGGAGATGATTACCAAAAAACCTGATGCATTTTGGATTATATACATGACAGCATATTTACTTAGCTTCGCATCTTGGACATTCCGTCCTGAAGTGCATCCAAGAGATCATGCCAATTCAGTGGAAAAGGTGAAACAAAGGTAATACGGTGAAGAACTCTTGCGTGTTCAGCTTGAGAACGCTGAGTAACTAGCAAGCAACCATATGAAATAAGTTGATGGCACGAGTCCAAATCTTACAGGACAGGTGTCTAATCATACAATTTAAACATACACACACGCAGAGTATTAATTGGCACCCAAGTCGGCAATTTCACAAGGGAGGCCAAGAATTTAATCAACCATGGGAAATAAACTAACCTCATGCTTAGAAATTGCTCCTACAGAACATGATTGAAATACAGCGTGTTAATAGTAGGTAGTAGTGTTGTATTAGTTGTACTTGTTCTACAAAAAATAGCAGCTTTTGCCTCAACAATTTTCAGACAAAGAAGAGCACAAGTAATTAGAACACGCACATGAGGTTTGACAAACCCCTCCTCTGTTTGCCAGAAACTTCTTGCGCTTCTTCACCTTTGGAAAGTCATTTTCCAGAAAGCTCAGGTTCCTATCCCAGTGAATGAAATGACTGCTCAATCCATGAAAATTAGGCTCTTAAGTATCCGGCCACTTGCCATTCCCTGCTAAATGCAGATGACAGTACTGCTGTACTTCATGGATGTTAAGGTAGATAAGAATGTGGATAATTATGAGGCATTCAGGTGGTACTTTAATGGGAACAATATGAAACCCTTACGTACATTCCAGCACATTTGAAACCATGATTAAATCACTATTAAGAAAATACGTTTTGTGAAAAGGTGAACTACAAGCTTATTTCAAAGCATTATAGAACATTTTATGTTACATAGGACAGCTTAGTTCAGAATTTTCACTAAATAATTGTGCAGGATAAATCAATGACAGGAGTGATAGATTTTCATCCTGCATGTTTTCCTCCACAACTAGTAACTGACCATGACTTTTGACAGTCAGCGTGGCTAGCAATGGACTACCATGGAATAGCTGCTTGCATGCCACAGGACTGTTCACCGGTGGCAGTAACAGAAGTCAAGTACAGAACAACAAAAATACATTTGTGAGCAGAACATCCTGCTGACTAAAACTGCTAGGGAGTGAGTTGTATTTGTCAATGTGGATTATCTACTAAATATTTTTGGATGCAAATACAATGCTTTTGAAAACAAATACGATGCCGCATGGTATCAGGTAACATCTCGAAAAAACCAGCCCAAACTGCTGCCATGCTATCAGCCAGTGTACTTTCCTTCAGTAATTGAGAAAGAATTGATTACAGAGCACCAGAACGACTGAAAAACTGAGAACGCAGTCCCTCAGATATTTCCTCTAGCCATTCAAGATCAAACAAGATTGATGCTCATTAAAATTGTCACGAAAAGCTAATGGCAAGAGCGAACTTTTTCTATCAAAACATCTTGTCACCGCTGAAGTCAAGTGGCACGTTCTTTGCATCACAACAACAGGATCCAGCCCCAAACTTACAGGGAAACTATGTATTATACATATGTAGAAGATCAAAGCACTTTCTACAGAGATTTGTATGTAAAAATCTATTTGGAACTAGCACTTAAAAAACCATGCATGCAAATTATTGTCAAATCACAGCACCAATGTATTACATTGGAAGTTCTGTGTATTTGAGATTTCAGTTCAAACTGTTACTTGGGAGTAGACCAAACCTAATTGTGAGTTTTCATGACTTCATATGTAATCACCATTGAAGGCACAGAAGTTCATAAATCACATGAGATTCTTAAAAGATTTGAAATTATTTTGAAAATACAGAATAGATTTGTTCCCCTAGTTTGATAAAATATAAATTATGAAAATGAAGAATTTACCCAGCTGAGGCCTAATGCCAAGTTTGACAGTAGTTCCAGTGTTCATATCTGAGATAGAGTACTTTTAAAATGGAGAGAAAGAATAAAGAGAGAGGCACAACAATAACAGCACTGAATGCATCTAAAAGAAAATAGCTTTCAGTTGATGTGCAACTACATGATTATATTCCCACCATCAGTCAAATCCAGCCCCTTCTGCAGATGTTTATTCTTTTCTCTCCTGTTTGGTTATTATGGTTCATTATGTTGAGGGACTAAGCTGATTGAAATGTTCATTGAGATGACTGCTGCAGTAAAACGCGTAAAAGAAAAAAAAATGGAATGCAGGGAGGGCAGGAGGAGAGGGAGCTTTTTATAACTCGGTAGCACTGATTGCTGCTGCATCAGAAACAGTGCTAAAGGAAGGGTGGGGGGAGGCTAAATGCATGGCTTTTTAAAACAACAATAAATCATACGCCATATAGAGGCCAAAAATGAAAGAGGCTCTGTGTTCAGATGTAAACTTCTGGCAAGACCTGGTTTGTTGTCAGGTTCCCAGACACAAAATAGACACTCTGTTCACTTAGCATGAAGCCCTGCAAGAAGCAGGGAGCTCCGGAGACTCTTGGCTCTTCTCAAGTCTCATTAGGTCTGCATATTAATGACTTGCAGCAATATAAAGGGGCCCTGTAGCAGCCTCCTCTTCCCCTGGTGCCTGGGTTTCCCATCGTTAAGGGCACAGTGACTACAGCAGCAAGAAAACAGAGGACCTTAACAGAGCACACGGGTGAGGCAGCCCTGCTATGACAGTACTGAGTCCCTTGCCCCGCTATCTTCTAAGATGGGGGTCAGGAGGGAAAAAAAATGGACGACTGGAGAGACTCTGGCAGTTTTTTTGTATGACACACTTGTAGTAAATCTTCATACATGATAGAGCACAAAGGAAACAAGGAAGAAGAAATCACTGTACTGAATCAAGACATACCAGACCTTTGGAGACTGTGGTAGGGAAGAAAGCACAAGCATTTGTGGCTGGAATGCAGTGCGAGGGTGAGAATGAATTCTAAGGCATAGGCTCTCAACAAATGTCCCTTTCAGAAGAAAACTGACAGTACGAGAGCAAAGACAGCGAGCCGTACACATGGGAGTAACACTGCAATGTATGTATTTCCTAGGTGATTCAAATTATAGTCTTTTAAAGCATTTCTTTGCCTTGTCACAACTGAAAGAAATGTACTTACGGATACCTTAGCCTTATTAACATGGAGATCACTTATACTATATGGTGCCTCAATTTGAATTAAAAAAACGATCCTCAAAAAATGCTAAGGTATTACACATTCAGAGCACCCAGTGTGTCTCCACTGATCCCCAGCAAAAATCCTCATAGTCTGGCTGTCCTTCAATCACTGGGTTCATTCTTTCCCTTGGGAACATCCCCTGCACTTCACACTGCCATGCCAGCTGAAGTGCCTCCTAAACAAAACTGCCCGATGCTTTGAAATTCTGCAAATCTGCTGTTGCAAAAAACGCACTATAAAACCCTGCACAACAACTTTGTTTTAAAGTGCAGGAAGTTTTGCTACAGCAAATGATGCAGAATAACATACCACCCTGCCTCCCCCAGCCAAATGAATAAAACAAACTCTGCCCAGTGAACGAAAGGGGTTCGAAACTGCCTCCTTGCCCAGGTAACTGTAGTAGCAAGCAGACTCAAACGCAGGCTCCCATACAATATGCTCACATTATTTATGCCACTCTTGTATTATATTCCTATAAGTAACTGTTCTTTCTAGTCTCCCTACTTAAAGATCTGCTATTTCCATTCTCTTATCAGACTTACCAGAGGATTGACCTCGATTAGTGGCATCATGATCACTGTCTCCTTGCTCACTGTCTCCATGACCACTGTCCTTAGAGCTTACTATGTCTGCTTCCTGGAATGCAGAACTAGACACAGAAACATCATTACATTAGAATAAACATGAAACAGGAACTCATAAAACATTCTTCTGCCATCACATGGCCAAACACGGTGCTGCATTCACCCACTCGTGCCTGCTGCACTGCTTCTGCAGAGGTGCTCTGTCCACCACAAGCAAAACTGGCATTTTCAGACCTCGGCAGTCTAGCTGAAACGGACGGTAACCGTTATTCCTCTGCCTGGTTTTCATGTAATTGGTATAAACAATTTGGCGGCATTTACTTAAGCTGGATAGCTAAATTTTAACTCAGAGACACCAATGTTTTCTGGAAGACCCTACAGAAGCATTCATGAGTATTTAAAGCACGTTTTAGACTAATACAAAATGAGATTGTTCTCTTTTCAGTTGGTTTTGAAACCAGTGCAGAAAAGCCGTAATTCAAACTCATTCAGTCGACAGTGTTTTATTTTAATACATCCACATACATTCAATTTCCCATTGCTTTACTACTATTTTACCTCCGCAGTAAACACATTTCTGCACCCCATGCAGACTTGCTAAAGCATGCATTAGGAAAACAAGGCTAAGGAGCTCATACCTGTTTACTCGTCGGGGTCTGTCAACTAGATAACTGAGCTCAGCACGCTGATGTTTTGTCTAGGAAAAAGAAAATATTGGGAAATGTTTTAACTCTTGATATTTCTGTAACCAGCATCAGAAAACACACCAGAGCAGCTCACCATATTCACTATAAATGGTAATGTTTAGTGGCGAGCAGGCCTACACAATCTGTTTCTAGGCTGTAAGGGAAAAAACCCCAGCTCTTATTCATTTGCACAGATGGGAAGGCATGAGGGGTTTTTTCCTGAGTTTTTTGGGATGAGATTCTGACTCGTTTTCTCACAGTGCACTCTGTTGAGCATCACAAGGACTCCCACAAAAATCAACAGAACTATTTCTAGAGTTATGTTTTACTTAGCCTGAGAAAAACACCTTATTGTAATCTATTTTTCAGCCTGTTTTTAATTCCAGTGGGGGAAAAAAATAGGGAGAGACAATATGGTTACTGCACCCTAAGGGAGAAAATACATTGAGTCACCCTCGAGTCATTAGAAAGGCAACAGAAGTCAGAGTTCTACAGCCATTTTGAGGGAAGGTCAATCTTACAAGCCAATATTAGAAATTTTACTGCAAAACGAAACGCTTCAGAAAATATCATTCAAACCACCTTTGCCAGACAGGACAGTATTCAGGTTTCAGGATTCATATTAAGAGACGACGTGTAGTCCTCACTAGTACACAGGTGGAGAGGTACCAAGAGCATGTATGAGCTAACCCAGTGGAAAATGGTTAACATGGGAGTATTATGGCAAGGCATATGCTTTGATAGAAATTCTCTACACGCGAGATCACACACTATAGGCAACATGTTTAACAGGAGGGGACGTTAAGTCTCTGCATATAATTTCGAGGCAACTCTTTCTCGATGCTTTCCTTTGTGAACTCAGCTTCGAGTCACAAAAAGCTGTTCAGATAAAGGAAAGTCAATTAATGAACCCTAATTCACAAATTAATTAAAGTTCCTGCTAACTGTAGAGATTGTCACAGTCCCAGGCGGGGTTCCCCCAAAGCCTTACTTGCATATGCAAAGATTTCGGGAAACAGAAAGACACGGTTTTGAAACATTGCTTCAGAAAACACTGCGATTACACCTCACGTCATGTCACGACTGTCATCTGCGGCGGCTCCGTGAAAAGCCGTTACACGCGCACACACGGACACACGTACACACACACACAGAGCCCCAACCCACAGGCGATCCGCTTGCACCTGAGGGCTCTGCGCCCCAATGCTGCCCGGCCGGGGCCGGCTCCGTTCCCAGGCACCGGGGCGGGGGGAGGACGGGGGAGCGGGGGGGGACGGCACCCGGACACGCTTGACTGCAACAGTTTTTGAGCGTGGGTGAGAAGGAGCCAGCGGCTGGCTGAGGCGGGGATCGGGGCGGGGGGGGGCTGTCCCGCACTCACCTCTTCCTCCCCTGTCGCTGAAGCCTCCCAAATATTAAGAGGCCAAGGAGGAGAGAGGCGGCGGACGAAAGCGTTAAAGGGAAAAGAAGGACGAAAGGGAAAGCCAAGCGCCTTCCCCGCCGGGAGAGGAGGGGCGGGAGCTGCGGGAGACGACGGGAAAGCGACGCGGGGCTCGGGGAAAGGCCGCAGTGGAGCGGCAGGGCAGGGCAGGGCAGGGCAGGGCAGGGCAGGGCAGAGCAGGGCAGGGCAGAGCAGGGCGCGGCGGGGCCGGGCCGGGCCGCCACGGCCGCCC
>VZSC01005644.1:57518-101850 GCA_013398225.1 Steatornis caripensis
GCCGCCAGCGGCCGCAAACGCGGGCGGCGGGCGCCCCCTAGCGGCGGCAGAGAGGCTCCGCGCCCCGGCGGCGGCACCGCCTCCGCTCCGCCGGGAGCTTTCGTCCCCGCCACGGCACCGCCGCGCTGCCCGCCTCCCGGCCCTGGGGCCCCTTGTCCTGCCTGCCCTCGCCCGCGCGGCCCCTTTCGGTTGTCAAGGCCGCGCTAGCGGCAGACGGTGCCGGGAAGAGGCAGGAAAGCAGCAACCGTGCGTGCGTGCGAGCGGGGGGAGCCCCCGGTGCTGCCCGCCGGCGCGGCAGGCAGGGAAATGCCACCCCAAATACCGTGTGGTCCCCCCCGCCCACCTCAGCGCTTACAGCGGAGCCGGCGGGGCGATTTCCGTGGGTGTTTTCCAATAAAACAGATTTCGTCAGAACCACAGTCGCGGTCCGAGACGCTGAAGAGGGCCACCACGGTGCCCGGCGCCGCCGCCTCGCTCACCGCCTCCTTGACGGTGGAGAAGCTGATCTCGGGCGCGTTGTCGTTGGCGTCCAGCACCCGCACCAGCACCTTGCAGTGCGCCGGCANTCGCTGCCTTTCCCTCGCGTGCAGAGGCGCCCCCCGTTCCATCTTCCCGCGCGCCGCCACCGAGTCCAAACGCACGGTTTGCACCCTTCTCGCGCGTCGGCGCAAGGGGCCGGTGCGCTAACCCGCCGTTAGGGAAACGGCCGCTTCCCCGCGGTTTAACGTGACCCGAAGCAGCCCGCCTCCAGCCCCTCCCCACCGCCGGAGCCCCGGCAACGGCGCTGGCTCCTGCCTTCGAGGAAACCGGGCAGCCCGGGCGCGACAGGCGAAACCCGGGGGAACCGGCGAGGGGGCCCGTGGGGGCCGGGGCAGGATGGCGGGCTGCCGGCGCGGCGCAGCCCATGCCCGTCTCACCGCCGAGGCGGCGTCGGGGCGCGACGCCCACGCAACGCTTCGCTAAAGCCGGCCTGCTTCGGGGGCAAGAACCACGCGGAAATACACACACACGCACACATATATATACACACACACGCACACATATATTGTATCTAGAGATACACAGCAGCCCGCTTTTATTTATTCCGAGAGTCTTGGCGCTGCACCGCGGCAGCAGCAGCGGCGGCGGAGGCAGCAGCAGCAAATCCCAAGGAGGAAATTTTTATATTTCAAGATTGTCCTCGGTTTGTCTTCCTGGTGAGAGCTGGAGGGGTAGATGCTGCTGGAAGAGCCGGTGGACATGCCCTCTTTAGATGCAAGAAAAAGGCAGAAAACCGCGAAATTAAANGCGCAAGGCGGGAGGCGGCAGCGGCCTCCGCGCCGCCCGAAACGCCGGGCAGTGAATTAAAAGCGCCGGTGATCTGAGGCAGCCCGCTAATGCGAAGTGACAAATTGCACTTAGGCGATACATGAACGAGAAAATGATTTATGGATTTTCACGACGGTCTGAGCAAATGAAGGCGACATGAATTATACATCCTAATGCGCAGTGTATCATTTTCTAATAACGCTGTTTTAGTTCTAATGCTGTGCGCTGCTCTCTTCGATAGGGGGTATTGATTAAATAAAAAGTGCGAGGGCTGTCTTTAAACTGGACGCATATCTTCCGCAGGCACCGGCTGAGGTTTATATATTTACCTCCCGCGAAAGCAGAGGGCTGGCACCGGACCCCTGACACCGTGGCTTTTACTTTTTCCATCTGTCATCATTTCATTTGGCAGTTACTTCACCCAATGAAGACTAATCTTTTGTACGGCTGCATTTTGCGCCGTGCTGCGATTCAGAAACGTAAATGGATGACATCAGGCTTGCAAATCCACCGTGCTGGATTTCCACCTTTCCTCCCTGCCAAAATCCTCACGTGCCTCTTTGGCACCCCAGGTACCAAGGGGCACTTCCTAGCGAGGGGAACATACGGTAAGTGTTACTCCCGCTCAACCAGAATGTCCCTAGCATTTCCGTTTGTGAAATCTCACAGATTTCCTTAAAGATAAAAAACTTTGCATTTAACTCGCACGCGCTGGGAGAGCGAAGCGACATGAAAAGCTGAGTGCACATGCATAAGGGGAAGAAGAGCTGTCAGACAGGAGGGGTCTTAGCCTGAGATTGAGCCTGCATTAGTGCCCCAAGGCCAGGGCTTCCACTCCGCCATGACCAAGTTATTTTGCCCTTCATGACAGAGCAGCAATGAGGTCATAGTGACATAAACTATGAATATTCCCAATTATTTCAATGGTTCCTCGTGTAAAACATCACTCGACATTAAGGAGGACAAACAAGTCCTGGCCTTTCATGAAACAGTACAAGACAGATGGGGAAGATGGAGGCAAAGGATTAATGCGTTTATTGGGGGGGTGTGTTAAATCCACGATTATTGGGGAAGAGGTGAGGAAATGCTTCCTTCCTCATTACCCAAGTGAAGTATTTCCATTGTTCAGACACAAAGCCACACAAGTAAGGAGATGCCCAAGTGCTGTGTTTTGGATTAAACAATCGCTTTCCTAACGTGGACAATTATCACTTTGGGTACAGAAATCTAATCCCCATTGTTTAGTTGAGTCACCAAAATGATCTTCTGGTTCTATTTTAGGCACCAGTCTTAGTTTTAGGCTGAGGAACATTGTGGAGTCTTTACTGTCTGGATGTTAAAAAACACACTGTGAATTGCACTTCTCCTCCCTCCCCCCCCCTCCCCCCAATCTCTTACATTGTCATTACTGCGTTTAATTTTAGTTATCTAGGTTTAAAAAAAAAAACAACCAACAAAACCCACCCAGGTTCTCCTTCGAGAGAATTAATAACAGGTCTTAGTGCAGGAAAGATTACTGGAATCAATGATGTGATTAGGATTGTAAATAAGAAGTAAAAGATGTCACCAGTAGAAAAAGCCTGCCTTGCTAACAGGAAGATGTGTAGGTTTTACTGATAGGGCCGTAGGATGAAAAATCCTGCTTCAAACAAGGGTCGATAGAGAACAATTTCAGAAATTAACTAAGAGGCCTGATTAAGGTTGTTTGTGTCAGAGGGAAAGGTTCACTGCCACCACTCCCTCAATGGATTTCTCTTAATTGCCAATGAGGAGACAAAACAGGAAGGCTAGACCATTTGGCTAATCAATAAAAAAAGCCTGCCTTCATGTTTGAATGAGGAGCTCTCCTTGGGTCAGATCGATGTAGCAGCCACCAAGTTCTTGCAGAGGTCACCAGTGATCAAGACGTTTTCTGATCGCTTTTAAACAACGCTAGAGCCAAGCATCTGCTTACATTTGCAACCTCGCGGCAGAATTGGAGATACGATGTTAATCATCATCCTCGTGCTTATGGGAGGACTCCTGGTGATAAAAACAACTCGTTGTATTTATGACCTTAGACAGCTGTTTAATAAATGAAGATAAAGTATTACTTCATTACGTGCTCTGCACTGCACTAGCAATCAGATACGATGGAGCGTCTCCAGAAGGTGCCGGGAATCTTGCTGAATGAGAATCACAGTGAATGCACTGCAGTCCGGAACAGAATTACAGCGGATGAATCTTACAGGGGTTTCTTAAGGCCAGCTTCTGCCTCCTTTTCCTTGCCCCCAAACATTCATACATATTTCAGGGAGACTATGCAAGCAGCTGCTCAGAGCTAAGCAGGAGCTTGGCACAGTCCATTGCTATTATCCCAGCTTCTCCAGCTTTCAGAGTCTATCGTAATGTGTATTGCAAAAAAAAAAAAATCCCAGCCTGTTTTAACGACTTGTGTATTTAACTGATTCGAGTCCACAATGAGATAAATATAACAAAACCCCATTCTTTCCCCAGTTAAGCTCTCAACATTTTCTAGCAGCCAGGCCTCTTTACAGCATCCGGACTGGAGCACCCAATGCCCCAGTCACTGCAGAACACTGCCTTCTGTATGCACAGCTTTACACTACCCAATGTACATTGGGCCTGATTCCTATAGGCTTGCCTCATGTCCCGTTATTTTCAGTCTATTAATCAGTGGCAAATCTGACAATCTTGAACTTAACTGCTTATTGTAGCGCTGCAGATAATCCAATGGAAATGACTTTACACAAGGTGGTCAGTCAAACACACATATTCTTTAAGTCATCCATTTACTTGCAGAAAAGAGATGACATCTGTATCTAACTTACCTCACAGAAGGTATTTATTGACAAAATACTTTTTAATAAGGCAGATTACTTATCATTTAACTAGGATTTTCCAAAAGAGTTTACTCCATAGACAGAAACCTGGTATTTCATCAGCTGATAAGCAAAATACCACATTTACCAAGACAGGCATCATCAAGCCACTATTTTCTGCATAAATTTATTTTTTAACCATATGGCTGAATCAACTGCACCCATTTCTTTGAACTTCATCAAAATACAGTTGACCTGTACCTGAATTTAACAAACGCTGCTAAGCTTGAGTGATTGGTAGAGCAAACGAGGACAAAACTACAGCAGAAAACTCCAGTAGCTTGAAACTCTGCTAAGCTTCTTATTACGCACTCAAAGCCATAGGTAGATATAGTTACTCATGATAAAGAAAATTGCTCCGTTGATTTTCTTTTCAACAGCAAGTTCAAGCCTCGAACTAAAGCATAGCTTGTTTTGAGTTTCAGCTTGAAAGCAGTAGTTAAAAATAGAAAACTTTTATTCTTACCCTTAGAATACTGTATGCGTAGTGCTCGGTAGAATAAATACACACCCCCCCACACCCCCCTTGATTGTTTGCCCAGGAGAATTTGCATTCTTGGGTCTCAGTGTTCCATAGATATATAACCTCCAGCATAATTCTATGCTCTGAGTCACCATATCAGCTACACAGCAGGTAACAATAGCACCAACTAGGAAGGGAAAGGAGAAAGATGGGAAAAATGATGTTATAATTATGTAGTCACTTGTGAAGAGAGCAGACTTCTGGAGTTTTTTTGGTAACTATTCTAGGTGGAGCTACTGTCACTACCAGTAGTTAAGACTACATTTTTCTATTTGAGTCTTCACACGATAAGACCCTGCACTCATGTGTTTGCTTTTTTTCTCCTCCTCAAATTGCATCTGGCTAGTGTCAGCTTGTCTGTAGTGTTACCCACCTCAATTTGAGTATTGAAGAATTTCCAGTTGGAAAGCAGTCAAGTCATTTATGAGGCAATACTAGAGAAAAACACATTGTTTTGTCTACGCTAAAAATATTGCAACATTCATTTCAGAAATTTCACCACATGCACATTTTGGAAGAGTGACTTAAACAAATGGAGGTCTCAAGAGTGCTTTTTACCATTCGCAGGAAGAGACACCAAAGTGGTAAGTCCGTGAAAAGACCCAGCTTACATGCTCAGAAAATGATGGGTTGGTCCTGGAGAAATCTGTGCTAGACATCTCCTCTCACAACTCCTGCTTAGCAGCTGGACTGCATGATAGAAACTGTGCAAGTTCATATGTTCCACACAATTGCTGTGGAGGATGAACACCATTTTTTCTCAGAATTATGGTTTCCAGGGTTTTGCAGGCTCTTCTGTAGAGCCAGATATGGATTCAAAGCATAGGTCCACTTACCATCCATACACTTCCTACTCCCACTGGTGGTAGGGAAGCGAGAGAAAGTAAAAAAAGTAAAGGACAACACATAGTATGACAAAAAAAGGAGGTCACAAGTACTAAAGTATAGAGAAATGACTAAAAGTGGAAGTGCAGCAAGACAAATGGAATGAGAAAAAAACTTTAAAAAGAAAAAAAGCATCCAAGCTTAAAAGCAAAAGCAAGCAAATTACAACCACAAAACTAAATATCCTACCAGGCTTTTCAGCAGCTTCCTAAGCTCCTGTAGCCCAAGGACAACACCACAAAAAGCTGTTAGAGTTCCCCTTCCCCTTTTATCAGCAGGCTTTACATATGCATATGGAAAAGCTCACAACTGCTAGCACTTACTTAATTAGGAGAAGTAGGAGTAGTCTGTCCTATAGATCTGAATGGTCCACACTCTATTCATTATGCAAGTTGGGGCCTGGTGTTGCTACAATTACAGATTTTCAATTAAGAAATCAAAACAAAAGATTGTCTCTCTCAACAGAAGTCCCTGCTAAACTGAGGATCCCTGGGGGCTGTGCGGGCCCTGCAGCCACTGCCTCACGCAGCTGCAAGGTTGCTCTGATCAGCAGGATCTTGCGGCTACGGAGGACAGGGGTGATACGCCTCACTCAGCAAAACTTTGGAAAAATTATCAACAAAGTATGCAAGTTGCGTAATCTGATTAAAAAAATGTTTGATTTGAAAGTTACTCATATTGTTGCTTCTAATGAGCCTGTGCTTTGTGGTGATTTGTTACTCAGAGACCCCTCTTCGCTGCCCATCAGTCCTGCAACTTGTTCATTGGAATGAGGGTCTCAAGCGGTACCAGATTTTTACTCTGAGACAAGATCTTTTCCAAGAAAGCTTTTGTTTTTTGATCAGTGTACACAACGAGCACTGATGCTGCTGTTGAATCAGAGCTGGTTACTACCTGCAGGACTTCAGCTTCTGTTACAGTATACAATGGACGAGGAAGGAAAAGAAAGATCTTGTAGTCAAGTATGTCGAACGCCAAATGCTATTGTGTGTTAGCATACGTAACGTGTGCCGCAGTTCCTCTGTTTTAAGAAGGGCCATAACAGTATTGCTGAATGTATTTTGACATGAATGGATGAATACTTGTGAAGAACTTGGGTATGATGAGAAGAGCTCTGGAGGTGATTACAATTTTATAGGAAGTGGAGGGGTGACATGATACGCACTAAAGAAGTCTGCAGCCACATGTGACTGTCTCCTGGCATGCCCACAACAAGCTGCTGAATCACAGCTGCTTCCTTTAATACTGGTGTTTTCCCATTTTGCAGGCTTTACTATGCAAATCTTTTTGAAGTAACGCATGCATATACAATCACATATATATATGCTTATATGTAATTACAGGAACTTTGATGTTGAGCTTGGAAAGAAATGACAGTACTGCAAGATGTGCGTGCGGGGGGAGAGGGCAATGCAGCTGCAATGGAGTTCAGCAGGAGCAACGGCCAATACAATACCGACCTTGCCTCTAGCGAGAGGCAACATATCTTTTAATCCAGCGTGCTTCCAGGCTCTCAGGAGAGGCTGATCAACTCCACCACTCAAGTCAGCAAAACGTTACCCCCACGACTGGCAGGGTCACCCCACCGTGGTGGAGCTCGGTGCAGCAGCCGGATGGCCTCGGAGGCTGCTCCTCGGTGACCACCAAATACCAGTGCAGGGTACCTCTGCCTTGGGCAGGGAGAGCATCCTTTCCCCAGCAGCAGCCTTTCTGCACCCCGGCTGCGCTCGGCGCTCCCAGAGAGCTGCGAGCTGCAGCAGCTGCTGCTTCAAAGGGATGGTCCGGCAAATCCTGCAGCTGTGGGAGCCAGCAGCTGGATTGCGACAAAGCGATGTAATGCCCACACAAAAAGAGGAGCTGTGCTTGTTACGAATAAAAGTAGCCATGCAGCACGCTGTTGCACAGTAATCTGCACTGCTGTGCGGTCACAAGAGGAGTGTCTGTCTCCAGAAGGCAGAGAGCTGACTTAAAGAAGTAATCAATTTAGTGGAGAAAAATATAACGCAGGCGCTCTGATAAATCTACGTGAGCTAAGCATGAAAGTAGATTTGCAGGAAAAGGAGGGAAAAGGAAGACAAGGCAGGAAAGACTCAAGTTGTGGGAAGTGTAAACTGGAAGAATGAGTCATGTAAATGTGATTTAGGGTAGAGTGGGAAGATGATAGAAATCTTGTAGGAAGGCTTGGATTTTCTTAGCTTTGAAAAGCATTCGAGAGTTGCTGGCTTTCAGCGATTCTCATAGATTTCCCTGTAACTGGGGGAAACTTGGTGAAAGTGGATTGTTGCTTGCTGAAAAAGGCAGCGTTAATTGCAGAGTGGGAATATTTTGGAACAACTTACCGCTATTACAGGTTGTGGCCTACTATTGGCTTTAATTAGGAAAGCCTCTTCTGCAAGAATGTGTTGGAAAATTGTCTGCCGCTCTCCTGTGCTGCTGTAATGTTGGGCAGTGGGGATCTGGGGTGCACTTGTGTCCCCCAGTTTCACCACTCTGTAGTTGCTAAGAATCTGGAGGTGACCAGGAAACTAGTTTATAATGTTCAATTTTCTGGAAGGAAAGGATATACACTTTTGACCCTTTGCCGTATTTTGCTCGGCACAGAAAAGAACAAAAGCACGATTAGGAAGGAAGAAATAGCCTTTATGGCATTACCGAAGTACCAATAAATAGCTTCAGAGATGTGGTTCTTATTGCGAGCAAAGGTAGAAAAGCCAAATAATAGTTGTATACATTGATTTTGCAATGTAGCTATAGGCTTACAGGGCAGTATTGGAGAATATTAACTGAAAATCCTTGAACAGAATTCAGAAAATTATAGCATCATCAAAAGTCCTTTATCTATAGAACCGTACATATAAAACTGTAAATTTTAATGCCCATTTTTAGAATATTCAATAGGTAATAAATAACCACCTTGTGTTGTGGTCTCTGTGGGAAGAGGGAGGATAATGCCCGATTGGTATTCTAATCTGAGAAATCACAAAAAATCGAGCTAGAAAAAGTATACGTATATAACTGTATTTTTTTCCTGCCAAAATGAGCTTTCCAGGTAATAATTTGGTTCTGAAATTTTCTAGAGGTGATTGCTGTAATAAAGCAGTTTCCAAAGCTTATGTGCTTTTAGGGGACGGCAAAAATTGCCATTTGACGTGGTACTAAAGTTGAAAGACAGGATTGTGCTCTTGCTTTGCTAGTGGTGGTGATTTGGAAGAACTGATTTACTTTTCCATGCCTCAGTCTTTATATATGTATGTAATGGGCATAATAGTATTTCTCTGCTGTGAAAAAACTGAGTTCAGTCCATGAGTAAGAAGGTTCTATACAGGCATTGGACTTCATTACTGTGTATGAGTCTAATCTGAGAAGGGTTTTCTGTAAACCTGCCTACTGAAATGAGACAGAAGTAGACAGGTCTGCTTTGGGCATCTGAACAGCAGAAGTCTGGGAACTTTTTGTAGGAACTTGGTGTGGTTTGGCAGTATGAAAAATGCAGTGTTAGAGCTCCCAGGGCTGCATCGAAAGTGCTGTGGCCGTGGCCAAAATACACCCTGATACAAACACGCTTGGCTTATTCAAATGTCTTCAGAAGATATAAAGTTAATTTTGTAGTGGCAAAGGTTACTGCTTGTCCCCTGTATGCTGAATCATACGTAACGTCTGTCTTGACTTGGAAGAAGTCAGTAGATGCTCCATATTGCTTGATTTGTCTAATTTACTGGGATTGTAATCGTCTGGTTATCTTGAACCTGATCCAGCTTGTTATTGCTGCGTGATCACATAGCATGTATATGATCTATCTACTCGTGTATAGAAGATGCTAGCCATATATTAGTGATCTAAAAAGTCTAGCATAAATGTATTAAAATACCTGTAAAATTAGAATGGAGGTTTCCTCAGTACCATCTGGTTGCCAAATGTGGCCTTACGCAATAGTAGCTTTCAGTCTGTGAGAGTGGTAGAAACAAATTTACAAAATGGTTTAACCTTTCTGGCTATAAAAGCATCGTAGCTTTGGCGTCTGTTCTAGTCCCACTTAAATCACTGGAGGTTTTGACACAGTTTTTTTTACTTGGGATAAGATGAGATCCTGCTTGTAGACACGGCTTCATTGGTCCTACAAATCCATGTGTGTTTGTCAGCCAGTGGACAACCGTTCTTTGAGCGTGGGTGGTTTTTTTTTTTTGGTTTAGGGTGGGTTTTTTTTTTTTTTTTTTCCCTCTCAGAGGAACAATAGGAACTTATTTTCTCTGGCACTGACTGCAAACAATAGAAGCCTTGCCTGAAATTAGGAACGGTCAGTATCCAACCAGCATAAGTTTTAGTTAAAATTTTTCGAAATCATGTTCCTTGTTTTTATCATTTGATGCTCTATTCATTTTTTGATTTTGCTCTACAATATATATACATGCACGCACACGCATACATGCAAGTGGAAGTAAAACTGTCGGTTACAGAAGTCTGACCTTGCATATATTAAACATGTGAAATTGTCATGAAAAGCCCGTAGGTATCTGGAAGAAATGGAAGAAATGCAGAACCAGGATCCTGAAGCCAGCAATACAGAGAGCATTTTCTAGAAAGAAAAAGTGTGTCCCACTGTCCCCCCAATTTTTGGCAAATAATTTTTGGTTCAGCGTCAAACTGAGGGATAAAATGGTAGTTATTTTCACTGTGAATAATGATATACCTCAGAATAGGGAACAAAACTTCTATGCCTTGTTGTGGTCTCCTTTTTCTTCCTCAGACCAAATGAATTGGATTATATTGTGGAGCAAAATGCTGGAAGTTTCAATTTTAAAAATTATGGAAAGTAAAGTAAATAGAAAGAAAGCATGTGTTCCATTTTATTGTATTTTTATGGAGGTTATAACCAGAGTTGTTTTCTTACAGCTTTAAGCTGAGTTGTTATGAGCAGTTATTCTTACGGAGTCAGTATGGACCAGATCCAAAGTTGTTCAAGCAAGTAGCGAGATTTTCAGTGATTTCAGTGTTCTTTTGATCAGGCCCTTAATCTCCTAGAAAATGGTGAGCTTAATAGGGCTCTTGTGTATGCGGTGCTGATGGTGTATGGAGTTCGCTTTTCTACCTGAAGGAGAAGAAGATGGAGATTTACTAACTGGTTGTCTGTAAGTATTGTTTTACTTCATTGTCATTCTATTCCCTTTCCAGCTGGTTTTGTAGTTCAAGTAAATCCACTTTAAAAGGTCTGCTTTTGTGTTAAGGTACTTAAAGTTTAATGTCTTTATGTCAAATAGCTTTTATGAAAGAAGATTTGTCCAGGCATATCCTGTAATAAACATCTGGAAGCTGCAGGGGTTGGCTAATGGTGGCTGTATAGCAAGAATACAGTTTAACTAGCTGGCTTTCCATCAGGATTAATTTTCCACCTTGGGTTTGTTTGGGTTTTTTTAATCTTCTCAATTCACTTTTTTATTTTGTGATCTGAATATTTATGTCTTATCATGGTTAAATGGTCTTAAATATTCTTCTGGTTTGTAGGTGGTACAAAACACCTCATCCTGGATTGGTGCAGGGAGGGCTGTTTGAACGCAGATTACATCTCTGCATGGTATTCACTGATTAAGTGTTTGAAGAGCAAAGTTGCTCATCTTTAAAGACAACTTCCTTTAGTACAAAATATATAGGAAAATGAGTATTTCTAGATTAGTCAAAAGCAAAAGCTGCCACGGAGTTAATAGGCATCATTTGTACGTGGGCCAGAAGTTTAATTAGGATTAAGCAAAACAGAAAATAGAGCTTTAGTCTACCTGATGTAAAACAGAAGTTAAAGCCCTTAAGCAATTTGAGGCGGGGAGGGAGTTTAAGGTTTTTACAAAATGGAAAGGGAAAGACAGTGAATAGTTTCAATAGCAATAATGAAGATGAGGAGGAATTGCAGAAAATAGGATAAAAGGGTAAGGAAATACATGCTTGCAATGTCCCAGAGGGAAAACTAGGTAAGGAAAGTTCTAGCAAATACAAAGTAGAATATGAAGTGGTGATCCCTCCACTACATTTATAGCCCTGTGAATGATCAAGCAAAAGCATAATCCTTATTTTGGATGGGATGATGCTGAAGGGTAATGAGCTGTAATGACAAGAGTCACTGTCAAAGTTCTTGGATGGCAGTAGGAGGTTTTGGAAAACAATTGTAAGTGTATGAGTTAATTGGTAATTCTTGGAGAATTGTTATCGCTGACAGTCCAGGAACAGATTAATTGAGTGGACCTGCAGAAATAAAGTTATCATCTCCCGAATTTAGCTGCACTCACCTAGAGCACAGCTTGACTCTTACAGACGAAATGAAGCTAGGTCAGTCAGGGCGGAAGTCAGTTGAGTGAGTCAGCCCTCGGGCAGAGGCACAAACGTAGATTCAGTACACTGAGCAGTCGAAACGGCATTTCCGCGTGCCACCAGTGCTTGCAACACCAAGAAAGGTTTACCGGGAGCGCCGTACCGCCAGTAGTACAGTGGAGATGATGCTGACCAAGGACCTGCAGGAAACTGGTTCACCTCAGGACCTCGTCATCTCTCAGAGCAACTCCCCTGCCATGATTCCCCATGGGCCTTCCAACAAAAGGAAGATTTTAATTACTTTGAGGAAGAAGGAGAAAAATAAACATGTAAATGAGAAATGCATGTGGCTACAGATGCTTGCAGGTGTTCACTGTCAGTCCCTTTGTTCAAAAAGTACTCATCCTCATTTGATTCTGAAGGAGGAAAAAATTTTCTCCTGAGATATTTAAAACTAATTTTGTTCTCATTTATGTGGGAAGATAAATTGTGACACTTACGAAACTATTTCATTTTAATTGTGTATTTTAAAAGATGTTTAGTATTTAAGGATGGTCTTGATTTAGTCCTAGAAAGTTTACCTTATTGCTCTGTGTATTTCACCCGTGGATCCAATCCTGAACAAAGCAGGTTACGAAGGTGCAAGCAAAGTCTCATTGTATTTCTCTGCTGCGTTACCTCAGTTTTTTTCTGAAGAGGCCTACCTTAAGAGGCCGCTCTTTCTAAGCCTGTGGACTGTCTTGTATCTCAGACTGCTAATAAATGCCACCTAGTATTAGTTGTGGTGTTGGTGTGTGGTTCGCATTACGAACAGCAGGATTACTTTTAAAACTGGAGTGGCTGCAGTCTGTTGCAACAGTATGAGCGGGAAGTGGGTCTTCCCAAGTAGGGGTCAGCCATAAATGAACTTTCTCAGGCCAGAACTGTGCAGACTGGTGCATTTTGTGCTTAATCAGCACTCGCGTGGTTCCTCTCCTGTCATCAAGCTTTTAACAGAGAAGAGTGCAGGGAAGAGCCATGTGTAGGGATCATCTAAGTTTGGGTTGTGTCTACCCTGTGCAACCTGTTAGCTCATGCTTTTAGCTGTATCCTGAGTCCATAGTGGGAGAAGATTGCAGGAGACATTAGCTCTGCTCTTCTCCCTTTTGTCCAGCGTAATTTGGATGGGATTATCGGAGTGCTCTGGTGAGTTCCTTGCCCTGAGCACGCGGGGAGCTTTCCCCCTTCTGTTTTGTTTTGTTTTGTTGACTTCCTCCTAAGCAAAGACACATTTTGTCTTTTTCCTTTCTTCTCCCCAAATGTGATTCTGCCATCATTTTATCATGTGTGGAGGTGACTGATTCAGACTTAGGCGATTTGGGTTTGTCTCTCTTTTGTGGCCTGACAGGTTGTATGGAGCCTACTTGTCCACACAAATGCTTTAATTAAGTGCTCGAGGTTAGCAAATGGGGAATATGCCTTGGACCCTCTACCACAAACTTCCATGTGCTAGACCAGACATCATATGTGCCTCAAATTTGATAACTGTAAGTATTTTGATTACATGGATGCATGTTGCTAATGAAGGAATGTAGTAAAATTTAATTTTATTATTTAGTACGTAGCATAGGTTCAGTTTTTAAGTTGACATGGTCATACATAGGGTCAAATTCTTCAGAGAATTCCATATGTAAAATAAATTGTTTCAGACAATTTTTTTCATTAATGAAAGAAAATCTGAAATACTTGTTTGAAACTGGCTGAAACAAAGTTTACTTCTGGTTTTCACAGTGTCTACAATTGCGTGAAATAGTAGAGCTCAGTTTAATTGACCATGCACAATGTGTTTGCATGTTACTAATTTTAAAATCCAAGGCTTAAAGTTAGAATTTGAATGAGATAAGTAGACAAATACAAATTTTTTATGTACACTAAGCTTTTCATTCACTATGAAGCTGATGCTTAGATACCCTATTTAATGATAGTTAATACAGTGATACTGATTTTGTCCCTGCTGTGTTCATTATTAACCACAGAAGGTAATGGAAATCTTATTAGACTCAGTACTGGATATTAATACTGTGCCTGACTATGGTATGAAAAAAATGAAGAAAGCCTGCAAACATTTATAAGTTAATTGCCTGACTTGGAAACCACTAATGTACATGAGTAACATCTACTCACGCAGATTGTCTCAGTGAATTTGAAATCCCTCCTATGGGTGGTTGCAGAATAAGGCCATAAATCACACCTTTATGGAAAGTCTAAGAAATGTTAATGAGAAGGCCCCCACAAGGTACTATGGAAACTCAGTAAGTTTTCATTAACAGTATTTTAAAGGCATATATAATTAATTATAGGTACTGGTCAATGCTTAAAAATAAAGAAGAACCAGAATTTCAGCTTAGTTTGCCTGTATTTATATATATAAAAAAATAATCTGGAGCAGCCATCAGCTCACAGTTAATTCTTTTCTACAGGACAACCACAGCCACCATGTCTGTGTTCCTTCACACCTGATACACCAAACCCAGTGACTGAGTTACACATGCCTCCACATAGATTTTTCATTTGTTTTTGTGGCTGGCTAGTATTGTAGTAGCATCAGTGGTTGGGCAGACACCCGAGCCGTGGAGGAGCCTGGCGCCCTGCTTTCACACGGGAAGCGAAGCCAGGACAAACACTGATGGCGCCTGTCTTATGGCTAAGTGAAAATGCTGTCATGGCCCACCAGGGTTTCAGCTGTGTCTCATGTACGTGGACAGTGTAATGATATCTAAAGGGGACAATAATGAGCTCATGGCCAAACACAATTCCTGTCTCAAGGAAGGTGACTTGTTTTACCACCTGACTGCAGGTAAGCCCTTATCACTCCCCTTCTGGGCCAGTTTATTTGGGTGCCTGTAGCCAGGTGCAAAGATGCTCTGCAAGTGGGATACACGCAGCTTGAAAGTATAAAGCAATTATTTATTGGTCAGCACACATGAAATGTAGCTAGCATTTAATGAGCTGCTAGGGTGCCACCCCTGATAAGGCGTCTGGGGAGGCTTTGCTGGGTATTTAGGTATCAGTTAAGAGGGAAAGGCTTTGTCTCTATGATTGCCTGAAGCAGATCCTTGGCTGTCTTCTTCAGTACTGGTTGTATCATTTGATGAATATTGTTGGTCTGCCTCCATTTCCTGGTATGTTTGATTTGTGTATGTTTGTGGGGCTTTTTTTGTTTCTATTGTAATGGATTTTTTTAGAGTTGTATTTTTTTCCTATGTCAGTTGCTTTTTTTTTTATTTTGTTTGTTTNTCCTTCAGTACTGGTTGTATCATTTGATGAATATTGTTGGTCTGCCTCCATTTCCTGGTATGTTTGATTTGTGTATGTTTGTGGGGCTTTTTTTGTTTCTATTGTAATGGATTTTTTTAGAGTTGTATTTTTTTCCTATGTCAGTTGCTTTTTTTTTGTTTGTTTGTTTTGGTTTTTTCCCCCCTGAATATCCGGCTGGGATGCAAAGGCACCCTGAGGGGAAAGAGGCTAACAGGAGCCTGGAGACGGTCATAGTGGGACCCAGTGTGATGGCAGTACCCATCTCCATCTCCCTGCTGCTTGTGAGTGTCCTGTCCTGCCTGCGGGAGTCCTGGGGCCTATGTCAGCTGGAGGATTACCAGCCCCTGTTAAATATGCAGGCTCTTTGAGCCCAGGCCCAATGACTGGCTCAAAGGTTGCTTGCTCTCAGCCAAAGTGGTCCTTGCTGCTGGCCGTGTGAGGTGAGCAGAATGCAGAGGAGGAGAAAACAGGCTTTTCCAAGGGCAAGCCCTACGGCCGGCTTCAGATGCTCGCTAAACCTACAGAGCTATTATGCAAAAAAGCTAGATTTGTTACATTGAGTAACTTAATGTGTTTGCTTCTCCTTGCCCTGGCAACATCTTTATGCAAACTGGGCTGAGGTGAGGGCCCCCGTTGGCACGGGTCCCTTGTGCCCCTGCACTATCACGGTGCCAGCTTTGCAGGGGCCCAGCAGCCAGAGGCACGGCCTCGGTGGGTGCACGGCCCTGGCAGCAAGCGCAGCTGGCTGTGGGGTGCAGGAAGTCAGGCCCCGGCTCCACCGTGGTGCTGGGGAGCTCTTGTGTTCAACAGGGTTCAGAGAGCTTGGAAATCAGTGACTGGATCCATATATTTCCCCTATGTAATAGTTTGGCTTGGTCCATGTATTTTCTGGTTTTGGCAGATGACCGAGCATCAGGAACTGCGGAAGAATTGGCATCCAGATACTTGTGGTGGGTGATGGGGATTTGGGGCTTGACCACTAGCAGTGTCAGGGTGAGCGTGTTGCCTGGAGAGGTCAGTCTTGGGATCAGGAACCAGGCTGACAGTTTTGGAGGTAGATCTGCAGTCAGGGGACTTTGTTACAGAACTTCTCCAGGCAGTGAGCAACCAGAAAACCTTTTTAGCTGTGTCTCCAGGTGCCCAGGCTTCCCAAACTAACGTTTTGTGCCTCTTCAGATGGTTAGAAGAATACCTGCAGTGGCTGGTCTATAGCCAGCAGGATCAGGGGCAGAGGTGAAACAGGGATGTGGGGGCAGGCTTAGGGGGTGTAAGTTACCCTGCGTTTTTATGGCGAGCTTAGGTGATTAATAGGTTGTGTGTGTTGGCTTTTTTTTTTAATTACATGGGCAACTATTCTCTCTAGAGGCTTGACTGGAGTAGATACTGAGTTTTGCTTGNATCCAGGGGCAGAGGTGAAACAGGGATGTGGGGGCAGGCTTAGGGGGTGTAAGTTACCCTGCGTTTTTATGGTGAGCTTAGGTGATTAATAGGTTGTGTGTGTTGGCTTTTTTTTTTAATTACATGGGCAACTATTCTCTCTAGAGGCTTGACTGGAGTAGATACTGAGTTTTGCTTGGAGCGACGCCCTGATTTGACAAGGGCACTTTAAGTACATATATCAGCTTATTTTAAAAGCTAACATCCAAGCAGTTATGTTTTAGTTACCTATCTCTTTCTCTGGGCTTTTGCTGGAGTCTCAACACACAAAATGCTGGGCCCAGATGGAGATTCTCTGTTCAAAGTTTGTGGTCTTGTTTCTGTGTCTTCATCAAACTTTGGGTGTTTTTGCAGACAAACTCAAGAAGGTTCAGGACTTTAAGTTTGAAAAATTTGTTGGCGGACCACAATGAAACTGGTGTAATGGATGTAAAAATGTATGTAGCATCAAATTAAACGCATGTTTTCTATGCCATCCAGATAATGAGTACATCTTTTAATTTCCTTGCAAAGAATCAATTTTCCTGTATTGTATTTTAAACATTTCAAGTTATCTGAACTCCATGCCTGTATTTTGGATGTGTGTGGGGGGCTGGGGAAGAGACAAACAGCCTCCAAAATGTGGGCCAAGTGTTTATAAAATGCTTATGGATGTAGGAAATTGGAAAGATTACTGTATTCTGTGGATTTGAAGAATGAGTCTGTGGATGGAGTAAGGGGGGTAACATTCCTGAGTAGCAGACAACATCAGTGCTGGGCAGAAAAAACTATTAATAGTGTAATAATAGAGTATTAATTGTGTAAATATAGTAGCAATCCTTGCTTCTCTCTAGATTGCATTACCAGAAATTACACATTGCTTTTCAAATTATCTTCAGGGTTTTTTGAACTTCGGGGTGGGGGGGGCGGATCTTCCCCTCCCTTGTGCTCTGGTCCTAGTATCACTTTTACCAATATCATGTTAAACTTTCTCTGCCAGTATGAAAATAACCTATGTATAGCACAGGCTGTAGAAGAGATTATCCACTACCACAGGTAGAAAAGCACCTGTTTAGCCTGGGAGTAGTATATTTAGGCATAGCTAAAGCAAAGTCTTATGACACCCACAAATGTTAAGTGCGTTAATCAGGGTGTAATTAATGTTAACTTGCTTAGAATCCAAATAAGAGCATGCTAAGATGGTTAACAAAAACAAGTATGTGAGTATTTTGCAGCACAGATGGCATAGCTAGATAAAACATAAAGCAATGTGACCACCAAACAGGCAACAAAGGTGAGGGTATTTGCACATAGGAAACCTCCAAATAACAAAAAGTTGCAAAATAAATGTGTGGTGTCCTACGAAATGCACCGGGGTGAGTGGCAAAACCAAGATAAGCCTTTGTGGAAGCAGACGATCCCTGTCTTGGGGTGGGTGGGGGTGTTGGGGGAAGCAAGTAGCATAGAAACCTCGAGGAGGAGGAAAGGCAGAGAAGGCAAGCCTGTCTTAGCTCCAGCTTTCCTAGCTGAGGAGCTCGCATTCGGGCCTGATCACGTTCGTGTCTGCAGTGAAGAACTGCCATCAGCTCCGTGGTGCTGTGTGCCACTTGTGCTGGTTTAGGACAGAGGTGTGATAGACTGACAGTTCTGCATGCAGAAAAAATTATTAACAAGGCCTAAGGATTAATCTTTAGCATGTTGCTGCCAATGTCTTGAGCTTAGTACAGTTTTGTTTTAAAGTTTAAAGCTGACCTGATTTGTCAGTCTTCCAAGCCTTTCCAGCATAGTGCACTCTAATTCCCTAAGCGTTGTATTGAGATAATGCGTATTAATTTGCAGCACAGAGCTGCTTTTCTTGACAAAGCTGCAGCCAGAAGGAGCAGAAGAAAGCTAGCATGTTTAGAGGAAACAAGATGGTTGCGCTCTTACTTTTTCAGGAAGAAATCTGTATGACCATGAGGCTATGATAGTTGGCTTTGGCTTGAAGACAGCTGTAGATGGCAGGGAAAGTAAGAGGGAATGGTCTGAGGATGGTCTGTCCCATTAATGGCAAGTGCTTCAGTGTTGTGATTTGAAATGCACGCCTGCTGCTGCTCTCACAAAACTGAGGCAGGGCAGGGCTTTTAAAATGAACTGCATGTGTTTAGCCAGAAGTCAAGGAAGGACTAATTGCCAACAAAGAAGGTGGGCTACATAGGGAGGGGTGCTGTTTACAATGCCTTGTTCACATTGGTGGAAGTTAGTGTTGTAAGCTGCTGGTGCAACTGGTTGTGCTTTGCTTAATGTTTTGCTTGTGGTGATCAGCCTCTTGCTAGGAAGCAGAAAGTCTCAGACCTTGGCCTATAAAATTTTGGCTTAGCAGCCTTCAGAACGGTGCTCGCTCACAGGTTGTTCCGCTTTCAAGCGGTTGATGTGTAACTGGGATGGTTATGTTAATGGCTGTTATCTTTTCATGTCAAGTGACTGAAGTATTGGCTGGGAATGCTACATGCTCATATAGAGGGAAGCTTTGTGCAATGAAAATGCAGGCGTCCTTTATTTCCTTTAAAGATGTGATTGCATTAAAAAAATAGTGTGTTACAAATAGAATATGGAGCAGTAGCCCTTGCTCCTAAATGTAGGCAGTAATTTAATTTGAGCTGTAGAAACTGACTTCTTGAGCATTTGGTGAAACTTCTAATCCTTCTGGAGAAATAATTGTGTGTTAATTAAGAGCCAGAATTCCACGAGGCTTATTAGCTAGCTAGCTGGCTCTGAGAAGCAGAAGGTTGAACGGAGTTTAACTAGAATTTAGAGCTGTTAATTAGTCTCCTTTCTTCCCAATCTCCTTTCTATTTTCTTGTTTTTGGTTTGTGTAGCACACTTCGAATGACCCGTGAGAAACTACTGTGCTTCTGAGATGATAGCTCCCAATTGTAAATACTGAACTTCACTAGCTGCGAAAGAATAAAGCTTTAAAAGAGCTTGGCTTCCCTTAGCTACAAGCTAGCTTGTTATGGAAGAAGAAATGACGGAAAGTGGAAAAAGCAGCCTGGCTAATCTTGTTAAATTGGCTGAATAATGTTGCATTCAAGATTTGTGAACTCTGTGTGGTGGAATGCAAGGATGCTTTAATAAACTTTAGATGACCTGTCTTAGTTTAGTGCTTTTTTTTTACAGGGTTTAGAAAATGTTTGATAGGTGTATGGGAACCTAAAGGTAAAACTGTCTTCCTTATAGGCCTTCGTTTTGGTAGTTATGCATATGGGAATTTGTGAACGTGTGAAGATTGTACTTCACTGATGCGTGCCTGGGCAAGATGAGGGAGGGGAAAGTAGACCCTAAAGCCCATTTTAGTATCTTTGAAAGTTTAAGTAGCGCACATAGAGATGTGAGCTGTTTCCTGATTTTTTTGTTTTGCTTGGCTATTATGATTAAGTTTACTTTTTGTAGAGGAGGGGCAAGGGGGATGCTAGTGTGCAGTACAGAACTCCCTGGGATTCTGGTACAATGTGAGGTGAGCTGAGCAAAACAGCTGCTATTTCAGCTGAATAGCCCTGTACCCCCCAGTGAAATCATTTTGAGCCTGCTGAGTACAAACAGTTTAAAGCTCTATTGTAAAAGACAAGAATTCTGTTCATTAATTAGACTTGTCAGAGTCTGCGTTGTATTTGCAACAATGAAAACCACTTCATTCCAGGGGTGTAGTTAAGCTGTTAAACTAATTTGACTTCCGGCTCCAGTCTTACTATATTTAATGCCTCACCTTTTAGATGTTTTTTTTGTTTTAATCACTAAAATGTTTGTTTTCCTTTCAGTTTACAGTATGTTTCAACCAAGACATTTGCATTAATATAAGTGCATTTACCTAACACATATGCACTGCAAAACAGAATATGCATCAGAATAACTAATCCTGGTAATTTAACTGGCTTCACACTAATGTGATGTGCCTGTAGTTTAGTTCACAACTTTGGCAGAGATGTGGAGAGGGCCATGTGGGAAAGGGAAGTGTGTTAAGTGTAGTGTAGGTAGCCCTCGAATTATAAATGGAAAAAAACCACTTAGAGCTGTAAAAATGCCCTAATCGTGCAGGTTAGAGTAGTTGTGTAGCATGACTATCATACTTCTACAGTCCTATTGTTCCAAGTGTTTGGGGGTGATGGATTTTTTGCTTCTGTATCTTTAGTTATTTTTCTCACTTTTTAAAACACAAGTTTACTTTTTTTATTAAGGGTAGCCTCAGTATAACTCTTAAGATTGAATTTGAGGAGCACCTGAAACAATAGGATGCATGATTATAATTATGGGAGTCTAGATGTGTGGAATAAGAATCCCAAAAGCTCTCTTACAGTGTGCACTTACTGTGTGATTCTTTTGGCAGAGTTTGAATTATTCCAGTACTAAACATCAGGTTGGTTTCTTGTTGCTACACTAGCTCTTCTGTCAAGTATACTGCACAGCATTTTGTTCTGACAGCCACTTGGCAAGAGTTGCTTGCTTGGAACTACACTAAATACTTCTAATTTGATTTTAAAGTTAAAGGTTTGTTTTATGAAAGGTTATTCTTGGCCATACACAGATAAGGCTCTAAACTGCGTGGTTTTGGACAACTAAATCCTCTTGACTTTGATAGGGGAAGAAAACTACCTTTTAAAAATATCGATGGATTTAAGTGACTGGGATTTGGAGAACACAGTATCTGGATGGGGAAGAGCTCAGATCTGGAGGCAGCTTGCTTAACCCTATTTGCTTGAGGACCATCTCTGCACGTATGCCCTGTTACTTAGGTTATAGGATCTGTTTTACTGACTTTCTGTTCCGATTTACCCTCTAAGACACTTGTTACCTCTTGATCTGTAGAGTATCTCTCTGTTGTTGGAATGTCCTGGGTATAATTTGATCTAATTTCCCAGTTACAGACTACTTTATACACAACATCACTGCGAGCGAAGGTACTGCGTTGTCCTCACTGCATCAGTTCAAGACAACGCGTGTAGGGCTATCTAGACTGACAGAAGTAGTTTTAAGATTATAGCAGTGTCAACAAATAGAGCTGCACTGAATTTTAATGTTTTGAAGAAGTACCTTTATAGAGGTACCAGTTGAGGTGTAAACTAGGTCCTGTCAGGAAGCAGCTGGTTTGTTTAAAAGATGATGACAAAAGATTATTTTAACACCAAAGGGGGAAAAAAATTATCTTTTTGAGAAATTGACAAATAATGTGCATACATGGTGTTGTAGAGCAGTATTTGGAATACTTAGTTACTTACTAAACATAACAGAAAATATATGCCTGCCTACTAGGAGATACACAAACTGAAATTACATGGAGGTATACTGCAAAATCTCTGGGGTGGTCTGGAGAAAGACAAAGGAGATAAGTGTTCCTTTGGTCTCTTGTTATTTTATAGTCCTGTGTGTTGCGAGATAAGCTTGGCAACACTCCTTGGTGATAGCTGGTGAACTTTGTGAGTTTCTATAGCTCTCTGCTGACATCTACGTAGATGGAGATACTCTTCTATAATTGACTCTGTATCCCAGGTTCATCTTCCTTCAGTGGTCTGGAAGGAACTATATGAAAAGGACACCATAAAACTAAACTCTGTTCACTTCTATAAATTACAGTGGATAGAGAAATGCGAGGCCTGCTTTCCATACCTGGCATATCCACTTTTTCTACCACAGTTAATTAATACCTTCTTTGAAGGCACACTTCTAACACGAGAACCTAGACCAACTGACTGTCCTATTCAAAACCATGTCAAAGACACTGTGACCTTATTTTCCTGGTGTTAGTGTGTTATTAATTTGCTTGGGGTTGTACCTTGTAATGCTCTGTGCTGAAGCAAGCTGAATTTCTGAGTATTTCCTGGCAAATCGAAGGTGCCCTTTTAGGATGTAAGTTAAGGACTGAATGTGACTGCTTTTTAGGCAGAAAAGAGGAATAGTTGAAGATTTTCGAGGTGGCTTTTAAGTTTGGATTGCAGTAGTGCCCAAATAAGAAACTCGTATACATCTGAAGTGATGGCATCAGCTTTCTCAGCGTGGGACAAAACAACAGTGGGCCCCTCTCTGTCATCTGGGGAGTATCTTAGAGGTGAAGTCTCTGTGCCAAAAGAGGGAGATTAGCACATGGAAGTACACCTTTGTGTATAGCTCTGTGGGGTATAATTCCAATTGTAAATCCTCCTTCTGAAAAGACAGCGGACAAATCATCACACATTTGTGGCATTGAGAATAAATGAACCTGTATGACCCAACCCTTTTTTAACTCTTGCGAGCTGAAGACAAATGAATTATAAATCTGGAAATCCTGTGAAGCTGTTTGCTTTCTAATGGTTAAATGGCTTAAGGGCTTTAGAAAAATCAGGAACTTGCGGAGTATAAGTCACCAGTGTTTTATCCTGTAGTTGAAAAATGCTATATCTCCATCCCCATTCAGATCAGATCTGACAGATACGTTTAGCCTTTGTGCCTTAATGCTACTGCATATGTATGTGTATATAATATTCAAAATATGTGTTCAATGGAAATTGAATTTCAGTTAATATCTGCATTAAAATCAGGGATTCGTGAGTGATAAATTGTTCACCTTTCTTTCCTGACCTAGGAGATGAACAGAAGAAAGCCAGTGATGATATGTTGTCAAGGTAAAATGACATTGTTTAGAAAAGGGGAATATTTGGAGTTCCTGTTTGAATGAATAACATTGCTGGAATGTTCACCCCATCAGGCAGCTCTGGAAAACAAGCTTTCAGAAGGTCACCAGCTTGAGCTTGTAACCTTGCTGCCATTTGTCTGGTAGGATCTCTCTTCATCATAAACCTGAATGCATTTATTAGGATTGCAATGAAGAGGGAGTCTGAAGAGAATATTAAAATAGTTGCTATTGTGCCAGGAAGAAAATGTTTGTTTCTGCAAGTAGTGGAGCCCACAGAGCTGTTGAAATAAAAGGTCATTTTCAGACTGTGGAACTAAATAGGATATTCTTGTGGAAGAAAAGAGGGGAGATGCAAAGGAGGGAAGAAATGAACATTGTTTCTGTTACTCCCACAAAGAATCAAAACAAAATGTTAAGATGTTCATATTATGATATTTATTTCTGAAACATATGATTAAACACTACGTTCAAACAATCCTTCAGACAGACAGCAGTTATTTTATATGCAGTAAGATTTGAGAAAGAGGCAGGATAAATGTAATTACTCTTGTCTATCACGTTGATATGGAGTTCACTAAGACTGTTTTTTGACTGGGAGGCACTTTTTGACTTGGGGAAGATAAGGCACACCACTTGCACTCTGTTTTAGGATTGGGACTTAAAATTGCAGTGGAGAAAGCAGGTATAACTGTTGTGCCCAATTTAATAGGACTCTGAAGTTGAGGAAGTCTGGTCTTATGCTGTCAGTGGCAGGAAAAGTCTCAAAGACATTATTTAAAAAATACTAAGTTGCCAAGGAAGGAAAAAAGGTTGTGTTCTCCTTTTTATTTACTTATCTGTTCGTATCTATCTATCTATTATTTCTAAGGGTGCAGGAAAATAAGTTCTCCAGCTAAGAATTGTGGATTATAAATCAATACCTTTAGATTAAAAGGAAGAAAACCAAATAAGTGCCCTCCTTTATCCCTGTATAGAGATGTGATGGTATACTATCTGACAGAAGTAACCATGGTTCTAAAGAGAACATCTCACATGCGTTTAGTCTCCTAGAAAACCTTTGAGACCTTTTCATGTGATCCACTTTTAAGTAGTTAGCAAGGGAGAAACTTGCCAGGAAACTGAACCAAGCGATTTTTTTCTCAGATGTGCACTAAACTGGATCCCAATTTAAAGTTCAACAAGAAAAGAGTGATCAAATGCTGTTCAGTCCTTTTTCTTCAGACAACAACAATTTGGGTCCATTAGGCAAGTCTGTTCTTAAGCATGTTTCTTTCCGTGTCATGATGTGTCCTGCTGTGTCATGTCCCCCTCCCCCCACCAAGCCCAGTTGCTCAGGTAGTGAAACTTGGCACTTAGATCTTCCTCTGAGAAATTTAGTGCTACACAGTGTTAGAGGGTACGTTGACATCTGCTGCTGTGGGTATATTTAGTCAAAAAGTGACAGAGACCAAGGAGCTTGTCACCTTTAAACAGTTTACCTTTATGCTTGAGCCCGGTTTTATATTGGTAAATGTGATTGCTTTGGGTGAGAGAGACAAAGCTGGAGTTGCATGAAGAATGCTGGGAAGGGTGGTCTCTGAAGGTGCTTCCTCTGCTTCCATGGGTATGGGTCATCATGCAGAATTAGGCAGTCTCACCCACACTCTGTGGAAGATCATAAGCATGGTTCAGTTTTTTTCTTTGAAATGTAAATGATCAGTGTCGCAACCACTTGAATACTAAACCCAGCAGATCAGAGCTGGTGTGATGCTGGATTCCCTTTAACTAACCTGTCTTCTGAAAAGTGCTGCTTTGTTTTATTTTTCTACCTTACACGACTCCTTTTTCTGCTGTATCTTCTTTTATCCTTTTTCAACTTGTGTTGGTGAAACCTGACAGCCCTGAAAAAGCATTTATTTGTTCGTAGGTTTTTGTGGGCACATCGTACATAAAGGTCACTCAAACACAGATTTGCTGTTCTGCGTTTGAGCTTGATGCTGTGTTGGTTCCAGATTCTTATGTAAATTGTGTTAGGATAGTATATTCATTACCAGTGAAAAGACAGCACAATCAATTTAAAGCAAATGGTGCTGCACTAGATCACACACTTTCCTGGCTAAAAATAGCAAGTCAAATGCTGGGAGTTGCTGAATGCTTTCAATCCTCACTCTAAGGTAAAATTTTGAATTAGGAGTATTCCCTAATGTTGGGTCCCTGATTTAACAAACTTCTTGAGTGTATCTTTCTGGGCTTAAGTGTGTTGTTATATGGTAGAACAATTAAATTGCAACTCTCTATGGAAATATTGGCTGAATATTTCTGAAACTGGCAATGTATTGCAAAAAAGAATTGTAAGGGAAGATAGTAAGAGCTCTCTTCCTTCTGTGCCCCCCCACCTCCGCTGCTCCGAACTTGTGTGTTTGTAACACCTGCTGAGAGAAATGGGATCTGTAGGTCCCTCGTAGCCTTTAAACTAATATTTTGGTATGTAAGAGAACCAGCTGGCTAATGAAAAAACATTCTAGAACAATAATGTTTTTTTCTGTGCGTTAGCAGCAACCTTTATAGGGGTTACATACATAGTTTCTCTTAAAGGTTATTGTACTAATTTAATTTTTAGATTATTTTCCTATAAGCATACATAATGATCCCATTTGTTTTCGTTATTCTAAAAACACTGAAATACTAACCACAGTATAAAAAGTGGGAAATATATTACTTCCATCAGCTTTATCCTGTGTGCTAAGTCAAATGGTAATGACAATGGATTTTAAATTATCCATGCTGGCTTTTCTTGGCTGTATACTACTAACAGGAAAAGGCAGTGGAAGCAGGCCTGGTATTGCCTTGGAAGTAAAAGAACAGTAGATGTTTGGGAGAAAGAGATTGCTTAGACTGATCTTTTTTTCTTTAAATGAAGGCTATTTTCCTTCTTTCAGGCCTTCCCTTTTAAAATAGGCTGTGTTATCAGTAACAGGAATCATAATTGAGTATTCTTTTTTCTGCCTGGATAATTTTTAGCATGCCATAATATTAGCTATACTGTTCTGAAGGCTGTTCTGACCTGAAGTCTGAAGTAAAATAATTTCTTATATAAGGCAAAATATCCTTCATATGTACCATAGTTGTCCTTGGATTTCTATGTACCTTACAACTCTTGCTAGCGTGATATTTTCTTTCCTTTTGCCGTTTTCATGAGGTTCTGTGAAGTTACAACCTACAATCTGTTATTTTCTTTACATTTTTTTTTAAAATCTGTGGAAGCAAGCTGGTGAAATGACTGCACAGGTCCAAATGCAGAGGCCTTTCTTGTTTGGCTCCCGTAGCCTCCATCCTGGATCACTTGCCTGCCACTTGCTCCAGTGCAGCTTTTTTGGAGTTGGCCCTTAACTCCCTATATTGTGGGGTGATTGGAAACTCCCTTGTGCGAAGTGACGGTTCTACGTTTGTGCCGGTACCAAAGAACAGCTAGTGAAGATATAAGTTGTTCCCTGATGCTACCTGCTGTGCTTGCTCCCTTCAGCCTGGAGGCCTTCCAGGAGTTAAACAAGACATTGAACTTTCACAATTAACTTTTCTTTTTCTTTGAAGCTCAGTAACTTTTGGATTACAATCTGTTTGAAATTCTGAATTTTCCCAGCTGTAATAAAAAGAAACAGTTTTGGATCTAATAAAAGCATTGCTTACTCTTCTAGTGATTTTGGACATGCTTGTTCCTCCCTTTTCTTAATATTCAGCAACGCCTTTTCAGGAAACTCAGCCAGTGTCTCTTGGTTGTTTTCTGTTCACATCTTAGTCTGAAACTTGCTTAACAATTCTAAGAGGAGAGCAATGAAGGAAAGCAAAGCATAACATCATGAAGTTTGAACTGTGACGGCCAACGCAAATCCTCCAGAATATTCACATGCAGAAGACTTAGTCCTGTTTCCATCTGATGTTGGTGTTTTGCTTTTTCTAAATTTCACAGTGTTTTTTTGAGAAGAACAACTAGTACAAAGAGTGGGTATTTATTTGGCAAAATAGGTTTTGGAGTGAGAATATCAGTTAAAATAACAGCTAGCATTACAATAGTAAAATTGGAATGTAGAACTCTAGTGCCAGTTAAAAAAAAAGGTTGTTTTCCTTAAGTTTGTTTTCAAAACTAACAGCACAAGAGTGTCTCCTATTGATTTGTAGTCTGGTGCCAGACATTATTACTGCTAAAATATAGTCCATGTAAAAATCAATGCATGCATACTATAGTACGTGAATTACTGTATGTTTTTTGTTTCCCAACCAGGTACTTACTGATTCCGTATTAGGTCTTCAAATGATAACAATCTAGTAAGCCTTCTCTCTGTAATTTATTTTACAATATTACTGTAGATGTAAAACTGATTTGCTGACAAACTTCAAACTTTGTGGCAAGTTATACTGTAATAGCTGCTTCCTAGTTTTTGAAATTATTCAGCTGCTTTAAAGACTGTAAAATGTACCCTAGAAAATAATCACTACAGGATTAGATGAGTAAGTGGAATGTGCCTTTACCTGAAACGAGGAGCTACTAAAAACTTTCATTTAAAAAAAGTTTTTTGTATATTGAACTGTTCATGTGCTTTGCTTTCTCTGTATCCATACTGCATTATTAACACCATCAGAAAGGAGTAGACAGATATACAATTTACCATTTTTGTTTTTAAGTGAATGGCTTTCTATTACAGAGTTCTCTTTGGAGAAATCATCTTGCATTAAGGCTTGTTTTTGTACATAAATGTGTAATGTTTTTGAAGCACTTAATACTGCTTCAAATGGGCATAAAAAGCAGCTCATGAATGTACATAAACAAACTGAAAACATGTATTACAGAAACAAAATCCCTTGCTATCCTGTAAATAGCTGCCCTCTTCTAAGAACTAAGGAAATATATTGCTTAGGATTACAGCTGGAGTTAAAACAACTAATCAAAATGCATTTCCCTTTTTCTAAAATAGATGTAGATGATGGTGACTTTAACTTGGAAATAATTGCCGTTTAAAAAACACTCTACCGCACAGTCCCTAAACCTGATGCATTTAACCTTGTCGAGCACTCTCTTTTTCTGACTTGAGTGCTTTGAAGTTAAGCTTCTGCATCTTAAACTTGTTTGGCCGAACTATTTGAGCATCTAGCTTTCTCACATGTTTTACTGTGACATGAAGCAGTAAGTGGTTCATAATGTTTTCCGCGTGCACTGATGTAGCTACTACTCATGAACTAGATACAGAAAATGCTTTGTGAAAGTTTACTAAGGGAGGAGGATACTTACTATGTTACCCTTCTAAGTAAGACACTGAAGAAGTAGAAATTGTGGATTTTAGCTTAAGGAGTTCCACAACTGTATTTTCTCTATTGTCCAAATATACAGCCTGTCTGATGTGTTTGGTTTAATGTGGTGAAAACACTGAGTATCAACACTTCACACCATCTGTTTGAATATTTCTACTGCTGAGCTACCACTATACCCTTCACTTTTTATCTTTCTAATCCAACTAACCTTGTTGGGGGTGTATTTGTACTGGTGTATTTGCTTGTGTATTCTACTAATTAGTGGTTTGATGTTAACAGAAGTATGCTTTTGTTATTTTGAGTCCTGGCATAGTTTAAAGGTATGCACTGGAAACCTGACAGTTTGATTCCCTTGATCAAACAACAACATTACATGTGACACTTTAGAGGAAAATTTCTGATTGGTTTTAAAAAAAAAGTGTATTTCCAATTATCTACCCTCAAGGAGTGATTCTATTAGTCTGGATCTTGACAGGATGGAGGCATTTCTTCATTCCCGGTCAAGTGTTAAGGAGTCCTTTATCTAAAAGGGAAAATCTTGGATTTCCAGTTGCATGGATTTCCTCTTGCATTTCCAGTTTGGTATCTCTGGATAGGTACCTAATTGGTGGGGCTTATTAAATTTATTTTTGATTTATCATTCCTCTTTAGGTACTTACTCTATGCTATATCTAATAAATGGATAACAAGACAAAAACATCCACTTTTTGCCTCTAGGCTAACAATACAAGTCAAACAGAAGCAGCACGGTCGGCAGATCTATGTAAAATTTTTTTACAAATAGTGTTCAGATTTTTTGCCACTGTCTGTAACTAAAATTCCTTGCACTTGAAAGATCATGAAGTTATGAATCAAGTCTTTAGCAGGTTATATTGTTTATTTTTCCTACTAAGTTTAGAAAGGATAGAGATGCAGTTTCTAATTAGGAAAACTGACCTAGAATGACACTAAGACCCAGGTACTGCGTATGTGATTCATCAACACATTACAGTGGAAGTCTGAAAGAAAGAAAGGAAGCCTAAACCAGAGTAATGTGATAATGGGCTCTGCCCTTACTGTGTAAGCATTATTAACTGGAAAGCATGCCCAACCTTACTAAGATAGGTACACATTTTACTATGAATATTTACTTACCATGGATATTAAGACTACTGCATTAATTCAGGCAAAGCCTAATTTAGAGGTACAGCTTTCCAGAGAAATAGCTCTGAGGGTATAGGCCAAGGAGTTATTGGAGGTAAAATAAATAGAAAGGCTGAATACTGCTCACTTTAGAGGTTGTGGAGGAAGATTCAACAAAAACATTATCTGGGTGTTCTGTGTAAAACTTGCTGCCCTACAGCAATTTCCACATGTCTCTAAGCAGCTCCCAGTACTCTTTATGTGATATCTACAGTATAAGCATTGCATCTCCCAACCTGCCTGTGAGAGAGGAAAAGAGTAAGATAGCAAGGCCCAGTATGCTTCTCTGTCGACTGTGTCAAGAGAGGATGGTATGTCATCTAAAGAGATCTCTAGAGCACTACAGATGCTATTCTGAACTGGTGAAAAGGTCAACCAGGCCATGTCAAAATAAATCTTGCAAAAGTATCATAAGGAAATCCTAAATTGATGCTTTTCCAAGTGGTGTGATTATTTTCAGTAATACGTGCAATATGACACTGTCCTGGTTTTGCTGGGATAGAATAATTTTTCTGTGCAGGAAAGCTGCATTTTTGAGAAGACCGCAGCACCTGATTCTGTGGGAACAAAGGTGGTAAGAGACTTTGTTTTAGTTTGTGGCTGGCTGTGGTGTGTGGGATTCCATAGCAATCAAGGCCTTTAGTAGTTTTGAGAAAGCCAGGTGTGAAAGCTCGAAGGAGTGAAAGCCAGGGCAGCTGACCCGGGCTGGTCAACCACGGTGTTCTATACCGTAAATGTCATGCTCACTATACGTTGGAAAGTTTGCCGGGGATGGCCCTCTTCTCCTTCCTCGATGGTCGCCGTCCCTGGAGGGTCTCACCTGTCCGGCTCCTGAGGCCTGCTCTCCCCTTTGCTGTGACCATCACCCTTTTGCTGGAGCTGTGGTGCTCACAGGATTTGGCATCTGGGAGCGCACAGCTCACAACTGCTATATGGGCTGAGTATGACTTTGTGTATTTTATATTAGTGTTGGCATTAATATTAGTTTGCTATTATTATTTTAGTAAATCTGTTTCTATTTTAATGGACAGGTCTCCTCTCCTTTTCCCAATTCCCCCTTCCTGAGTGGGGAGGGGTCATTGGGTGATAGAACAGCCGACTAAATTAAGCCAGTCACAAACATTGACAAAACCCTTTGTACCAATGGAATCTTTAACTGTTTAAGCTTTTTTCCTCTAGAGACACCTGCGCTTCTCTCCAAGTCGGTGGCATTCTTAGTAATGCCTTTGGTGCGAGTGACTTGTTGGTATCTTTCAACAAAAAAAGTTGTCCTTCAAAACAGATCTTAATGCTCAGAACTGATTTCATGGGTGGGTGGTGAACAAGTAATCCCAAAATTAGGTGTGTAACTAATATGTTGTCTTATAATGTAGAAGCAGCAAACACTTTTTCGTGAGTAAAAATCAAATTACTGTCCCTGTATGTCAGTACTTCAGAGGTATAAAGTAACCAGAATTAATTAGCGATGAGTGTGTTCGATGGAAGGCTCTCTGGGACTACAATATTTCTGTCCCTACTTGCTCACCAAGGAAGCATTGGATGAATAGTTTTCTTCACGCAAGGCCTTGAGTATGATCTTGGCAAAAAGGACAGGACCTTCATTCCCTTTTCATTAAAACTAGTCTGTTGTTAAATCACATAAGGGAGGAAACTGTACTCTGAAAATCTTTAAAAAAATTAATCAAGATGAGCAGGAATTGGTTAAAGATGTGACACTAGTTCTTCCTTATAAGGCATGCAATGAGTTGAAACTGCTCTATGTGGTGAAGAGGGGAAGAGGCTTTAAAAATATCATAATTTCTGGATTATTTTTTAATCCACATCTGATATCAAGTATATTTCTGTACAAAGACTAGAAACTCACTTGAAATTTAAAAAGAATATTTTTTTCAGATAACATGCCTTGAAAGGCTGAGATTTTAAAAATAACAAGTTTTACAAAACCAGTTTAAGAAAGGTTTGCAGGTGAAATGACTTTCTACCCTTTGCATAATGGGAGAAACGTGGGAGGAGTTTTGATCATCTGAATCGTGATTTCTCTGTAGTGCAGTTGCATGTCCTCATGACAAGATCACAGATCCAGAATATAAAATTATAGATTAGTTATGCATATTTGAAAAGTATTTAAAAGGCTTGCTAAGCTTTAAATTGTGGTGGAGTTTTTTAAAAAAATAATTCAGAATTAATTTACAGAGCTTGCGAAAGCTGAAGCTGACATAGAGGCCACAACAACAGAGCGCGGATATTGGCAAATACCACAATATAGGGTACATTCGTTTGGTAGGCTTCTAGTTTTGACTGTGGGTTCAGGGTTTGAATCTACATTTTCCAGTGGTTTGCCATGGGTGTGTTTGTTCATTTCTGTTTCAGATAAATTTAGCCACTAAATAGAGACGAACTTATCCTAGGACTAAAACTGAAATTCTGTTATTTTTCTATCAATGGCAGACAGCAACCTTTTTTTTTCAGAGGAGAATGAATGAGTGAATTTGAAGACATTTTCAGTATCTGATAAGCATATGGTTTGGTGAATGGTATTAATCCCCTGAAAGGGAGGGAACTGTTCAATACTTGTCTTTCGAATTCATGAAGACTCTTTCTGAGTCTGGAATGATGCTCACATTGATTGCATTAAACTGAATAAAATTACATCCTCAGTATTGTGTCTGTCTCCTCCCTCTACCTTTCACTGACTGTACAAGTTTCAGTTAAGCTGGAGATTGTCAGAATATTTCGTAAGCTCCCATTTAAGGAACAGTAGACATTGCTGTAGTGAACTGGGCTACTACTTGTTGGCAAGCAAGGAAAACGTTGACCTGTGGGAGAGACTTGTTTTGAATATGTATGATGGAAGTAAAACAGTCATTGCCAAGCTTTACTACAGACATTCACAACTGTTTTATTCTTATTATCTTTGCTTTCTAATCCACCTTCCTCTCTTTTAAATTGCAGTTCAAATGTTTGGAGACTTGAACGTATAATTAGATTTCACTCACAAAAGAAAAAAATGCATTATTCTTCCTGTCTGTAGGTTCTCTGTGGGACTGTATTGTAAATTCCATAATGGACTATAAAACAGACCATTATAAGATTGTACATGTACTTCAGTCTAAAATCTGTAGGCTGGCAGATAATGCCAGCATGCCCACAGCCTCTGCTAGCTAGATGACGCTGAGCTACGGAATGACCACATAGAACATGTAGTCACACCTGCGAAAGCACTGAATGGATGTAGACAATGGCTACAAGGAAAAAAAACCTGGAAAAAAGGGTTTGACAAACCAGTGTGCAGGCTTTTGTGCTACCTTCCTCGTTAAACTTTTCCCATGTCAAAAATTATCCACTTATTTAAGTCCACTCTTTTCCTCCCATGTGATCTTTTACCTTTTCACCTGACACCACTGCTTTGATATTGCTTGATCAACAGACTCTTGGATGTGTTTGTTTTGTCATTGTGGTGCATTTTGTCTTCTGCATTAATGACTTGACTATTAATGAAACAAGGGGGCAGTTCTTGCAGGAATGCTGGTTATTCTTACGGGCACCTACACCTACTGAAATAATAAAACATCTGGGAAGTTTCATTTTTAACTGGCACTTCAGAATTGGTTGATGTTTATACTCTGTTACTTGGAAGATGAAAGAGAAATCTGTATTTCTAAAGGGATAGATCTTTTTGTGGTTAATTAAAATGGAATAATTGAGTTCAGTTCATATGAAATGGTTCAGGTCAGTTGGTGACCTGAACAGCTAATTCAGGGTTTTATTGCCTGATACTTGAAGCTGTAAAAAAACCAGCAAACAAACAAAAATTGCTGGGTCAAAAAGCAGGTGAAAATAGAGGCATAAACACTGAAGTGCCGATATAAGCAAGTATTTCCGAATCCTCAGAGGAGTCCCTAGAAGGAACATGTTAGAGAACCTCTCGTGTTTTATGCATGCTGGGGCAAGGATTATTTCCACTTCTTGTCTCTGATATTTACAAGATTTTATACTATTTCCCCACATTCGTTTTTGTTTTTGTTTTATTGGTTTTTTTCCCCCCTTCTGTTCTCCCCATGGCTAACATGTTTATCTCTCGCTGCGTTGGCAAATAACCGCTCAGCAGGCAAATGCCTAATGCAAGAACGTAGCAGAAGTTCAGGCCGATGACTCAGGACTCCACAGGAAAGCATTTTCTCTGCTGTCACTGCTCAGTGACAATTGATAGGCTGCTTCAGAGATGAATTGCGCTTTCCTGTATCAATGCTGGACGATGGAGAGTTTGATTTCAACGGATTTCTGTTGCTATGTGAGAATGATGGTGTTTAACTCTTAGCGTATTAAGAAAATAAGTGTTTCCTCGCTAATTCTTTCACTAAGTAATTCTCTTACTACGTAGGGCAGACACTGCATAGTTCTCATTTCACATTTTGGAAGATGAACCCTCAGAGTTCATGCAAATCTAAAATAACAGGCTGCAGATTAAGAGCATGTGTGGGATGTGTAGTTTTTTTGACCTCCCTGTTGCAGTCTTTTTGATGAAGGACAGGTAAGATTCAGTGACCTGTGAGGGACAGAGTAGTAAACATCACTTACACCTTCTGCTGAGGCTGAAGGATGCATCTTTGATTGCTTCAGAAGAAGAGGGTTGGAGCAGAGGGACTTTCCCAGGTTGGGGTGAAGTCATTCATTGTCTTGCATCTATGTTTTGCTATAGCCGTTCCACTAGAACGTGAAGGCGGGTAATGGACAAGTAAATTAGCCTGTATTTTTATAAATTGCATTTATGTATTTAATACAGGAATATATATCTCAAAAAGTCACTGTCCTTTTATGGAGTATGTCTTTCTATGAATAATTAGTAGTATCAATGACAGAATTTTGTTATTTGTACAAGCTTGTTGCATTTGGTCACTGAGCTATAAAATATTTCCAAACTCGTGCTGTCTTTGGATTTATCCCTGTTCTCGAATTGCACGCTTTTTTCCAGCGGTGCCTGAGGCCTCCTAGATTAAATGATGTCTGAGAAAAGGCTTTAGCGTTCACTGCTTGGCTGCTTTATGTGGAATTAAACATGCTTAATGATACAGTATTATGGCAAGTGATGAAGAAAATATAACTGCAGTGTACAACACTGATTAAAATACTGTGTTTTTCTTAAGCTACGCTTCTGCATCAAGCTTTATAAGTTGATTAATGTTACTAATGTGTGAAAGCCTGTCTGAATTCTTGAATTTGTTATAGGTTATACTTAGAGAGTTCTGATACATAAGTAACCTAGGGTGTGATGTTTGAGGTCTTCAGTAAGATGTGATGCAAGTATCTGAATGTGGAACAGGTTTGAATTCCACTTTTTTCCACATGTAAAACATTTTTTCCCCCCTCTAAAACATTTAGGAAGGGTGCAAATGTTGCCACTGTCAAAGTTATACATGTGTTATAAAATGTATACCATTGATGCTGTTAAAGACAAGTGTGGCTAGTTTATGTAGTTCAGCAGTTGTACCAAGGATATTAAGATCATTCAGGTGTTGTATGTTCATGACCTTAATAAACACACGACAGCTTTTATTATCTGAGGTTTCAAACCCCAGTATGTGGAAGGAGGGATGATGCTAAGTGAGGCAGAAAGGGGAAGTGGGTGAGTTATTGCTTGTTTGGTTTGCTTATTTGTTACAACGCTACTCAAGCATTAACTTTCTTCGTGACCTTTTAGATTATTCGGTACTTGATGATGTACTTCGTTTGAGAGTGTGTCTTTAGCCTTGAGATTTAAAGTGGCCGTTGCAAAAGAATATTGATGTGCAGGCAGTTAATAAATTTTGATTCCATTGAAATGCTGTGGGGAAGCTCAGTCATTTGTTTTTTGACACTGACTGCATTGTGACAGTCAAGTTTTACTGGATAAACTAAAACAATTTTTTTAAAGCAGCTGAAACTTGTTAGGTGTTGACTTCTTTTTTATGTTAGTCCTACTGAACAACAGGTTTTAATTCCGCTAATGCACAGCGCTACTGTGTTTTGCTTGGTAAACAGCTTTCTTGGAATCTATAGAAAAACCTATTTAATGAGTGAGATTTTTTCTGCTCGTGAATCTTCTGTGGATTGATTCTACCTTTTAGACCTCACTTCAAACTTCCCTTGAATATACCTACATAATTCTTGATTATATCTTTCTTGAATGCAATTTATTTGACATTCCCAATATTAACATAGGTACAGATAGTTATGACCTGGCTAACTCAAGGAAAGGAATGGATATGTGATAACTTACCTTTCAAAAAAGTCTTCCATTCTTCTCTTAAAGCCTACACTAATAATGTCCTCTTTCAGGAAGGATGAATTCTTCTTTCTGTATAGCTTTTATTTCTTCTTAAGAAAGGCTTTCCAGTTCTAAAGCTTATAGAATTTCCATTGATATATAAACTAATACAATGAGTATAATTTCTTTTCAGTTTTAATGTCATTCCTGCAATAAGCTATGCATATGCATTCCTGTTTAATAGCTTTTTTTTTTTGAGGCTTACATGAAAAAGATCTGTTGAGTGGAGAATCTGTTTGCCAAGTTCCAGTTGAGATTGAAATTTCAGTGGAGTTGTGATCTCCTAAACAGAGACCTATTAGGAACATGCTGAAAAACATATTGCAAATATAATTTCCTAGTAAAATGTTGTGAATATCCTACATGCTGCTGCATGTTCTTGTCACTTGTACAGATACAGTGTACAAGGGGGAAAAGAAATCTGTCACTGTAAGACATTACTTCCAAGAAACTGCAATAACTAACCTTTTTCAACAATTTGTTTCTGGGAAGAAATGAAAGTTACAGTTTATTCAGTTCCACTGTGTTAGCAATTGAAACACATTAAAAATAAGCCATATTCAACTTTGAGGTTAATTTTGACATTGGTTCTTAGAACATCACACAGAGGACAGCACAGGGCTCACTTTAATTGGATTGTGTTGGAAAAGGCTGCCACAAGGCATGCTGGACCAGATTCCCCAACAGCCTTAAACACAGCATAATCCTTCTTGGAGAGTGGGTGGGAAAAGCTATCACTTCTGACATGATTGCATTTTACACTTGGTTTACACATGTGCAGATGTTAGCACAAGGTTCAGAGCAAAATAAAGGTTGGCTTCTTACAAAGTAATATAAAGAGAAATAAGATATTCAGCACGGATCAGGTAAATGCATGGAGCTACAAATACAGGACAGATAATTCATTTTGAATATAAGGTCTAATGATTTCTTTCAATAAATCACTGATTATGGAGCTCTGCTAATATAACAAGGAACGTAACTTTTTTTCAGTACTAGCTTAGTGTGCATGAGAAAAAAAAGGCAACACATGACAACTGATTTTTGTTAGTTTTCTTTAAGGCAGAACACAAGAGATCTGGATTCGCACTGGTTCTCCAGTATAAATCAGATTAATCTTGCTCTAACAGTTTTCTCTTTTAACATGCCTTTCTTGAAGTCATCTGACTTCTGCTGTTTTAAAGGCACTGAGAGGGTGATCTGCCTTGTATCTTACTTTCTCTTCATAATAGAAACTTAAAAAAAAAAGTTTTAATGCTGGTCTTATTTCCAGGCTTAGCGACAGCATCTGTTGTGAACATAGCTATCATAAAAGGTGAAATGGATAATTACGAGTTCAATTCCATTATCAAGCTGATAAACCAGCATCACCTGGGCTGTACCATGTATTAAGTACCATGCCTGACTGTTGTTTTTGAGAATGCCGCAAAAATTTAGTTCTGGTCGGTGTCCTTTGTTCTTCAGGATGGCTTTTCTAATATCTGTGGATAACATGTGGCCTCTAATATTGTACAAGCTTCAATGGGATTATTTCATGAGGCTGACATTTGCAGGCTTTTGTGGGACCCTACTTTGGACAAGCTGTCCCCTACACTACTTTCTATTACAAATTCTCACGTTTTTTCCATGAGTCCTTTGAAACTATTGAGTGATTTTTTTGTAATAACCTTTCAGTTTTGTCAGCCACATAAAACATATGGTGGTATTCTTCTTTCAGAGGGAGATGGGCTCCACCAGTCTCACAAATCACACTTGTGCCTTTTTAGTGCTCTTATAATTACAAATCCAGCTGATACTATGAACAAATAGGTCTTTGATTCAAGTTTCTTAACTCTTCAAACTGCTGAGAATTGCTGCAGGCTCATTACTTTGTTCTTCCTATACTACTTCAAGAGCTTCTTGACGGCTACAGTCACATCATAGCTATCTCTTTATTTGGCTATTAAACTTCTGTTAACTTTGGAAACATAGCATCTAAATATGAGAAATAAGTGAAATCTTGAACTTGTTGGGTGTGATTTTAACTTTTTAATTAAGAGTATATTTTGAACAGTTGATTATCCAGAATGTCTATGTGTTTTTGAAGCAGTAAGAACAGTGCTATATAGATTAGCTTATCAAAACTCTCAGGGGAAAAAAAGAAGTACAATAAAAAGGTTCATGTTTGTCTTTTAGGGCTTTAAATTTCAGATGACTTGCCAGTAAATGCCCCCTTGATAAAGTAGGCCACAATGGAGTGCTGAGTTTCTAAGCAAGTCTTCCTGAGCTAGCTTCTCAGGATAGAAGACACACAAGTCTGAGGATTACTTTAAATTTAACTGATAATTTTAAGTATATCCAATATACCAAATCAGTATTAGCATGTTGCCAAACTCTGATAAAATTACTGTTGTTACTAATAATGCATTTGCTGGCATAAACACTGAGCTCGAACAATGAAGCAGTGCAATCTGTTCACATCAGAGAACTTTTCATCAAAACTTGAGCTAAAGTAATAGAAATAGCTTATGGGGGAAAGTGGAAACAGAAAAGAAGGCCTTAGGCCTTAAGGCCTATATGCCTCAGCTAATTCCTTAGCTCTGTGCCAGATGCTATCCGAAACCAGAGTAAGAGATTGTCCCTCCAAAAAAAAACCCCAAAGCCAAAAAAAACCCCAAACAAGAACAACCATCCCCAATCCCCCCAAACCTTTCACAAATCCATGTTTTATGAATGCCGTGTCCTCTGTGGTAGGAGGAAAGTGGACGTGGTGCAATGCAAAGGCTTGGGACAATATGGGGAATAACAATCGAGCCTGAGTCGGAGTTTAATATTCTCTTCACTATAGTGCAATGCCTTTTGAACAGATCATGAGGAAGAGCAATCAAACAGTGCAAGATACTGCAGATCACAAGTCCATTAATTATGAAATCTAAAGAATAGATAACAAACTTTGAAGAGGCACTAAACAGTATATGCCATTGCGTGTGTACCATGCCAATTGCTTTGAACCCTGTGTGAAAAGTAGTGGGCTTTTTTGGAAGAAGAAAAATAATGAATACCCTTTAGAAAGGTAATGACATGCCTATATATCACTGAAACAGGAGGCAGAACACTAAACAAATTAATGATTATTTGTAAACCTAATAAGGGAATGTCAAGGACAGCTAGTGCACCAGACAGTACATGAATGTGAATGATAAAAGGGAAAGCAAACAGCCACCAAGAAAACTACAGGAGAATTACTGTGTCATTAGAGCCAAATATAAAGCAGGCTTATGATTAACAGAAAGACTAAGTGCTCTGTTTCTCCTAATACCTGGGGATGTTTGTCAAAAACTTTAATGATGTTAAAAATTTGAAATGATGATTAGATTTTTAATGATGATTAAAAACTTTACTACTATCGAATAAGGACCTTTTAGAGGGTGAAAGCATGGAAAGAGAAAACCAGGTTCCGAAATAAAGAAATCTTGTGTGGAGTTTGGTTGCTTCTGTGGCTGTGAGTATGGAACCACCGAACCTGTGCATAAAGCTTTTTTAACATGAAAAAGATTTCCGAAATGCTAACCTTAAGTTGAGCCCAGTTTTTGAAGTTTTTTTTTTGAGCAACAACTGAGATGTTGTTTTGAAACTTAAAATAAGTTAACATTACGCTTTTCCCTTGGAGGAAATGATGTACATTCTGCTACTGCACACTGTAGAATGTCTCTGACCTTGCGTCTCAAGGTTCTTGGAAGAAAAAAAGAATGAGTGGTCACCTAAGCTGGTTGCAACTGCAGCCTTCTGAAAGAATGCACTGATTTTTACAAGATATTCTAAAGAAATATATGAAAATAGTATTTGAGGAGCATCACACTTTGTCCTCACCAGAGACAAACATTTTTTTCCGCATTTAAAGATGAAGCTCGTAAACTTTATATCTTATGCTGTAATATAAATCTTTAATAATGAGGTAAGAGAACTGTGATCTGTCTCTTTGGTGCTGAGTTTCAACTGACTGTAGTTATAGCCTAATGAAATTTAAATAGCTGGACTGAAAGTTAGAGGGGGGATGACACATGAGGCTGATATTAATAATGTNATGAGGTAAGAGAATTGTGATCTGTCTCTTTGGTGCTGAGTTTCAACTGACTGTAGTTATAGCCTAATGAAATTTAAATAGCTGGACTGAAAGTTAGAGGGGGGATGACACATGAGGCTGATATTAATAATGTACATGAACAAATAGACTTGCAGTAGCAGTTGCAGCAGTGCGGAACAAGTTACAAAGAGAGGTCTGTCTCAATATGACCTGCACGAGAAAACAGGATTGAAACCTCAAAATTTGCAGTTTCAAAACATAGCTTTGCTGTCTGCTGAGCTCCTGTCCAGTAAAAGCCATCCCCTGCTGTGCAGCAAATGCCCGCATCATTTCATAACAATCTGGCCAAATAAGCGGTTACAGATTTTCCCCCTTCTGCAGCTGTCAACCTTATCAAATGTGATGTGGAACTGAATTAGTATCTGTGCTTGATCATTTGTCACAGTGGCAATAACAAGTTTTGGTGCTTGTTTGGTGACAAAGCAATAGCAAAGTGTGTGAGCTAAACTACCCCATGCACTAGAAAACATGAAACTGCCTCGTGTTTTGTGCTTTTTACTAACAAGTAGAAAATCTTTGTGGTTCTGTTAATTGGATATAGGTTTCTGCCTGGCTAAATGGTCATGAAGTACAGTATTGAGACCTTCGTGTTGCTTTACGTTCTTCTGTTTAATAATACCAGTTTCTTTTCAAATAATGGTTTCTAGCTTCCTGTGTTGTTCATCCTAAAGTCTGTCAATCACCTGAAAGGAAGGTAATCTTGTCTGTCATCTTCCCTTGGGGGTGGGGGGAAAAAAGGAATGTGTCAGATAATGCTTATGTCTTACAAGATTGTTTTTGTGTCAGATTCTGGATACACCCATGCCATTCTCTGGCACAGGGTGGTTGGCTGAATATTCAGCTGAGGATTCATTGACAAGACAATGTGCAAGCCTTCTTGAGCTTGCCCCTACCCTGTTCCTCCCGCCCTGAATTTGCTGGTGTCAATTTTTTTCTAAATACCTGACAAGCATCTTATATAGTGAATTAAGATAAGATGGTAATCTGGGAAGGCCTGAATTAATGAGCACGCTTTGAATTTTGGTCAAGTGCTCAGTAATGTGGAAAAAGTTGGCATTTGCTGAGACAAATTTAGAAGTTAAAGGATGTTCTTTATTGGTGGGCAACTGTTTATCAACCAGCTTCGACCAGGCTACGAAAGTTTAGCAAGTGACAAAGCAATCCAGTGATAACAACAGAACACTTGAACAGGGTATTTATTCACTGTTGTCAACTGGGATCCATCAGACTTCTGTCAACAAGTAGTTGATCTGATGGTAAATACAGCCTGTGCTTGTTTATAGGAAAAAGGTCTAATAATCTTCCAGTGTGGCATCCTGCCAAAAGCTTTGTCAGTTTTCTTTGTTGCTCAGTGAATTTATGAAGTTTCTCTTCATACATCGTCCTCCGGACTCAGTGGTACCTGCCATAGCGATGAATATTGTCACACCAGAATGGACTCCTCTTCCGCTTTGATTGAAGCAGAGTCTTGCATTATGTGACAACTTTCTTGGTGACCAAAAGACGAAGAAGTGTAATCTCTTAGGCTTTTAGCTATGTAACTTCCTCAGAAGTACTCCTGTTGCTAGGTGCCCCTGGAAAGGATTGGAAGAAGAGTTATCTGCCATTCACAGCAGAAAGCATCACAAGTATCAAATCTGTGGTGTTCCCTCAGTGACGTTATTTGGCTAGTCAACCCGGACTGCAAGATGCATGCTCCCGTGAACGTAAATAATCTTTATCAAAAAGTAAAAGTTGCATCTGCAATTTCCCTGCACTCTTCAAGTGCTTTATTCTCGCATAAGATTTTCTGGAGTGTTAACAGCATCTTATAACAAGTAGCTTGGTCTGGTCTTTGCACTGCTATTCTCACGTGCCTCAAGGGACTTGCGGCAGTTTTCCGGTAGCTAAGCCACCGTTGCAGGAGAATAGGCGAGTCACTCTTTATCTCATCCCTGTGCTTAGAGTTAATTTAATCCAGGAAAGATGCTAGCTGATTTGCCCAAAGGCAAAGAGCAAGTAGGGGCTAGCATCCAGAGTTGCTCAGTCCGCTAACAAGCCGTCCTTATTTAAAAAAGATGTACATGTCCTCATGGTCTGTCTTTATGATCTTCTGCTAGCAGACTTCAGCACATCTCTTGCCCTCTGGGGAACTACGAATAGGCAGCTATGTCACTGCAGTTAGCATGGTGGTGTGCTGAGATCATAAATTCTGCCGAGAGGAAGCCTTTAAAGCTCACGTGAAGCAATTCACTAGCTGTCACTATCCAGATTTTGGAAGTCCCGCTGGCTTGTCTCTGAGCCCAGTGCATGGACAGAGTGAGTGGATTAGCCCACAAAGTACTGTAGAGGTGTGGTGTTGGCTTTGCTTGCCGAAGAGAGCCGTTGCAGGGACTGTTTGGCAGCAGCTCTAGTTCAGCAGTAGCTTCTCAGATTCAGGTGCTGCTTGCAGGGATGAGGAGCAGCGCTTGCTTGGGATGTGGGAGACACAGAAGCTTTAGGTTTCAGCGGTTTCTGAACCGTTCTGTGCTGTGTGAGTCACTCTTGATGTGTATTCTTATTTTTCTTTGTTGACTTACTTCATTACTCTTCCTTTTATTTTGCTGACAGTTTCTTAAGTCCTGCTTTTGTGCTCACAGAGAATCAAAACAAATTTTGAATTCTTAATGTAAACTGTCATGAATTGAGAAGCTGGCCCTGGGGTATAGCTCTCAAAGTATATCTTTAAAGACTTCTCTTCGAGTGCCCTGCTGCCGTCCTTGCTCTGCGCGCTTATTCTGTTGCTGAGGTTGAAGCCTCGTTACCACAAAGGAGGAGTGAGTTTCAGAGTTTACGATAAATATTTCAGCAAAAACTTCAGCTCAGTAATAGTCTGAAAAGAAAGCAGAGTGTTACGGATTGTTGAGAAAGGAACAGGGAACAAAACAGAACATCGTGTATTAATCCCTGTTTTGCCTGCATCTCGTTGAATGCCTTATGTAGTGCTGGTTCCTGTTTCAAAAAGGATGTAGTGAGTACGTCTGGAATAGGTTCAGAGAAGAACAGCAATAAACTGTGAAGGTACGGGATAGTTTCTGTTTAACGAACAACCAAATGTGGAAAAGCAGAGCTGCTCAGCTGGAAAAAGATGATAAACGGAGACTAATGTGATATAAGCCTGCAAAATAAATACATTTCAAGAGGGAAAAGAGAAATGAAAGCAGCTGAATTAAAGGGTGAGAAAAAGCACCTGCTTAACCTACTGCTCTGAAGGGCAACTGAGCAGGTGCGGGGAAGGCTGTGTGTGTGCTTCCTTTGCGAAGGAGAAGCTTCAAGTGCGGAAAAGCCAAGCAGTGGGAGAGGACCCCCGTGGTGTCCCTCCCTCCCTCCCTCCCTCCCTCCCTCCCTCCCTATGCCTTTTGGGATGGATGTCGGACTGTGGAGTTCAAGGTGAGAGCAGCAGCCTCCTGCGCTGGAGCAGAGCTGGGGTTCCAGTGCCTGGCCCTGGGGGTCGTCTCTGCCTTCTCCATGTGGGGAAACCAGAGGTGGGACTGAAACTGCTGCTTCAAAACAGGTTTGTCCCAGGACAAACCTGGGACTGAAACTTCAGTTACTGCTGCAGCCTCACTGCAGATCTTAGTGGGCCCTGGTTACATAGGAAAAGGGAGGAATACAAAAATTAGTTGTGGGTTCAGAGCATGTTGTTGAATACGCAATCAATTTTGTCTTTGAGCTCCATTCAAGAATACTTTTTTCACATGTAATGACTTTTTTCAAATAGAAGAAAAAACTGGCTCTCAATGATTATTATTTCTTGTTTTGTGTCATTTCATTCCATAAAGGGAATTCTCAAATAACGCTTGCAGGCTGACAGGTTTTTTTTTTAAATCCCAAACAGTTTAATAATTAAAAAATAAACCAACTACATATTGGCAAAGCCAGCAAAATTTAGATTGGGGTAACTAGTTACTATAGCCCCAGGCTTCTGCATCAACTAGTTTGGTAATTACTTTCCTGCTTGTCAGAAATGGCGAAATGCTAAAGGCAAGCTCTGTACCATGTAACACGCGTGTGAGTTCCGCATTTGTGCTTGGTCACATGCTGACAGTGCGCTCCAGAAAAATTAATGATGCCAAACTCTACTAGCGAATGTCTTTTAAAGAGCATTATTAAATAAGGCAAGTCAGCCTTGAGAGTGTTTTGTTTGTTTAAGGGGGGGGGGGGCACGGGGGCG
>VZSC01005644.1:101975-200501 GCA_013398225.1 Steatornis caripensis
GGGGGGGGGGGGGGGGGGCACGGGTGCGTGCACGGGGCAGGAAGCAAAACTGATTTGGGTTACATTTTAAATTTTCCCTCTGGGCTTCTGAGGAACGATGCTGGGAAACTAGTTTTTCCACTCTCGACTCCTCAGCACTAAATTAAACTTTTTCTTTGGTTTCGGAGTGCATACAATAACCATGTCTCACATTTATATTTGTAACTAGCTAAGCTAGTTTCGACAGATCCCCGTTCTGTTGTTCTCCACAGCAAATACAGCCCACACCATCCTCAAGTCTACTTGGTAACTTTAATTTCCACAAACGTTTCTAAAGAAATTAAAACTTAAAAGTTGTTTTTTCTCCACTGTAACCACTTTTGAAGGAAGACAGTATTTGCTTGAAAATAAGCAAATGACAAACAAAACTGGGTAGTTCCTGTTGGTGTGGAACTGTCGGAATCACAAAGATGTTAAAGTTTTTTGGGACAGGAATACATCTCCTTGGTTAAAAATCCTTATAAAGAAATCCTGCTCTGCTACCATGACCCAGTGCATCAGGTGAGGCTCGTTAGCAGGACTTAATTTTTTTAAGAAAACCAAAATTACATTGAAATCACTTGCAGAAAAAGAGCTGTAATATTCATACTGTGTCAGGCTGCAGATCGTGCAATGTTGTGCAGTTACGAGTGTCGAAAGATAACAGAGCCTTTCCCAAAAGGCTTGTGCTGCAGAGGCAAGACAGAACAGACGTGGGGCTGGGCATGACTTGCAGCACGCTTCCTGGGAAACGGTGGGAGCTCCTGAACCGGTGATTCATGAATACTACTTATAAATTATTTTTTTTAAGTTGCTTAATTCATTAATAAGTATAATCACTTAATAACTGGGTAGTCAAACTTGATCTATTTATGCCTATGAAATTAAAAATTGCGTGCTATGACATACCTGTCTGTAGCTAGGAAATGTGTGTGTTTTATGCTGTTTGTTTTACTGGATCTGAAAGATGATTTGGTTGAAACTATGGTAATTTAGTTTGTGGCACTAGCTATTAATAAGACACTATAATATAACTAATTACACACTAAGAAAATGACTTTAGGATCCAAAATAGGGATCATAGTTCAGAATATGCTGTAACTTGGATCTAGTATATCCTGAAAATTGATATGCTGTCTCTGCAAGATTTTTTTCACTCAAACAGTAGGAGATTCAAATTTTATCTTGGTCAGAAACTCACAAACTGTGTGTTGAGAAGGGGTGGGAAGGGAGGGAAAGAGGCTCATCTGTGGCTGGTCCGAAAACAAGTTTATGTAGATAAAATCACAAAAGATGCATATGGCTGTTTACGCATACGCCTGTGTGTGCTCCCTGTAAATTCAGGTGAGGGAATCGAAGTTGGTTTGTGTTTTATCCATTTCTACTACATGCAAGAGCAGGTATTTTGTACACAGGCGATTCAAAGATTCTCATGGAGAGTCTAGGTGAAGGTTGGTAAGATGATTCCCACCATTTACTTCTTCAAAGAGGTAAAGGCTGTGAAGAGAGAGGCCTGAAAAGATCTGCTAATGAAACAGGTTGAGGGAGAAGAGGAGGGGAGAAGGATGGAGTGGATTCATGAGAACGTCGTATTTTTCTAAGAAGGATTTAGCATATTAACGTATCGGATGACTTCTGCGATACAGAAGTTTGTTCAGTTAAAATGTGTTGTTGGAACTTAAAGGGAGTTGGAACAGATGAGGTTTTTTGAAATAATGCTGATACTGAATCTTTTCATTATCTGCATGTGAATAAAATACAACTCTTTCTCAGTGACTCTTGTTGAGGAAGAAGGTTAAAAAAAAATCTTCAAAGGGTATGTGATTGGCTAAACTAATTCAGAACTGGGAAATACATCCACTGAACTTTGTTCCTGCCTCTGCCATGACCTCCCCTACCATTTTGTACTAATATAGTTTTCATGAAACTATGTGGACTTTTTAATTCTTTCAAATGTGTAGCTTGTCTAACTTTTCAGTGAGGAAACTTGAGTCATACTGAATATACCGAAACAAAGAAAAGTACGTTTGATCGTTATGTGCAGAAATAGTGTTTTACAAACCACTTAAGCCACTTAAATTTCAGTAAGTGTGCTGAATAATTTCAGGGGACAGTAGTAGTTGTGCTAAGGTTACTTTCTGATACATGTTTAGTAGCTACCAGTTTAGACAGTAGGTTTCCAACACAAGATTTGAAATGGCGTTAAGCATCTTAAATTCTTATACAGTATATGTGAAAAGTGGGATGTCTCTAGTTGCCGTAGTGGGCCAGTGCACGCTGGATAGGCAATGTATTGCTGAATTTCCCCAAGGGAGATGCAGAGAGTGGGAATGGGTCTTCAAACTCCTGTGATGCTAAAATTTAGACCTCTTTCTTAGTTCTTTTGGGTGATGCACTTTTACCTTGTGATGGACAAACCGGTGTTATTTTCTGAATACTGATTCCTAGTCTTTTTTTCCCCTCATTGTCTTGTTTTTTTAATGGATCGAGAGATTTAGGAATGCATGCGCATACTCCTCTTCCCCTCGTCCATCCTTTCCCCTGCTTAGTTCACCAAACATAGCTCGCTGGTTAGTACACTTGTGTAGGCTGTGAAATCAAGGTGTAAATTTTTTCATGATGGGACTTTGCTATTTTTTGTTTGTTTATTTTTGGTTTTGCCTGCTAAACTATTTTGCTGAGTTAGCCTGTGGTATTTTCTAGCTCTTGAGTTTAATTTTGTTATGAACAGTGAAGCAACATCAAAGATTAATTGGGTCAAACGCACATTACTCTCCCTTCCCAGGGAAGTGTCCTGGTTATTAAGTGCAGGTCCGATTCCTCCATTTCCTTCTTATTATTGAATTTATTTATTCAATCTGAAATGAAATGCATGCTTTTGAATGCAGACCTACATAGCTACCAAATGACAAAGTGGTTACAGCTTTCTCTGTCTAGCCTATTGCTTCTTTAATTATTATTAGACATTGTAATAGCTTTAATAAGAAGGTTAGAGAATAATTCTTGGAGATGTCCATTATTCATTTTTTAGGACTACTTCCTAGGCTGTGGGTCATCTTTATTTCAGTCTCCTCTAGCATAAGATGGTCTTCGCTCTACAATGTCAGGATGAAAGCGTTCCTTGCTTTTGTTCAGCTGCATCTTTCCTGAAAGGAAATTATGGGTGAAATATCTATGAAATCGGGTTTCTCAAGAGCAAGGTGGAGAAATTAGGCCTGGCTCATGCCTAACAGAACAACAGACTAGAGGCAGCTCAGCTCTGTAACGATGGAGGCACTTCTGGCTGTATGTAAAAAAAAAAAAAAACAAAACCTGCAGATGCCTAAGACTTTTAGCTATCAAAGGCGAAGACACTTACAGTTACAGTTAGGGTTGCTTTCAAAGTAAGCAACAGTCAAGTGGGGATTTTTAGGTACTGAGCCATAGACTGCTTTATTCAGTGTGCATATTAATTTAAATGCAAAGCTTTTCTTTTTTGTTTTTGTACACACACCACACACCCCCCACACACCCCCGGCCATTTTGCACCCTGAAACAAAGGCAAACCAGTGACTATTTTAGTGGTCTAGCCCAAGTGATCAATTCATGAGATCCTGAGCTTGCTGCTGGAGAAGAGAGTAGTTTATGCATTTTTTGGGGGATGGTCCATCTGATCTGTCTGCGCTATGACATTGTATCCTTGAACACCACTAGATCTGTAGAGTTATTGAAGATTGACTGTAATAGAGATAAGACTTTTTAGACTTTTTTGTGAATGCTTGCAATGTTTTTATGCAAATAACCTTGCTGATTCATGTCTTTCTCTTCAGATGCCACAAAGGAGAAAAACCCAATGCATTAGATGTATGAAACTTGCCTGAAATGTCAATTTCACTTAAGAGATCCATTGTCCTGAATTACTGTGATTACAAAAGTTAAGTCTGACCAAATACAGTAATGATGAAAGTTATGAATTTTAGCTGTCTCCTAAATATCTTACTTTAGAAAGAAATAAATTAATGCATTTCTGATCAGAAGACATGCTGTTTTATTAATTAGCGTACAAGGAATTCTTAGGTTAGATGATTATGTTCAATTAAGTATAATGAACATAATTAATATAGATTCTGGTTTTAGGTGGTTGAGTTAATAGTGCCATTAAATGCTCCTATTATGGTATTACTTGTTGTATCAGGGAAACAACGTTTAAAAATCAAAGAGGCCAAAGTATTTTTTTCTTCATTCTTAGTGAGCAAAACAACTTCTCCCTGGTTGTAATGTATGCAGAATAGTTTACATTTCTTTTGTAATTGCTAAAGCTTAGAAATACATGATACTGCATTCTAAAATTTTGCAACATATCCTTTAAAACATTTTGTTACAGTGTGGTTACAAAATACTATTCACAATAAGCGGAGTGTACTTGCTTCAAAGTATGGAGGATTTATTTATCAAACATCTCGTGTTCTGTTACATATGTCTAGAAAATGACCAATAACCCACAACAAATACTGTTTGAAAAGGAAGTGGTAAGGAATAAGTATCCAAGTAAGGATTTCCTCTGGGTGGTTTTGTGTATTTTTGATTTCTCCTGTTTTGTTCTGAGGAGGTGGTGGTAGAACGATGTTTCTCATGGATTCACAGAGGATACTTTAATGCCTCGGAGTTCCAAAGCCACCAAATAAAGAAGAAACTTGTGATGGACCAGCTCTGGAAGCTATTTCATTTCTTTAGTCATATTTAAATAAGACGAAATTTAAGTTTGCAGTGTAACTAAGTGTTGACTTAACTATTCCTTTGGGGTTTGTTTACTTCATGCACAATGGAATATAGAAGATGTGGATGCAATTTGTCCACTTCCCTTGGATGCAAGTCGTAGTTTTAAGGGTCAGAAGACTATGCCGATCCAATAGCAGAGAACTCTCTTAGCAGTTGAGTATCTCCAGAAAATGCACTGATGATAGTCTTAGAAAGACTTGGCAGAACACACTGCCCCTTTCTATATTAAAAAGCAATATATTCCTACTTTGAAAAAATCTGAGGAGCAAAGACTTACTTTAAGGAACGTTTAAGTTTGAATCTCAGGAGGTAACCCTGCAGTAATATAGAAATGGGGTAAGGAAACATACCAGCTAGCTGTAAAAGAGCATTTGCTTTCACGTGATAATTAGTGCTGCAAGTAACCTTGTGCTAATACAATGCAGACCAAATGTGACCGAAACAATTTCTTTTTGACGTTTTTAAGAGAAATATTTCAGCCTTTTCTGCTCTACAGCTAGTGGTACTGCATCTCATCGCTATTACATTAAAGCAAACCCTAGATGCTTTAAAATTGAAGATAAAATTGACCTGCTACCCATGCTGATATATGAGGTATGGATTGAATGACGTCTGTTCTAACTGTGCATCTTGTAAGGAAATATGGTTGCTCTCTGTATTCACTTTGAAGTGACAATCGATTAGAGCTTTTCTTCTCCTTCCTTTGCTGTGCAAGAATGAAATTTCAGCCTCTGCTAGATGGATTTTCCCACAGTTGTTACCTGCTTGCAACAGATCTCTGTTGTTGCTGCAGCTGTGGGTGTACTGCAGCTGGCTTGTTTAGACCTTAGTGCAACCCGTTGGTTCAGTTTTTCACGTGCATCTGAGAAAGGCCAAGAAGTGCTCGCACGTACTTTCTTTTTGGTTTCCCTAGTTGTGGAAGACTCTGTATGAACAATGGGTGTCTTCAAAAGCAGCCCTTCCTCAAGTAAGCTGTTGCTAGAGAAGTTCTGGTTTTTTACGAGTGAATGTTTTATTATGAATAGTGTGAGCTAATAACTTTATTTGTATGAGGTCTTTTTGTAGCAAAGCCAAAAAGATGTAGCCCTAAAGCAACTATTTTACATTTTGCTGCTGCATCTGTTCCCTCTACATCCTTGCTCTCCCAACAGAGAAGATGATATTATGTTTTTTTCTCCTTACTGCTGAGAAGCTCAGAACTATGATAATGTTCTGACTTCATGAGCTCAAAAAAGTGGCCAAAAGACATGCAAATGAGAGAGAGAAAAGCTTTTCAGTATTTCACAAACTGTACGAAATTATTCTGCTATAACTTGAGTAGTTGAACTGAAGGAAGGAAGCAGTGATTCAGAGATAAAAGTGGCAGAGGCACATTCTTGTAGTTGCTGCTGCTTCCATTTCTTTCCCACCACAGTTAGAGGCAATTTGCAGCAGAGGGATGGATCTCAGCTTTATGCTTCACATGTGATATTCCTAAGCAATACCAAGTGATACCGAACAGTCCCATTTCACGGCGTGTATTTCTCTGACATGTCCTAGATTTCATCAACATTGGATTTATTGCCTACTTGGGTTTTGTTTGAAATAAGGCTGAAAATATTTATGCGATGTCAAATTCCTTGTTTAAGGACACAATAAACCTGTAATGATAGCAAAGAGATTTTTATTATTAGGCAAGGGTTGTGAGAAACTATGAAATTCTTGTACAAAATTAAGGGACAACAAGAAAAGGTGTTATTATAAAACCTATCCAGGATGTTATGTTATAGAATGCTTTTTTTCTCTCTTGAAAGGTGTTTGGTAGGAGATGCTTGTGTCTTTCAATTATATAAACCACTGGAAATGTAAAATTCTAATATTGACAGTGAAATGCTCAGTATCAGGTGAATATAGCCCTGATTATTATAGGAAGCTTAAATCGGTAGTATGTAACTGATGGGAGCATGAATGATTTTTTTTATGCTGCCATAAACAAGATGTAGATCAGTGTCTTTGATCTAATCTCTAAAAATTCCCTCCTCCAACTGCGTATGTGTGTTATACTATCCCAACTTTTTTTTACAAAGAAATCCTCTCTCTCCTCCTGTGCATGCATAATATTTGAAAAGCAATTATGATGAACTCTTCAACCGTTCCCATTTACAGTGCCAATTCTTTGAACTTCATAACTGGCATGTGTTCCTTTTTCTATGCAGAAATGAAACTTAAACACACCGGCTGCCTTGCAAGTTGTGATGCCACATGATTTTTCTCACCAGTTTCATTCTAAGGCTTATCAAACTCTGAATAATTTTCTACTTTCATAAACTATCATATTAACTTCGATGGAGTGATGCTGCTTGCATCCACATTGAAATTAAATTCAATAGCCCATGATGCAGAAATGTGTTTGTATATCAGCAACACAAAAGAAATAAACCCTGCCCCTTCCTTGCCGATTTCAACATAAAGGCCTACCGACCAGCTTAAGATAGTGTTTGAGTTGATTAGTGCCACAAAAGCCTGCACGATTGAGGAGATGCTACAAAATAAAGTAGAACAGGAAAGAAATCGGAAGTACTTCAGTGACCTGAGTGCACGACACTAAGGTGGTGAAGGTTATGTAAAACGCGTTAAAAGAGGTCTGAGACATGATTTTCTGGAAGCTGCTTGGTGTGTCGGAAGGGGAGTCTTGTGTTTTAAAGAATTTCCAATTTGCCTTTGACACTGCTGCAATAATTAAAAAAAAAAGTTTTGGTCTCTGTAGTTGAATATGGTTTCTGCAGGACCTTGTAAATTCTTAAGATGGAGGAACTGTATATGGGAGTTAGAGGAGGTCTCCTGGTGTCCATTTCGACAACAAACCAAGATTTGTTCAGTATAGATGTTCGGATACTTGAAATTCATTATCTGTCTATAAAGATGATAGCACAAATGTCTATTGGTAGAGCCTACAGGCTGCAGCCAAACTTTTAAGAGGTCTCCTGTATCAGCATGAAAGGTTAGTGTGGTGTTCTTCAGGTTTCTACATCTATCTTTTATGAAGTTGACCGCTGCTGCACTGAAGAGATGAAAAAAGAGGAAATTTCATTAGAGAAAGGGAATGGGGTAAGATGGCTGGCGGAGGAAGGTGGGAGAAGTTTCCGTTTGTATGCAATGAAACTTTAGTATCAAAGGGTCACTGTGACCTTTAAAAGGGGAATTTTAATAGCTCAATGTACTTGGAGTTCATGTGATGAGACTTTTCAGAGGTGATCTTCTGTTCCCAGGACAGTTTTTATGCAGGCTGAGCAAAAGCAACTCCAGAAGCTAAGCTAATACATCTACTTAATATACTCATCTTGGATCTTGACAGTATTGGCTTTTTGGCTGCAACGCTGGGTCTGCCTCAGCAACAGAGCCAGCAGCTACTGGTTTCCTCTGTTGTCACCAGAAGATACCAGTGCAGTGATGTGGAATTTCTACCAAATGCTTCAAACAGTGACACGGGCATCTCTCTTGTTCTTCCCCAGGCAGCTGCCCAGAGGCCATTAATCCGTGACGGGAAAGAGGAGAACTTGGCAGGGATTTGACTTGTACACTGACAGAAGGCACATGAAAAACTGTTTATTTCCAGAGTCTTCCTGGGTAACTCTGAACATATCCCTCCTTTCATGAAAACGTAGCTAGTTATCCTCTTGAGTCTAGGGAGAGAGAGGAAGCTGCGTATTGGTGTTTCTAAATTGTCCTTCTTTATTGTCTTGTCCTCCTTATCAAAAATAAAGGTAACTTAAAATCTAGATGATAAAATGAGACAATCTTATTAAATTTAATTTGGTTTACATTAAAATAAAATTGCTAAAAAATAAATGTACATAGAAAAAATGCATAATAAAAGATTTAAACTGCAGAAGTCATCAGGGAGAAGAACCACCATACCACTTTTTTCCTTCTCTTCTACCCCTCCTTTCCCAAATAGCTGTATCATGTGCACTCAAATTCTTTAAGAACTCATGCGCTTGAAAGAGCAATAGACTTTTCTGTATGCCAATAACTGCAAAAACATGCAATTGCAGATAAAGAACCTGATATGTAAAGGTTCAATGAGTTCTTCAAAGAACAAATGAAGCTGGCATTAGTCATTATGCATCATTGCTTATATGCACGGAAGTGGGTGTGTCTGTATCATGTTCCCATTCCTAAATAAATTGGTAGTTAGATGTATTTAACATGAACAGCTGTAAGTGCAATATTTATATTTGAGGGGTTTTTGGTGAAAAACTGCACATCAGACTTCTACAAATGTAAGCACAAGATACTCCTTCATCAGAATTAGTCATAATGATTGTGAAGAGATCTGAATTTTTATATTGCTCCTGCCACTGTTGTGAGGTTTTTTATGGATAAGCTGATAGTTTCAGTTTTCAAGATGTCAGGCAAGCATTTTTTATACCAATGACTAACAGCAGTTGTTCTCTGGTAGCAATTATTTTTATCTTTCACAGTGTATAAAGGCTTGATGTGCCCTTAAGTAATCTTTGTTTGAGGTGAAAACTTATTTCGCTTTTGTCTAAAGTTTTGAGCGTTTTAAAGAAAAATCCTCTAGCTGTCCATTAGAATGAAAAAATGCTTTGTCAGCTTTCTGGGCTCTGTTTTGATTACCTTATGATTGCATTAATGTTGTTATAATTATTTTAATGCGAATTTAGGATTCCACCTTTCAAATCCTGCTCATAATAAAAAAAAGTGTACTACTAAGGCTTCGTTACATTGTGCCAGACCTTCCTATTGTCCCTTTCCTCTGGGTAGGGTATGGGCTTAGGATAATGATTTGGATCTAGTTTCACCACAAATACAAGATGTTGTGCATAAAAGTTCGTAACTATCTGTGATGGACTACTTAAGACTGTAAATAATTCATTCAAGTTTTTGATGAACCGAATGCTTATCTGTCCCTAATAAAATTACTTTTAAGCAACATATAAAGAAATCATTTAAATTTTAAAAACAGTTGTATCATTCATGTCAAAAATATCCTTCTATCTCACTATATTTTTAATGTGTTTACTGTTCCATAAATGTTAAGAATTTGACTTTAAAGCAACCCAATAATAAAATATGGCTCAGAACAGAAAGGGCAAGGTTTGGGGAATACAATACTTAAAACTTGTGATTCAAGAAGAATGCAGACAGTAACTTGAGTTCAGGAGTTACTCAAAAGGCATTCAAGAAGGGGGGAGTGAGTAAGAGTTAGATTTGAAAACGAGAGCATTATTCACTTCGATAATATACCTAAAAAATGTTTTTCTGGTTTTTGTCTGGCTCATGTAGAAGCCTAAACATGGTAGGGTTAGAACTTTTACTTTTGTATTGAACTACGGTGTATATATGCGCAGGTCTAATGTGTGTGGAAGTTTCTTGCTGGGTCAAACTGAGTGGAGTCTAAAAGCACCGACTAAAGTCTAAAGGTTATTCTCAATGTTTTCCAGTTTAAAACCAATTCTTTGGAGTAGAATAGGAACAGTGTCAGAAAGGTATCAGAAATATTTGGGTTAATGTCACTAACATAACAGTAAATAAAACTTGCCATTTAGATGCTCGTTAAAAAAAAATCAGTGCTTTGCAGAAACGTGAAAGATCAACTCTTGCCATGCCTCTTGATATCTCCTCCTAAAATATGAATCGCTGATCCCTTGTTCCTTGCTTTTACTTAGGCAATAGGGAAATCTATAGCATGTCATACGATGCTATTTACTGTGTGTGAGGAGGGCAGGGAACTGGATAAGAAGAGCTCACAACCAAGGGATAAGGTTTGAGTTACGATCTACTCTTAACAGTGTGTATGGCAACTAATCGGTATCCCTGGGTATGTCCAGGTATTAGAATTACAGTATCATTTAATACTGTGAACAACCATCTTCTGGTGGATGCTGCCTATCTCTTCGTAGTCTCCTCTTCCTTTAAATATACTTGAATATTTAAATTTACCACCAGCAGCCTCCTTTTTAATCATGTGGAGATAGGAACTCTAAACAAGTTCTGCTAGGAAATCCATCTCCCAGCTGAACTGCTGAGTGAATAAAAGACTTGGATTTCATTTTGTTAACATTTTTTATTATATGAATACAATGCTGTACACTTCAATGGACCCGTGAAGGTTAATCATAACTTTCCTAGCACAGTGTGTTTCCTGATTTAGGGAAGGAGGAGTGAGGAAAAAATCCACCCTGATCTGAGACCCACAAACATATTCCAGTGTAGGAAACAAAAATGTTTTTCTTCCTTATAGTCTTTAATTTTGACTGTCTTAATATTAGCTAAGAAGTGTTTTCTTGTTTGAAAGACAGCATTTTGAGTTTTAATTTGAAAATGTTTAAATGTTCTTGTTAACTCTTAAGCTTCCTTTCTCTTCCCTGCCCCATTTACACTGACAGTAACATTGTATTCAGCTGCTTATTCTCTCATTTCAGGAGTTTTTTGAAGAATAGGTATTTTCCTGAGGAAGACATCTGAGATTTACCAGCTAACTCCACTGTTGATCTGTGTATTTCTTTTCTTTGTGTGCCAAGGTGACAATTCGATCATAATTGTATCAAAATATGCCACTTCAGCAAACAAGCTAGTTATAATTGTTTTCTCCTAGACATTTAATCATGTTTAAGATCTATTATCTGTAAGTGTCAAGCTTTATCCATCTTCTATAACAGAAAAAAAGTCAAAAACTGGAATTTGATCATTTACTTTAAGTGGTCTGGGATATCAGTTTTGTCCTCAGCATCCTTAATTATATGGCTGTCTAATTTGTTCTTGTTATTTAAACATTACAACACAGATTATCATCAGTTACTGTCTCATTAACACCACCTGGTTTGATACACAGCGATATCTGTGCAGTTAAGTTTTCTGCCTACGTATGGGATGCAAAGCTGTGTAATGGTCTTTGACAAACACCAGAGAAAGAATAACACTTGAAGAAACTGTGACTGGTTTGTTGGCCTTTATTTCGGCAGCTCTTTGACATCCTTGTGTGAAGGCTGCTGTGTTGGAGAGGACAGAGGAAGGGTTTGCTTTAGACATTTTTGTTAGCATCATTTTACTCTTCATTTCCTTATAGTGTCGGAGAATTGGTGGATATGAAATTCTTGGCCCTCAAATTGAATACACAAATTGCAAGTCTGAGAAAACGAGGCTGGAGCAGAAAATGCTTCCCTGCACTCTTGTGCCAAACAGAGATTTGGCAAAGAAATTAATCTATAAAAGCCTTTTTGTGAAATACTGCTATTCTGAATCAAATACTTTTATAATGCTGGAAACAGTGTAGCTTGCTTTTACTTTTTGACCTTCTTAGCTGTTCTTGCATTCTTTTACCTTTCTTTGTGGCTTTAAAGATGATGATACTAATCTCCACTTATACCAGGTTATGATAAATCAGAGCATATCTAATGGACTAGTTTGAAGAAGTGTTTTGAAGGTATTTTTTTATTTGTTTTACTGGACCTACTTCATCTTGTTTCTGCTCTACACCAGTCCTCTAAGAATGTTAAGGCATTTTGAGTCCAGAACTGGGGAATCTTTCCTTTCTACATATCGCCTGCTGTTTGAAGTGTAAATGAGTAAACTTCAGTCTTGATCACAGACAACTTTTCCTGTAGGTAAAACTTCATGACTGCAAATTCCTGAAATACAGTGACCAGAAACCCTAGACTTGCATAATACGGAGAAAAAAGACTTATGTTTTCTATCAAAACTGAAAGCATGTGCTTTTATGTCTTGGACAGCATTAAAATAGTGGAAGGTACAATTACATGTACAAGTTTTTAGGGGGCTTTTGGTGAAAATTTCATAGCTCAAATGGAGACTTGAAGAGTTGCAGTCTGTTTGCAGAAAAGGCCCAATGTATGTATAGGAAAAGACAAGAATTATTCCTTGTTAAAGCAAGAGCAAAGAAAGAAAATATTCTCTGATACCACTGTCTAAGTTGCCATTACGTTATGCTTCAAAGAATGACAGCAGTTAAATGGAGAGAGAAAACTGGAGGAGACAGAGATGGCAGACCACAAGAGTTGTGCGTAAAGTGAAAATTGAGTCAGTTGGATGAACAGAGGGGAACAATTTCTCCTCTGAACCTAATGCATTAAAGGAGCAAAAAATCTGAACTGTGGCTGTGGGCCGTGAGGCTTTCCAGATGGCACAGCTACTATCACCTGTTTTATACTTTTCTCAATCTAGATTTTAAATATCCAGTTTAAAACAAATTATTTGAAAATGGTGTACTATATATCTTAGCACCAAGGTAAAAGTAGAAGATGGATTTTCTTGCTGTTGTCTTGGCAGCTCTGCTTGTTACAGATCTGACTGTGTTTTCATGTTAGATGACTATTTTGAGACTGCAAAGCAATGTGGAATGAAGAGATGATGGCTTGCCTCTCACAAAAAAAATTAAGCCAAGAACTTGAGGCAAAATTTTAAGACAACATCTTGAAAATTGCAAGCCGCTCCAAAATTGGAAGAATAAAGAGAAAATACCATGGCGTCTTTCATTAGTTTGTTAGAATGACAAATAACTTTTTTTTTAAAGGAAATTAAGAAATACACTTGAAAGAGCAGTGTAAGTTGTATCTTATTTACTTCTGCTCTTTCTTGCAGGTCAAAATTAAAATTACATCGAACAAGGTATTTTGTCATGAGCTAATGGCTTGGATAACCTTAATAAGTGGTAGCAGCTCAATAAAGATAAATGATCTTTATTCTCCGATCTCTGAACGATTGGAGGGAGTAGAGGTTGTCATTTCAGTGCAATTCTGACATAAACTAAAACTGACAAAAATAATGGTAAAACTAAAGCAACTTATAGTTCACCTTAGAGAAAATATTTGTCAAAGCAGCATCAAAGTCTGCAGTGTCATGGACTGACACAGAGATTCTTCCTGAGAGAGAGATTATATTTAAAATGTCTTTTTTTCCTTCATGCACTCCTTCAAGTACTTCACTTTCATAAAAGCTATAGATCCATATTTCATTCCAGGGACACACAACCTCATGTCAATCAAAAGTTTCCATTTTATAGATTAAAAGCAGAAGTTTTGGAATAGGACACCTGTTTATTTTTTTCAGTATCTGTGAGGCTTTAGTTTTCCTTTAGTTTTTTTGTCGTGTATTTTAGTTACAGGCATTTTGGAGGGAGGACTCAGTTTTGTTACCTGCTTGCCCCCTGCTTGGCTGGCGGTGTGCTGCGGGTCGATGGGTCTCTGTTGCGACGGTTTCCTCTCTGAGTGCACGTGTGTAGGATTGATGTGATTCCAGAAGGCTCTGGAGCAGTGCTAAGAATGTCTTATCTGTTTTTATGGCTTCCAAAGAGACATCATGTGTGTGTCTGTGTGTGTATTTTTATATATGTACGTGCATGCAGTGTGAAGATGACTAAAAATGTATTTGCCTTTTTTCAGTACGTTTATATACTGGAGAGAAGGGGATATGAATAACTGAAAGTGCCCAGGCTTTTGACAGCCTCTTCCTCATTAGCCCCTCGACCTGCAGAGAAGGACAGCAGTCAAGGCAGTGTATATTGTGTTGTGGCACTGGGTTAACCTTTAGTGCTCTCCCGTTCATTCTCAGACATGTCCAAAGTGGTGCCTCCCAGAACACAGGAGGAAAGGAGATGCTTGGTCACAGTCCCAGCTCTCGCTGCCCTGTCTCTCAAGGGGGGGATCTCCTGTAGCACTGTCCCACCAGAGTGCTGGTTTTCTCTAGGTACTGCTTTTCTCTGAGCCATCTCTTGCCCACATATATCTTCTCTCCTATCTTCTTAATGAAGAAAATAATTTCCAATTAGAGCCTCTGGTTACTCGATTTCCTCAGCAGGTCATGTTTTGTACAGTTTGGGAATACCTACACTTGCAGCAAACTTAATTAAAGGTGGATGAATGCAGCTGAATTCAGCAGTTTCCGTGAGTTCCAGTTTCAGTCTGAAACACCATATTTTGACTCTACACAGAAAAATCATTTTATTTTAATGTTCGTTAAAGCTAAGCTAAGACAAGGTGTAAGTATTGTGCTCAGAAGATACAGGCAATATTACAGAGACAGAGGCAACAGGACAATAGAGACTTTAGATCTCTCTATCAAAAATTTTGCTTTCATTAAAATGCATTTGAAGTTTTTAAGTGCTAGTTTAGAAGTTTTTGCATACACAAATTCTCAGAAACACACATCCTTCTTCAAGAGCTTTCTGACTCATTAGTTTTCCTAATGCTTAAACTGTTTATTCTGGGCAACTCATATCTGTAGTCTTTTTTTTGCTGTGAACTAGCAGATAGTGAAAGGTTGCTAGAATTTCATGACCAGCTTTGAATAGCATTTCAGCTTTTAAACATTTAAATGCCTGAACTTAGCATTAAGATTTTTGTCTCAATTCCATAATGCACTTCTTTTTCCAGAGTGGCCAAGTTCAGATTTTCATCCAGAGTGCCAGAAGGCTTCAGAGAACAGGTAAAACTTGCTCCTTGTGGTGACTAAACTTGTGTGCGTTTGAAGGAGTTTTTTAAACCTTTGTGCTTTAACCCAAATCCAGTTCTCAAATTCAAACCTAGCCCAATCTAATTGGAATTTGGATTAGACGGGTGTGTTGCTGTCTTTAACATTTTAATAAAACTTGTTTCCCCTCTGACTTCTTTTAATTAAAACATAGTTTTGAATGAAGCATTTTTACCCCGTCCTGAGGCTGCATGTTGGAAAGAAACTGAGGCACCACTATATCCAGTTGGCTTCTTTAACTGAAGCTGTGGTCTGTGAACTTTAACTACTGAGTTAAAGAAAATGTACAAAGTCATTACTTATGGCATTAGTTGAACAAAGTGTAGTTCCTTGCTTTACATTTCTTTTCCTTCGTTTAATACAAGCGGTGTCTTGGTCTGACTTGTGTTAATTTTTCCCGGGAAGTCTGCAGCTCTGTGATTTACACGTAGACCTGTGTGGCTTCCTAACAGCTGCTGCCTGAAATACACACAAATTCACGGCGGCCTGCAATCATTTGTTGAATGGTGCATTAAAGCATCTGAAGAAGAGGTGTTTGTGCAAGTCAGTAATGTGGAGTGTGTTGCCAGCTCCGGCTATAGGGAAATTATTGTTGCAGTTCGACACATCACTGTGCCTTGTTTTATTGTGCTGTAACTTTAGAGCCAGGTTTAAAGAAGTGAAGTGGTTTGGTACAAATAAGTTTTGTGCCTGTGGCTGCCGTAGGTACCTACCTGGCTTATAGCCAGTGAGCCTCTGTTAAAAATTAATATAGTGAGCACTGGCCTGAATTACTGAAGTTCTTTCTCTTGGTGAAAGCAGGATTTGCGCCATCATTTTATTTTATCAAATTCGTTTGAGTACCCTAGGCTGACCCGTCTGTGGTGGCTACTACTGAAAGGCCAGTGTCTGTGTACAGCTCCAGACCATGCAGTATGTTGCTGTTGCAAGACTCCCTTCTTTGGAATAAAGAAGGCAATTTTGTGGAAGTCTGAACCGAGGGGACTATCTTGCTGCCAGTATCTCTAGATGACCTAGAGCAATGTGGAGAGTTTTGTGGCTAGAGGCACCTGGAGGTACATTATCAGTTTCTAAATTATATCCTTACTTCTGAGAGCCCTGGGTGCCTTTGGAGACTCTATAATCGGTTATCTACGTTGAATTCCACTTACTGCCTTTAGAATGGCCCTCCTTTTCTATTCAAAGGTTTTATAAGATAAGAATTGAGATAGAGATAAGAAACAGAGAGATATAAGGGCTTTAGTTGGTTGCTAGTTTCTAGTGCTCTGTATTTCCATGTGTATTTATAATGATGTCTCTTAGTACTTACTAAGAGGAATATTTACTCTCCTCTCTCTACTCCCACTCTCTGTCAGAGCGCCAGAGTATATTGACTCCACAATCTTGAAATACACTCATTTGATAAATTGACTGTTTAGCCAGTAATACATACTCTGCAGATGGTTCAAAACGTTTGTTGTATCAGTACAGAATAAACAGGTGACTGAGTACTGGCAAAGAGCTCAAGCTACAAAAGTCACTGTGTCCCCTAACTCTTGGACACTGCATCCTCTGTTAAAATTAGATACTCACGTTGCTGAGTAACCTCACACTGTGCACTGGAAGGTTCCTAAAGGTGCGACAGAGAGGTGCTATCAGGCTGGGGTGGGAAGCTGTCTGAAGCTAATGGTTAGGAAGTGCTGGAGTGAGAAGTCAGGGTCCAGCTTCTCAGTGTACTGTGCCCAGCCGTGCTGGAGGTTCCTAACAACAAAGTGCCACTTGGACTTTGTGCCAGATTATCCTTCTTCTCATCGTAAAAAGACTCATCTGCATCTATGGTCTGATGTCCCACTGGAATTTATTAAAAAAAAAAAAATCAGTCTTATTTGGTGGAGAATTTAAAAGTTTTTTTTCTTCCACTAAGAATATCCAGTGCCACAGTCTGTGGTATTCTGGGAGCCATCTGCCTCGATTAGTTCTTCTAAAGCTATTTTTAATCTCTGATCAAAGATTAATTATGCCAAGCTTTGGGACATGAAGACTGTGGAGGAGAGAAGAGGAAGAAGTGGTGCCTACAGCACTTGAAAGATATGGGAAAATCAGGTACAAGCCAGTGCTGCGATTTATAGTTGAGATTCAGCAGCAGGGATGCTGAGAATCTCTGAAACACCACGCTGAGGCTGTGAAGCTGCCACGTGCCATCGTCTCTTTGCAGAGAGGGGTGTACTTTGCCAAAGTATCAGTTGCGCCTACCAGATGGCTTCCTTCTACCTGTTCTGGCACCTACACAATGCTATCTGTCAGTATTTAACTTGAGGTTCATTCTTTAACTCTCATGTCTGAACCATAGATTGGTGTCCTGTGTGTGCCTCCATATCCCAATTTTGTTTAGAGTTGTAAGGGAGAGCACTCCCCAAGGTTTTTCTCTTTCACCTGGGTCTGTAGCCAAGATTAAAATCTGGTCTGAGGCTGGACCTCTACTTTAAAATTTGGAATCAACAAGTTACAGGAAAATTAAATGTAAATTAAATTCTGATCAGAGCTGAACAGCCTGGTTCCTCTCTGACTGCTTCCTTCATGTGGTGCTGGGACTGAGCCTTCAGTGTCCATAACGACGACTTTTCCTGCAAATTGTGTCCTAATTCTGTCTAAAACTGTCCTGAGGGACTTTGACAGCTCCTCTGAGTTCTTTGCTATTTCTATTCATCTGTTCCCCTTTATCCAAAAGTCTTTTCATGACTCCAGTCTGTTGCAAATACAATTTCCATGGGTTATTTGAATATTAGCTACTGTTTGAACAATTTCAGCTCAGCACTTCACGGGTTACTACTGAAGTGGTTGAAGTACTCAAAAAAAAAAAAAAATTCGAGCTTTTATCTACATATTCAGAGGAGATTTTCATCTTTAGAATATTCTATATAGCGCTCTAACACTTCACTGATAGGAATAATAAAAAAATCTTATTGGCTTGTTTTTAGGGGGATGGAGAATTTATTTCCGTTTCTTTTTCCCTGTCCCCAAACGTTGAGAATTGGAGAAATCCATTTTTGTCAGGGCATGCCCATGGCCTGAGGATTGGGCTGTTGTCTTGGGACTTGGAAATCCCTGTCCCAGAGAGAGACATTTCAAATTTCAGCAAAATTTTGAACCTGAATCTCCAGTATTCAAAAGGATTTTTGAAGCACTGGCATTTTAGGACAGCTTTTTTCACCTCCACATTTCCTCACGGTTTGTGTGTTAAGAAATCCAGTGTGATATTTTGAGAACACCTATCAGATCTGTACTGGGTGGAGATAAGGTGATAGATGAATCTTGCTGCCTCTACCCCTGGAGCTGTAAACATACTAGCCTTGAAATCAAGTGTGTTTTTATATGACTTGTGGTGGAAACAGCGATAGCTGATGAAAACTAGCTGCTTTGATATCATTGAATCTCAGCAACACACCTCGAGAGTTCTTTATTTGCCTGAAATTCTCGTGTGATCTATCCTGAAAATGATTGCTGGGGTTATTCTGGAAATGGTTTTTTTGTTGTTGTTGTTAATTATGTTCCTATCTGCAGTTTAATGTTGGCATTCCTATGATACTTGGAGAGACGCGTTCACTGGATTTCTTTCAACTTAATACTTAAATCTGATTTCACACATAGGATTATTTAATATGATATAGTTACCCAAGAGAAACAATTAGATGTAATCTCATAACTTATTGGAGTAAATTATTACCTAGTGTAAATCCAGGAGCCATTTGCTGTCATTTGCTTAGCTCTCTGAGAACTTGTGCTTTGATGTAAAAAGAAACATGATTTTATTTTTTATTTCTTTAATATTTCCAATATCTAGGGTCTCTATCATTATTACCTATGTGTTTAGAACGTATAGCAAAATATAGTCTCTATTCACAAAGGCAAACACAAAAAGGAGATAGAAGAAACACTAGTTAGGGATGAAATGATTCTCATCTTTGGAATAAGTGGCAATTGCGGAGTATAAACTGCCTAACCGTTGTCAAACTTCTGTAAACATCACGACAGAGATGAGTTTTACGAGTAGTTTGAAGAGAAGGACAGCTGTTGCTTTGTGAATAATAATTTTTTGGGTTTTGTTTTTTTTTTGTAAATGCTACAAATGATAACATTACTGAAAACAGAGATGGAATATATCACTTGGTTGCTCATCCTTTTACTGCTTCCTTTCTGTCAAGGCCCAAGTCCCCAAAGTATGCTTTTGGGGAACGTATGCTATCTGCCAAAACTCATTTGAAATCTGAAAGCAGAATAATGTGTTGCTTAACTTTGTTTTTCAAATGTAAAACACTTACATTTAGGGTGAAATGCTCCTTGTAACTACAGGATACTGTAGCTGTCAATCGTTAAGTCTTTTTCCAAAGAAGTTCAGCTGCTTCTTTAAAGTTTGGCCATAAAGTCTATTTTTAAAAGCGCATTTTTAAGCTATCAAGATGTGTTTTCTCAAATTACTTGAAAACTAAACTGACTAGAATAGGAACACCAGACCAAGAATTTTAAAAGTGTTTGTGCCTTACAATAAAAACAAGCGGGTAGGGTGGTTTCCTTACCGGCTAATCCCTGCAAGTATCTTATCAAAAACCATGCTCCTTTCTGGACAGAAGCAAGATAAAATTCTAAACTGGCAAGCACTGTCCGTGAGAAATGCTGTGAGGGCTATGGAAATTCACACTCTCCCACCACCTTCCTGAAATGTTTAACAAACTGAGTCAATAGTTTGTCAATAATATTTGCATATTTTGCAGGCCCAGAGCAGAGGGGCTTGGGACAGCAGAGACCTGCAACCTACCCGGAGCACGGAGCCAGTGTGCTCCNCTGTCCGTGAGAGATGCTGTGAGGGCTATGGAAATTCACACTCTCCCACCACCTTCCTGAAATGTTTAACAAACTGAGTCAATAGTTTGTCAATAATATTTGCATATTTTGCAGGCCCAGAGCAGAGGGGCTTGGGACAGCAGAGAGCTGCAACCTACCCGGAGCACGGAGCCAGTGTGCTCCTGCCGGCTGCCTTACCCCCGAGAGAGGCTACCGATCTCTCAGCTAATCGTATAATATAAAAATCCTTTCAAGATAATTTACCTAAACAGATAACTCAGATGGAGCTCTATTCACGGCTAGAGTATTCCTGATAAATGAGAAAGGATAACTATTTCTTTTAGATTTTGTTTTTCTGTCTGCATGTAACATATGCAGTTTTTCTAGCAGGTTCCTGTCCTTGGTATACCTTCCTTGCTCCTAGGGCCAATCCAGAGGCAAAGGTAGGGAATTACAGTTTTCCATCATCAACTGCCATTTTATATCCGTAGCTTCAGAGAAGCTATAGAAATAAACCCTGAGAAGATCCTCACCTAGGTTTAATTGTGAAAAAATTCCAGAAGTCTTTCCCATTTTGTCCCAGTTTTGACTGACTTTTGAGGTTATTTACTATTAGCTTCAATAGCAGAAGGATTTAACTTGCTCATATTTGTCCTTTTCAGAAAGTATGTTAAATTAAAACATATCTATGTATGAACGTACATATACTATCTGTACATAAAGCCTTATGCATATGGTAATGTGTCTTATAAAACTTTGAGTGAGAGCCTGGATGGCTGAACCACTTGTAAATATGGGCATAAATTGCTCAGTTGACTGTAAAAACTGCTTCAGAAAAGGTGTCCGGGCCAAGTGAGAACACTGAATACTCTCAGTAACTCGTGGCGCTGTTAGGATGCTAGAAATGTAAATAGTGCCAGTACATCCAAGCTGAGAACAGATATTCCTTAATCATTTACTATGCCGTACCTGCAGGAAGCCAGCTTACACACTTTCATAGCAGAGCATGTGGCCACAGTACAACACAGAAAAACGTGAACCCCTCAAGGGTGTGGAATTAGGGGGAAGAAAAGGGAAGTACTTTGCTGAGAGTATCTGCGGAAAGTGAGGTGTCCTGCAGCGAGATCAGCAGGATTGCTTGCACGATGGGATTGAAGTTTTAGTTAATTTCAGCCATCTTCAGTTTTGCTTGAACCTGAGACTCTCAGCTGGGCAGTAAGAGCAATCCAGCATTTAAATCCCATGGTTTTGGTGCCTTCCCAGTCTGGTTATAGTAATTAATCCAAGTTCATGACTTTGCTTTGCTGAATTCTTGCTGAGTATCTTACTGGCTCTTTCAACAAATTGACACTTCATAGATTTAAGCGCTTCCAATCCAAATAGTTGCTACACTGCAAACACGCCTGACGCGCAAACTGATGTGGCCTAGCTTTCACAAGGTAGTTTAAAGTGGCAACATACATGCTTATGAAACAAGTTACTGGTACAACAAATAGCATTTTAATCACCTGCTGTTAATTTGTTAACTCTGGGGTAAAACTAAATTTCTAAACTACAATATAGGCAGTATACACAGCTACCTCTGAAGTATTTAATTAAGTTTAAAATGTGAAATAAAATATAGAAAATTTAGTTTCTTTGTGTTCAGAGTAGTCAGATAATGGAAAGAGAGAAACTTGAAATAGCAGTCTATTACTTTCTGAGAGCCTCCTCCCTGTCCTCACGGATGAGACTTACAGTGCTGCAATGCTGCAATTTCATCATTATTTTGTAATCTTCTTAAATCAGTGTCTCATGTTAGTGCAGGCAATCACAATAACTGCTTGAATAGGATTTGCTGCTGAGTAAAGCTGCTTGTGTTGCAAAAGCAACTAGAGGAACACACAAGCAAAAAACCATTGTGCAAAGGTGTTTACTTTCCCATTGGGCTTAAAGTGAGTCCTGGGAAGGGAATTTAGTTATGACTTCACCCATGCTAGCAGGACGCTGGCAAATTGTCAAAAAAGGAAATAATACTCTAATAGCAGCTTAAGGCAAGTTCAAAAACAAAGGAGATTTTAACCGCAACACTTACTTAACACGGAATACGGTCATGTTTCTATAAAGTAAAAAAGGAACTTGCATCCTTCAAAAATTCTCTCGGCTTTGCAATGCCTGCTGCTCCCATGGTCTCTTAGCCTAGGAGAGGACTTGCTCTGGTTGAAGCATGCTGTCTGTAGGGTGGAGGATCCTTTATACTCAATAGCTGTGTCCTGGGGAGGGAAGGTTCAGCGGCGTCCCTTCCTACTGAGGTGATGGAGGCAAGGAGAACTGACCCCGGTGGATTGTGCCTGTTTGCATTTGAACATGTTTCTCTTTCAAATGACTCTTTTTGTTTTTAAAAAAATATTGCCTCAAACCCAGCCTTTCATTAAGCATTATTTATTCATGTTACAGTCTACTTACTCCTTCCAGATAAATATTGGCTGTGCATTCAGTATATGTATTTTCCTCTTGACATCTTTGAGACCATTCATGTGGGTGACATTATGTGTACGGGCCTGTAGTTACAGGGTCTGAAGATGGCATTAAATCACTAAGGTTTGTGGTTAATAGAGAAGCATTAAACAGCACAGTCCTAGCTTGATTTTTAAAGTTGGGTTTTTTTTTTTCCCCGAAGAATATAGCAATAATATCAACATATGACTGTTGTATCATACTTCTCAATTTATTTTTCTCTTCAAACTCAGGCTAGGAAAATATTGCTGCTCGTTACCTCTTTGCCTGTATGCAGCCTGCTTAATTCTGCTTTTGTTCTTTTTATCAGAGATATTGATCTATGATCTGATGTCCCATGACTGAGTCATGCTTCAGGCTGTTGGCCCTGGGCCTAATTGTACTTCTGGTTTCAGAATTCTTTGTAATATCTGCCTGGAGGCTTCTCCCATTTAAAAAAAAAAACAAAAAACCCCAAAAAAACCCCAAACCAAAACCCCAAACAAAATCAAAAACAAAGACTGAAGCTCTTGTACAAGTAATATTGTAAATTACATAGTGTTGGTGCTTCTTCTGTTTTATTTGAATTCCAGGTTCCTAAAGGTAAATATCCTCATTTTTATTTGCAGATTTTTGAAGTGGTGTGAACAAAAAGTGAGAATGGTTGTAATCCTTATTATCTTCTTTCAGCCTTGTGAATGTTTTGTACTTATGAAAATAATAATCCTTTCCCCGCTGCCAAGTCCTACTCGAGTCACTATTCTGAATTTCTTCTTCATAGAAGATTTTTTGCATGCTTGATATTTTTAAGTCTGTGTTTCTTGAGGCTTCATTTTATATTTAATTTTATGTGTGAAATAAGGTGTGAAATAAGTAAAATGGTAAAGAAAAATGTCACATTTTTCTTCAAAACACCCTTAAAAATATGATCAAATATTGTATCTTAATCTTTATAAATATGAAATTATGTACCGATTTAAAGGTAAAAGTTGATACATGCTAATAACTATTGCATTCAAACATTTTTCTTCCAGTATATTCATCAGCTGTAATTTATGTTGCAAAACTAATGTTGCATTGGACCAACAGGGGCTGGAGGATTTTTTTATGTACCAACAGCTGATGACAGAGTTGGAGATGCAGTTGGCCTACCCCGTGCCTGTGTAGGCAGCGTGCTCTGATGTGATAATGTAAAACATAGGATTACATCATCAGACTATGCTGTCACTTGCTGATAGCGTCAGGGCTGCAACACGATGCTTCCTAGCACTGTTGAAAGCTGATTAAGCCCTTTTTGGATATCACAGGACTCACAGTGGTGACTCAGCCAGAGGTTGCATCTTGGGGTAAAAAGTAATTTGTTTGAAAGGAACATGTTTTAGTCCCATTTTCAACCCCTGGAAGTAAAATTGAAGTTTATTTATGTAATCCACTGGGTTCTCTCACTGACAGCAGTTTGTTAATTCTTCAAAGACGCTTTAAGCAACAGCTAAAATGAGGGATGATGAAAATTTGCAGGGAGCTTGCTTACTTTGTAGGCAGTTTTACTTGCTAAAAAAAGTACCTGAAATACAGCTAAAAAAATAATATGTGGGAGTCTGTTATAAATGCAGTGAGAGGACAAAGCTTTTAGCGAAGGATTTTCATTGTTTGAGGATCATCTCATTAAAGCGCTTTCCTCAATCAAACAGTTACTTTGCTAGTTAGCTATTGTACACTTAGAAAATACAGCAAAAAATAAAAAAAAAAATTGAGTGGTTTTAAAGCTAAAGTATCACCAGTCTTGTTACATTTCCAGATACATCATTGTATGACTCTAGATACAGTATCTTGCTCTGATTTTCACAGGTTAAAATGATTTGACTTTTACAGCTAAATACTCTCAAGTGGACTTTTTTTTTTAAATGGATTTAGAAACTACAAACTTGAAGGGTTGAAAAGCCTCTTTATACTCAACTGATACATGTTTCTGTTCCACAACTAGCTCTGTAGGGGTAGAGAGCATATACGCAACTTCTTCAACTTGAGAGATCTGCTTATGCAGGACATACAGAAAAAGCAGTTGATTTTGGTTTTTTTGCTCTTGGATGTAAGAGGACCTGTGGCTGTTGGGAGAGATGGATATGAGGGCACTACATGGGGAGGTAGAGAGTATCTGGAGTCCTTACAGGTGATGCAGTGAAATTCCTCCAGTAATTGCTGAAGACATCTTTGGCAACTCTGAACCAATATGAGAAAAGAGCTAAGGATGTGGGGAAAAAAGATGAGATCAAAGTATTTTTCAAGTTAGTTGGAGGTGTTTTGTGTTAATGTACGTGTTGAAGATTTGAATTTTACCTATGAAGATAGAAGATTGATTATTAGGGTCATTTTCAGCTTATATCTTTCTGCACTTTATCTACTCCTTTTCCCCTCCATACTTGTATTTGACATTACAGCTCTCCGCAATTATTTACTAAGCAAATAAAAAGTCTTGATGGGAGGAGAGACTGCCGACACACTTAAGAGATTTAATTTTCACATAAGAAGGTTCTGGGAAATTCAGGAGGTAGAGAAGGTATGAAGACTGGTTATTTTGTATTTCACAGCTGGAAATGTAGGTTTTCAGAGAGACAGCAAGCATTGACAGGAAACAGACTCCAATCCTATTTGACTGTGGGAAGGCAAGTAGGTAAGCAATGCTAAATCTAAAGCGTATCGCTATCAGTGCATTTAAGCAATAATGTCTCTGTTAATTTTCAGGTTTTGAGGTAGAATAGATGGCAGATTTAAGGAAAGAGGGCACAGAGAAAGGATATAAGGGCAGCCTGAAGTTAACAGCTGAAACTCTATTTCAAAATTACTTTTAAAGAACCAGGTTGTTGATAGAACAATGATTTTAGCTTAGAGGAGTAATTTCAAACAGCTGGAAATAAAATCTCTTGAATACACCTTCAGCTCTTGGCTTGATTTTAGAACATTCATACAGATGTGAAAAAGTGGCTGCCATTAAAAACGGGAGAAAGCTTTGTAAAAATACCAGCCTTAGTTATGCAATTTCCTATAGGTTACGTAAAACTTAACTTAAAACATAACTTGGAAGGTGGCTATTTTGTAAGTATTTCCAGTTATTTAACATCTGGTAAGTACAATAGGCTTTCTTTGTTATACCAAATTTACTTGTCTTTGTTAAAAACATTATTTTAGTGTTTTTTCAGATATTTTTGCTTGTATTGATGTATTTAGCTAACTTCTCATATTGGGAGACATGGGGAAAAAAAAGATCCTGGTGGAAGGGGGTATCTCAGATACGCTAAGGCGAAGAGCCAAGTTGTTCTTTGCTGAGAGAAGATGGGAAACTCCTAAGACTCAAATTCCACTAAATGGACTTTAATCTATCTGGTTAACTTCTCTAGCTCAAAAAATGAATTAATTGCACAGTTTATTCTGACTTCTATCAGGATGTGGAGAGCTAATGATCTTTTTTTCAAGCTAGAGGAACTGTCCCTTATTTCAGTTGCCTATAAGCTATTTGAGAGGGGAAAGAAATCTTCATGCCTCCCAGAAAATCCAATTGGCTTTGAAGGAGTTAAGACAATNTACGCTAAGGCGAAGAGCCGAGTTGTTCTTTGCTGAGAGAAGATGGGAAACTCCTAAGACTCAAATTCCACTAAATGGACTTTAATCTATCTGGTTAACTTCTCTAGCTCAAAAAATGAATTAATTGCACAGTTTATTCTGACTTCTATCAGGATGTGGAGAGCTAATGATCTTTTTTTCAAGCTAGAGGAACTGTCCCTTATTTCAGTTGCCTATAAGCTATTTGAGAGGGGAAAGAAATCTTCATGCCTCCCAGAAAATCCAATTGGCTTTGAAGGAGTTAAGACAATCACAGGTGAAAATAACGTGACTAAAAGCCAGATACTTTAGTTAAAACGATGTGTCCTCAAAACCAGGAACAGGTAGTCCAGTCCCTTACCTTTCAGTTTCATTGATAAAATTTGAACAGAAACCAACTTTGTACAAGTTTTCCAAAGAACTGACAGTTTGTGTCGGTGATGCTTGTGATTCATACAAGAAGGATTTTGCCACTGTTTTCTGGTCTTTCCTGTTTGAGAAGACTGCGAACTGTTACCAAGGAGCACAGCCTGACAGAAGCCCTTCTTTAAAGAAGAATTAATAAGTTTCAGTTAGACTAATGTAATGAAGCTAAATGAGCCATCTTCCTTGTCTATCTTCCGGTATGTTTAGGACAACTGCTGACAGCTGGGTAAATTAACATCCTTCTAAAAGGCAGTATGTTCTTTGGAGTTTGGAAGTTAATATTATGGTCTTTCTTCATGCTACATTATTTATTTCAGACTATAATGCTTGGTCTAAGTCTGGGGAAGGTTAGCTTTCCCACAGTGTGTGACAAGTACAGCAATAGGAAAGACGATATTTCCTTGGAAGACTCTAAACACAAATAGTTTGCTGAAGGTAGGCTGACTGTTCGTCAAAGCAGCACCCAGAAAGGAAATCTGGGAAAGAAAAAGAAATTTCTCAGACAGGAAAGCTTTCAAAAGACTTGTGTCGAAGAAGGTGCTATAAAGACTTCATGAAGAAGGCATCAGAAACCAAAATGAAGAAGCCAGAAGGTGTTGTAATAAAGTGTAATAAAGAAGCAAGATTGGTAGTAAAAGCTGTGTAGAAAGGAAACTCTTAAAAATTAAACCCAAAGTATGGCAACAGTGTTTAATAGATTTAATGCACTCTTACCCTTATTCTGAAATCTGTAGAGAGATTTTGCATGGCTGCTGTTCTGAGTATAGATGGAAGAAATACTGCTTGAAGAATCCCAAATGTTCCCCGAAAGCAAAACTGAGGAAGGACTGAACAGAGCAGCAAATGTGCTGTGGTTCCCTCTCAACTCCAAGAAGTCACTGAAGACATCCGAAATCGGAGATAGCGACTTAGATGTGAAAAGAAGTTGTGTAAGGCATCCCCAGCCCACCTTCTCCAAAACTCATATTGATTAAAAAGTTGTGAAAAGTACATCACTCTATCACAACTACCAGCACAAGTTAAAAATAAATCGATAAAAAAATCTCAAGTGAATAGTAACTAAAATCCCATCACTGAATAAGTAGAGAACTGTGTCCATCAGGTTATCAATGGAATATTCTTCACTATGGCTAATCATTAGGAGATGTGAAAGTTGTTTTAACTTGGATTTCTTATCCTGAAATAAATCATAAATGCTATATCCAAAGTGCACTTTCTACTAGGAGTGAGAGACTAATGAAATACTTAATCAAACGTCAGACAGGTGAAATTGCTGTCTTATACAGAATACAGCATACTTTTTGCTTTTTCTTAGTAATATTTTAAAGGTCTATTTCAGAAATCTATAAAAAAGCATACATATTTACACTGAAGGTATTCTTGTATAGATATTAATTGAGGTAAAGAGTAATTCTTGGAAATCAATGGATTTCAGAAAGACAGAAAATGAGCCTTTTTTTAAATTATGCTGAACTGTCATTGGCAATGCTACAAAGAATTTTGTTAAGCAAGTCTCCCTAGAATTTGTATGAGTTTATCTGGAAGCTTTCATAAAGAAACAGGATGAAAGTCTGAGGCAAAATAAATAACCTGCTTAACATCTGCAGAGCTGTACAGAAGAGCTTTTGAAGGAGTCCATTACATTACATATCTTTACACTAGTTTATGTATTTTCTACAAGCATTCAGTTTTACCTAATGATTCAATTCAATCTGCAGTTCAAGCTGATACTAAACATATTCTGATTCAGTGCAAAGAAAAACAAAGCAAAAATTCCCTTCTCATCAGCTCCTGTAGGCCTGAAAAAGTTTCGAAGTTCAAAAGTCACTGTGCTTCTTGCAATAGCATAATATAACTGGGCGAGATAAAGTAACATACACGCCATTAGGCGAGGTAATGTTTTGCAGAAGATCATCAGATTTGGACTGTTATTTGTAAAGGAAGAGTATAGCAGGAAGGAATTTCGGTGACAAAACAGTTGACACAGAAAAGAATGATGAGTTTTAAGGAAATGTAATGAGTGGTAAATGGTTGCTTGCCTTTTTTTTTTAAGAAGGGAAAAATCCTTATTTCCAGTGAAATTAAGCAGCTAGCAAGAAGAATGAAACAAAACAGATGCTAGAGAGGAAAAGAGTAAATGAAACTACAGATTGAGAAATGGGTAGAAAAGCAGAAGCACTAATTTCTTGATTAGAAAATGGCATTTAATTTATTTTTTATTTTCTACTTTATTAAAGTTTTTGATAGAGTTCTTGAATATATGGCTGTATATGTCATATAGAAACTCATCTGACAGAGAAACATAAGGATGATTAGGTGGCTTTAGTTCCTGGTGTCATCAGTATACAATTTAGAGAATATTTTTTTGGCTTGGAGGGATGTGTGGGTGGGGAGGGAAAGCTAGTTTCACAAATTTAAAGTCATAGTCCTTCACATCAATGCTGTATTTTTCTCTCATCAGCTATACTGACAGTATTAATTCAGCAAAAAATCTTGGGTTTGTTTGATTTTTTTTTTTAAATGCTGATATGTAAAAGCACCTGCTGCTGCTTGGGGCTTATTTGGTCTCATCTGCATTTTGGAAGCATTTGACAACCCCTTCTTTGCCCTGTTTGCCATGTAATTTTAGAGTATCTCTGTACAAATTAGTGTTCTTGGAAACTATGAGGTTTCGTTGAAATTCTCAGAAACCATGTTACCACGTGAATAGGATGCTGTTACTGAAATAATCACCCCTGCTATGAATTTGGACTTCTGGCATTAATTATTTACTAAGCACTTGTATATGTTGGGATATCTACCTGCAAGTGAAAATCCTGAGATTTACACCTTCTGCAGGAAAATCAAGGCTACATCTTCTCCCTTGCTCGTATCCTGATTTCTGTCCTCTAGTGAGGCTATTCAGATAACAAGCCCTGTCTCTTCAAGCTGGTGAGCCATATGGCAGCCAGGGGACATGACAGAGGGCGATCTTCCACTTGCTCCTTCAGGGGAGTTTTCTAACCAACACTGTATAAGGGCGGTGGCTGGGGGAGCTGCACACCAGAGGAGCACCACCAGTGTTATTTACATTCTGAAAATGCATGATATCTGATATGGCATGTGTGTGTGTTACCAGCTATATCGGATATTGTCCTGTTTGTGGGTTTAACCCTAATTATACATCCATATATGCTATGAATAAAGGGAAAGTTTGTATTAGATACTCTCAGAGCATTCCTGCTTGGGTTTGAGGCCATGACCGACACCTCGTTGCAGTGTTTGGATTCCTTACTCACGTGAACGTGCTGCCTTATGTCAATACTGTGCTCCTTCGCACCACTGTGGTCTTCCAGGGGATCGTCTCTTCTCCTGTGCAGCTCTGACTGTGTATTTGTTTTGTTTGGAGGATTTTTGATTTCATATGTCTCTTTTCCACTTTTATCTAACTTCTGAAACTACTTTCTGATTTCTCCCCCCTCCTTTTTTTATTGAATTCTTGTACTACACACTGGATTACTAGATATAAAAATAAAGACTTTTTTTCTCTTTGATTCTTCCTCTGCTTCTCCCCTTATCCTATCTCTCTCTCTCCACCACTCTTACTCTGAAGCTTCTTTTTTTCTGAAAGGAATTAGGCCGAAGACTAATCTACGCTCTGTGTAATTTGTGTGCATGTTGCACATTATATTTTCTTTCAGCAATTAACAGTCATTTTTGTTTCTTTCAAAAAGATTAAGAAACGGTGATTAAAGTAAAGGAGAGAAACAACTTATGACAATGCTGGAGGTTGGTCTTGTACTCTTTCAGAGTATAAAGGAACGTTTGTATTAGGAAGCATGACACTGAAGGAAAAGCTTCCTACAGAGGTAAAGCAGCATGGCAGTAGGTTGGGATGTGGAATATATTCGTAAGACGAACACTAAAGTATTGGAATTTTTAAAGAAGTTTTTGTGATGGTGCAAAGTTGGTTGTGTTGGGGAGAAAACAAATGACTTTCAGCTTAGGCTCCTCAAAAATGTGTGAAACCAATTATGTGTGAAAAGGTAATAACAGTAAGAAAGAAAATGTGAGAACACACTGCTGGTGTGTCCATTGTACTGGAGAAGCAAATTTTTTCTGTTTGTTGATAGGTCTTGTCACTTCAAACCAAAGAGTGTAGCTGATTTAAACTCTCAGTGTGTTTTCTTGCTTGTTTAGTCATAACTATTCTGTATTACAATTTAAAAGACTGGATCATTCTTTTGAAAAGTTTTTGTAAGAGCCTTTTTCAAAGAGCTAAAAATCTCATCATTTGTCCACTGAAGTCGATGTCCAAGCTCCTTAAGGATTAGGAACAGGCAAAAAAACCCCCCAATATCAGAGCTTCTTTCCAGCGCCATTAATGTTTCAATGTTTATTCTATACTAATTGATCCTGTCACAATGTAACGCACAAAATCAGTTTGTCAAATTGTTGTAAGAGCTTGCCTAATATTTACTAATTGGGCTTAATTCTTTATCTTTTATAGTCTGGAAAAGCCATTTCCCATGGGTAGATAATACTTAGGATAGAATGCCATTCTTACTTATTGTTAAATAAATTAAAAAGAATTTATTGAAGTCTTAGCATCTACATATTCTATTTCAAGCTTACTTTTACATAACGTTACATATGGCAAAAAAAGCATTTTGTCTAATTTTAAGTAACTGTATTTCTAAGGAGAGGCTTGGCACCTAGATGTTAAGTGTTAAAGAATAAAGATATGAAAAAGCCTGCAATTACAGTGGTATTTATAAATGCTTTCTTTAATTTTTACTATTTAAATTGGAGTATGTGTGCCTAGTTGCTCTTACGTGCTAAAGATTCCTGAAGATTTCAACAGAACAAAGTTTTGAGTCTCAGGCATCACACAAGTCAAAAGCCTGTTGGCTACACTGGATTTTCTTGGAAATGAGCAACCTGACAATGTTCTCAGTCATATCCACATTTAAAACAAATAGCAGTAAAGAAGGGTGTTTCCTTTAATTTGAAAAAAAATAATTAACTGTTAACTGTAGTACTTATAATCTGAATTGATGTAACAGGAACAATTTTCAGGATATCCATATCCTGTCCTCTCTGTTTTCTAGTTTCTCCTTCCTGTTCTCCAAATCCAGATGGGGAGTCTGCAATAGAGTAAGTGAAAAAGGAAGAAAAATTGAATTGGGTTATTCCATTCCTCTTAGTTTGCCCATAAAAAAGGGATGACACTAACAGCAAGTGGAACTGAACATCAATGTGAATGAAAAAATATGTAGGATTTGTATCAGCCATTGTAATAGCAGTTGGATGGGATATGAAACCTTATAGCTCAGAACCTAAGACAAACTGAGCAGTAGGAATAAAGCTGAAATGCCACCAGGGAAGTTGCTTAGGCGAGCCTGTATGCTATTGGGCCTTATACCTTGTTGTGCAATGGATCTCAGTAGTTCCTGAGCTGCTTTTTTGGTAACGATGCTTCCATAGGGAAACGGAATGGTACGGCTCGGTCACTGCAGCTTGTTAGGCAAGAGCATCACAGCTGGAAATCTGCTTCTTGCAGTTGGTGTTTGCATTCAGCCCAGTTGCTCCAGGTGCTTGAAGCCTGTGCCAATATAACACTGAAAGCCACCAAAGTGTATGTCCTATACTCGTATCCTAGTGAAGATACTACAGTTTCTCCTATCACTAAATACCTGCTGTTCATGAACACAGTGGTCGTGGCTGACCCGGCCATGGAGGAGGTGTGCAACCTTTTTGACGTGCTAGTTTCATACTGAGAAGTAGTGCTTTGGTTTCTGTGAAAGCTCGTTGAGAGAAACAGCATGAGAGAATGCCATTAATCAACATCAAGATTTTAATACTTGATGGATTGAGTGGTAGCGGTTTTAAATGTAAAATGATGGCTCATTTTCAAGATGCCACTAATTGTAAATCAAATTCTGAGATGTTCTGTTGGAACTGTAACTGTGGATGAGCATCATTATTGTTTTCAATTTGCCTCTTTCATTTTGATAGGAAAATATATCATAAAGCTTTGATTTTTTTAATTTATTTTTATTACCCAATGTTTATTATCATGTTTCTCATTTTGACTCAAGCATCCTGTGAGAAAATTTTCACTTTAATGGTTATTTGGTAAAAGAGAGATTAAATCAACCTTAAGAGTGTGTTTTACTTAATTTCAATCATGGCTTTATTGCTCAGGATATATTTATAAAAATATGTATGATTATATGAAAGGATTCATTAGGAATTATGTTACCAAGGAAATGACTTAGTGAACTTTTTCTTCAATACATATTTGCTTTGAAATATTACCAAAGGCGGGCTGGTGGGCCCAAATATGGGGTAACTCAATTAAGTAGGAAATTTTGTGAAGAATAACACGAATATTGTGAGCACTAATTTTAAAAATACCTAAAAAATGAGACTGCTCTTCGGTGAAACTTAGGCTTTCATTGACAAGAAGCTGTAAATTCTCTAAAAGAACAAGAATTGCACTTTTCAGGCTAGGCATCAGTGACTAATGCTGTGATGTTGGCCACCGTTTCTAGCCACCCAGGAAAGGCCACTTTTCTCTTAAATAGGCTGAACATCTGTTATACTGGAAGTTGTCTGAATCACACCTCATTGACTTTAATCAACCTTTTATTTAACATGAAGAGTTCACTGTGCGTAGGCCAGTATTTAGCATCCAATTCAGAACTCACGTGGCTCATGGACAAATTGGAGAAGTTCAAAAAAGAAAGGAATTTGCAGTCCTGGAGCTAGGTTTTTTCTTAATGTTTTTCTGGAGCCTGAGAAGGAGGAGAAAAGGAAGTGTGTAGCAGAAAGTTAAATAGTAAACATTATTTAGGAGCCAATGAAAGGGAACAGGACCACTTTTAGGTACTTTATTACTTCCTTAGGGTCTACTGACAAATGTAATATACTTATGTAGATGTGTTTGGGTTTGTGAGTCTGATCCCAGTTAACTGTTGGCATAGACTTCGGGCTGAAAATGTGTTGAGGATTAGTCAGTATTTAATATATACATACAGATACTTATATTTTTAAGTATTACACCCTCTACAACACCAGTGAGTAACGCATTGTGGAAAGACCCAACTAAATAAATTAACATTTCTTTCAGCTAGTTTCCAAGGATCTGCTGCTAGAAGATACTTTTCACAAATGACATAATCAGTGACAAAATTTTGTATGAAGAACAGTTACTTGATGATATGAACATAAACCAAACCAAACCCTGGAAAATACAGCACCTGCATATCCTAAAAAGAGCTAGGCCCAGTGCTTCAGGCAGTAGGGGAAAAAAAAAAAGGTTTACATGTCTGACACAAAATGTGCTAAAGGTTTTTGTTCTAAAGCTGAGTACGGAGATTTTATAATGAAAATGCCAGCTCATCCTGAATTATATAGTACTTAAACTGTATCTCTGCACAATATTTTTTTTGTACAAACTCATTAACAATTTGCTTTCCATGATATTTTACTTGTGGTATTTTTTAAAGAGTAAGCTGTGTAATGTTTTTGTGCATTGGTTTATTTTGCCATCAGCTGTACAGAACTGCAAGGGGTCATCAAGCTCTCTATTCTGCTATCCCAGAATATGTCAGCATTATCACCCCATCCTTTTCATAAACAGATCAAAGATATTCTGGATATTATTCGGTCCTGTCTAGGAACTTCACTGCTTCAGAAGTTAGAGACATTCCTCTTATGGTCAATTGTCCCCATCTTTTTTTTTTCTCCCCCAAGGTGATTTTTCTGATTTCAAAAATATTTCTTCCTCCTGGTGCTTCAGTTTCATAAATTATTTATAACAAATAAATATATGCCTTCAGAGGCTTTGTTTGAAAAGGTAAACATGATTAAAAAAACTATTATATTTTTTATGGCTTATCAGCATTGCTATTTTAGGCCTGAGTTTTATGACTCTGCATTGACATGCCTGTGCTGAATATTTAAAGGAGAGTTGCAGGTCCGTGCAACTCAAGGAACATCACAAACCCAGTGATTTCTTATGCAGGTAAGCCTGTGATAAAACAAATTTTTGGTGACAGAATACAAAGTAATTTGGCAATTTTGGTAAAATAATAATAATTCTGTGTGATTTTAACTTTGCGGCATACAGGTTGACATAGCTGTTCCACATGTTTTCATCTGGTAGTTGCTATTTCTCCGTCCTTTGACTGAAACGTAACTGACTGTAAAGGTTCTTGCAGTTCCTTTCAGAGTGTAGCCTGATCTGTGTCTTGTACTTATTATGGTTAATGACAGGATTTGGTATGCTATGGTTTGTGGAGCTAGCCTCTAGGTTAGGGTAGATGAGGTTCTGTCATGAAGAAATTATTACCTGCTTAAGCTGATCACTGAGATAATACTTTTGTAGTAATGTATTGCATTGATACATTGTAATAATGCAGTTTATGAACAAGCTTGTTGTTAAGTTTGGTTTCACTTCATAATAGGTAGATAAAACAACGTAAGCTATCATCTCATGTTACTTTGCCCTCTGTTGGGAGAAGAACTGAGCAACAAGACACTAACAGTGCCGTTTGGGGACATTTTCTGTACTATACCCCTTGATCACAGGCTTCTTTTATGCTTTACTCACAAAGGTGCTTCCACTGTGATGCAGAGGCAAGAAATGCTTTCCTTTTTCTGTACAGGGTTATGTCTTTACATACTCACTCTACTGGCCGCGTATGTCTCCTGTGGCTACCTGCAACTGTATGCCAGATATACGTTAATGGGAACTATTAGAGCACTTTCAGGGTTGTCCTTCTTATTAGTCAGTTACTGCAATTTTTGCATTTCTAACAAATCACTCACAATATACTGCTCGTGGTTGCGTTTGAGACATAAATCTTTTGTTGAGAGATTAGTCAGTCATCTATCCCATGGCCCTCGTTGCCATCTGTTGCACAATCATAATAAAGCTTTCTCCACTATTGATCCACAAGTCTTCTGCTTTGGTTATTGCAGTGTAGCAAAGCTGTGTCTAGAGCAGCTGGACAATGCAACATTAGCCAGATGATGCAAGACTATCACTCATCTAAGCCTAGTTGCTTTGCATGGGAACTTTGCATAGGACTACTGTCAGTCAATGACTTTCATCTCAGGGGTCAATGGCAGAACCGTGGGACGGGGATGAACAGCTGAGTTACAACCCCTTCATTACCACTTTTGCGAACACCTATATTCGCCATGAATTGAGTTTGTGTGCGACTTGCTTATTAGCACTGAAATACTTTTCAACCTATGTTAATATGTTAGGGCCACAGGTCCCTTGGCCCACCTGAAAATGGGATTTGAGTCTATGAAGTTGTTTTACAGGTAGATAGAAAGTATGCCTGAAATCTGCCTTTGGGCAAAAATACTGTGGCTTTACCTGGTGAGATAGGACCTCTGTGCTCCTCTGCTATCTTCACAGAGAGTGCACGTAGGATAATATTAGGAGGAAGAGTTGCTAGCTCTCCACTCCAGAGCAGAGAAGGATTTGACTGAATCTGCCTTTGGTCTAAATTGTTGCATCAAGGCACTTTACTGCCCATTTCCTATTTAGAAAATACGGAAACTCACAGTCTCTAAGGATAAATTAAGTTGTGGTGGACTTAATACGTAAGTGAACCGTATCTTAAAAAACCCTATAATAATTATTTAGAAGAGAGGTTAAAGCTGATGGTATCCAATCAATGTGAAATGCAGGACAGTTTTGTTTAACAGCCGTCTCTAAGACCGTTCCTTGAAAGATCGAAAATATATGCAAAACCCCATACATATTGAGGTAAATTCTGTTAATCAGAGATTAAAAATCCAAATTTTTCTGGTTTCCTAGAACAAGAGATTGAAACTAAATCTGCAGGTAGAAATAGCAGGATGAACAAATGTTATATCTCAGAAGAAAGTCCTTTTCTTACTACTACTAGTATAACTTTTTCTTAACCAGTATCAAGAAATCGCATATTATTTATAGTTATACATTAAGCTATGTAAGGCAAAAAATTGTGACCATTATTAATATGAAGTTATCCATCTCTATATTAGACAAATGAATATTGGCTCTGCAAGATTAAGATTGGTTTTTGAGTTTTGCTTATGGAAATCTCATGGCTCATCTCTTTGCTTTGAATCTCATAAGCTGGTATTTTTTGCTCTTGCTGTTGCTACGATAATACATTGTCTATGATTTTTACTACGATATCATTGAGTTATAACTTAAATAGTTCATCCAAAGGAATTTTTTAAGTCATATCACCTGATATGTTAAAAATCTACTATAAGCTTTAGGGTTAAATAAAAGCTGTAGGCTTGAAAATAAAGGCCAACATGTGAAGTATGTGAGTAGAAAAAGCTTCATATCTTCTTTTTCTACTGTTTGTCATTAAAATTTCTCTTTGTACCCTTGGCACCATCAGAAACACAAAAGGCCTAGTAGGACTCATGTAGACTCCAAGGTTTTGCTGGAAAGGGATGTTATTTAAAACCTAGTATTTCAGTATTTGAGGCATTCCAGGGTTCTAAGATTTTTCCTAATTTTTAAAGCTTTTATTGTTGACATCCTTGAAATGATGTTCATTAAAAACATGCATGTTACTGAAGAGTTCGAGTATGCACGAATGAAATTTATCAAAGCAGCCAGTCTTCTAAAAGAAGTCTCCTCTTCTTTTACTTGCAAATTAAATGCTTTTGCTCCAGAAGATAAGAACAGTGTTTTGGAGGGCTAGAGTCACCAGTGAGCTCAGCTTCATCTTGGTCATTAATTTTGCTTTTCTAGCAATTATTTCTTTACCATTAAATTTGAGATTATTTTGCCTGCAAGCTGCAGTGAAATCATTAGAATCAGACATGCTGTCTTACGCTACAGGTCTTTTTTGAGACGTATAAGCCCTCCTTCGCTAATAACAAATGGGATCTCAGGACTGAAGTCTTGGCAAAGCCGATGAACCTTTTGCTTCAAAATGGGCACTGAAATAATTGTGTCCTTACTGTGACTTTGAGCATAACTTGTAAAGGGAACTTCCGTAAAGTTGTCAGTGTTTTGGGGATTTCATTGCATTCCTTGAATCTGCGCTGTAGCTGGAGTTTATAGAAGCTGCGGAGTAAATGTTGGGCTCTTTATGGTAACATGTGTTTTTATAATTGCCAGCTTCTGTTAGTCTGTGGCAGGTGTCAAATAATACTTCTTATTACTACTAATTTAAAAATGTCAAGCATAATTTTGGACTTTGGATTTTGCTTAATGCTAACAAGTATACTTAGCTTTTAAATTAATATTGCCACGCTGAACAAGGAGCAGAAAAACTCAACAACTTTAAATAAAAGTTACTGAAAATGCTAGGATTCTTGTTTCTTGTACATTTTCCTAATAAAAAAAGTGTAAACCAAAATAGTCTTTGTTGTAACTAGTCACATCCTCAGTCCAGATCAAGGAGATGCAACAGATTAGATAAGAAATCTTGTCGAAAATATATGTAACAGGAAAATCTTATTGAGTTCAATGTTTACACATGCTTTCAGTATGTTTATGTGCATAAGAAATAGTGGTAAGTTATTAGTAGCTTAAAGAAAATATATGTGACATAATACTCGGTGAGAGGATCTGGGAATTGAGACACTACCATATTTGTAAAGCCACACATCAATACCTGGAGGTCCACAAGTCAGGAAATTGATCCCAACTTAAATAGGCAAGTCCTGTGCAAAAAAAACCAAAAACCACCCACCAAAACAAACCAAAAAATCCTGTGAGTTTTTTCTTCTTTTTTTTTCCTCAGTTTTGCAACTCAAGAAGCAGTGTGAATTCTGTGGTTGCATAAAAAATTTCAGGAAGGCATGACGTACTAAGTAGTAGGACTTCAGGCCTGACAATAACTAATTTTTGATTCTCTCTTTAGATGTAGCACCTCCCTTCCCTATTAAAAAACTATAAAAATTAGAGCTAGCCTGGTAAGTTACTGAACTTCTGGAGGCATTGCTGCTCCAGAACAGTTATTTAAACCTTAGACTAATTTGTGTAAGGTCATTTTTACTAATTTTTAGTCTTCTGGTATGTGATTCTTCAAGTAGGAGGCATTTTAAAAACCAGTACACTTGGTAAATATTCTGCTTTACTACAGTCTGTTCTTGAGAAGACTCAGCCTAATAAATATGCAAGGAAATAGGCAGCAATAAGGAGAAATGATAGGAGAGTAGGAGCAGATGATACGCAGTCTGCCAGTGCTTGGATTTTGGTCAAAATGCTACTTGAGATAGAGCCATGTATCCAGTGGAAGAACCTACAGCTCATACATTTTTCTGTGTTCTTACTTTACAGAAACTTTATCAGAGTGTGACCCCCAAACAGCGAGAACATTATTCGTCTTTTATTAATAGACTGAGTTTACTGAGGTTCATATATAAAAAAATATATATATTCTGCCAGTTGTTCTACACGGATGTTACGTACAAGAGGTAACGCAATAATATTTTTTCATGGTCAGTTTGGGATGTCAGATGGCTGTGTGTTTTTAGAAATACTTAATATGTGTAAGTGTCATTGATCTAGGATTAAAAATGAACTGTCTGAACTGATGTCTTGTCCGTTCTGAAATAAGACCTTGAAAGTTGAACAGAAGAAAGAGATTGATGGCTATTGACTCACCGGTGTCTCCTAACACATGCAATGAAGGAGGTCACAGTAAGGGAGAACTGCAAGAGGTTATAGACGTACCTGAGTCAACATACAGCTGTGACCAGGTTGCTGTGCATGGGCATTTTAAAGGAGAATTCTGTCACAAAAGGTAGATATAATTCAAAACTATTAATTGAAGCTATTAACTTGAAAATGAAGATCATGCCTGATTGCAGAGAAGAGAGAAAAGTGAGCAGAATGCAAACAGAGCCAAGGAAATCTCAGACTGCAAGACATTTTTAGAAAGGCTTCATAGCCTGGAATAAATATATATTTTCAGAGAAATAAAGATGAATTTCTGACGGGGAAATGCTTGCAGATGGAAAATATCTTAGCTATGTGAAGAATCTTGTAGGAACAAAACAAAACAAGAATTTGATCCTTCGAGAGAATCTTTCCTTTAGGAAGGACAGGTTTTATGAGAACAGGAGGTATTTGTGGGCCTATGTAATGAGAATTTCACCTGCAGATCTTGCAGGTGGCAGGACTGTTCAAGTCAATCTAAAGAATTTCTTTGTACTCCAGGACATATATGAACTGTAAATTCCGTGAAAAAGATTTGCTTATACCAATTATGGGTATAAGTAAGCAATTATCTACCTGTACATTAAAGCATCATTAAAAATATATCGTAGGTTCAGTGTATGTGGCCCTCAGCTTCGGAACTAAGTAAATCTTTGAAAATTTAGCCTGTGAGCCAGAAAGAAAGCCAAAATTCACTTACTTCCACAAAAAGACCCTTCTCTCTGGATATCTGTATTCAAACATGAAATGTTGCAATAACACAGATACGTTTTAGAACTTGGAAATATCAAGCACTTGTGTTTTTAAGCTGATTAACTCTGATGTCTTATGGAACCAATGTAAAAATTTAACCTTTAAGACAACTTGTGCTTCCCAAAATAGTCTCTGATATGCTTGTCCCTATTTCTGGCAATGCTTTCTTGAACTAAAAATCTTCCTGCAGAAGTATGGTAAACTTACAACCAGTCTATCGCATTGGTCAAAGCTCCTTTTTGCTTTGGAAGCAAGCGTTCTGTTTGCTATGCCAGAAGATGTTGTTTGATCTGCTGATCCGCATCAGCAGCGTTTTGATGTGCCGTTGTGGGTATTTTTGATATAACCACTCTCTAATTAAAGATTCTTCTTTTTCTTAGAATATGTTTTTCGTAAGAAGGTCTTAATGAAAACTCTGTAGTTATGTTTAAGATAAAGAATTTGCTGGCTGAGGAGCACATTAAAAGACATCAAAAAATGTTGTCAAATCACTTGCAGTTTCTCAGCAATGTGTGTTGTAGTTGCGCTTCTGTAGCGATCACCCCATCAGTTCTTTATTGATGGTGCTGTGCAACAGTTGTGTAGATGCAGCCTCACTTAATTCTAGTAACCGCGGTGGGAAGTTTGGTGGATTTACTTGTTCTGTGTCTTTTAAGAAAGATCTCAAGTTTTTCGTTCTTTTCCTCTGAAGCTTCTACAATACTTTGAGACCTTTATCAAATTCTCGCCTGTCTCCTTGAAATCACTTGCAGCTGAAGACACAGCTGGGATAGGCTTAGCACACTGCAGAATTTTGGTATTTAAGAAGTAAGTGCAAGAATGGATGATTTTCAGGTATCCAGTCTCCAGAAAGGAATCCAAACCTCAGAACTACATGCCTGCATTTCCTATATGGCGAAGGGAATCAGAGTGGTAGTTCAAATTGCAGGAAGGGACCTGGTTGCGTTAATTGGAGATGCTGCCTTGTTTGAATTCCATACACCCCCAGGTCAAGAAAAAGTTGAAGATTCCCTCATCTATGGGCTTTTGTTCTTTTGGTTTTTAATCACTATATTGGATCCTCAGAAAGCTTGCTTTTAAAGCAGTTTTATCTTCTACAGCTTAACATTCATTATTCAATTAGTCAGAAACACTGTTCCACCTGACGCACAGAGGGGAAACTCCCCCAGAAGAAAGCGATTTAGGATTCCCGTTGGCTCTCCAGTAAGCTTCAGCTCTCTCTACTGTGCGCTCATGGGAGACGGGCACTAGCTGCCTCCTCAGCAAACATGAGGTAAGAGTGATACCAGTGAAAAGAGTATTTCTCCTTTTTTTTTTTCAATTCTGATGCTAAAAAAATAATTGAAAATGAAAAAGAAAAGAAGCAGCATCTTAGTTTTTCATTCTAGCTGTAAAGCAGGACTAGGCTGACGTTGTCCTGGTCACTGGTGAGAGCTATCTGTAAAGGGAGAGCACTTAAAAACATTTTTCCTTGAGTTTTCCTGTTGACTCTTCTGATTAGACCGTTCTTTAGCACAGTTGGTTTTATGAATCTCTTTTCTAGGATCCTGACTTTCTTTGCCCCATCTATAGGAAACATACCACTGAATGAATGTGAGAATAATTGGTTCTGCTCTGGGTGTTTCTATTTTGAAGATAACTTCTCTATTAAGGTTACTATGGCTTTTAATGATTCTTCAACTAATTTCAGCATGTTCTGTCTACTTCAGGACTTCATCTCGTATATGTTTTGCTGGTAAACGTCATTGAAAACTGCCTTTCTTTCTCTGTCTGCTTTTATTTTCACCCAGATTTAAAAAACAAAAAGCCACCTAATTTTCCGTGGCTGCCTTGGAGTAGGGGATGCTTCCTGCGTGTAGACGTATAGCAGTCACTCCTCGTTGTCTGTCTCATGGGCCATGCTTTCCTCCGATGACATTTCAATTACTTATTTTTATCCTGCAGTAACATTTTCTGGGTTTTTGTGTTACTTTCCCAAACAGAACATCCCAATTCACTGGAACAGAGATATCGTACAGCCTTGTGTGTACTTCTATTATTTCATTTCGCTCAGTTTTGCTTTTATCTCCCTTGCCATTCTCTAGTAACACCCTAAATTACTTGCCTGCTAAATCCCAGTTTGGTGTCCTCTGTTCTCCTTTCTGTTGATACATCTTTCTTGCTGATTTTATTGTGTACTAGCTGCTTTTCTTTCTGTCTCCTTCTGAACTCCTTCTTTCTTCCTAGTTTAAAGCCCCTTTGCCCAGTCCCATTAGCTTTCCCTCTCAGCAAGTTGGTGGCCGTGCTCCTCAAAAAGAATTTATCAAGTCTTTGAAGCCCCTACTTTGTGTTTCTAAGCCCCCTACATTTTAGGCACTGATTTATCGCCACAGTTCTGAGACTTTTGGTTTTTATTCAGCCTAGACTGCGGCAATGAATCATATATGACATTAAGCAGGTTAGATTGAACCTAATTGTGTTGTACTTTGGGAATTACAAACCACAAATACCTCTTGCGGATTTCTAGGTCTGGGATTTAATGAAGCAGCAGTATTTTCTTCTTGCTTCAGGACTGTACTATGGCATCATGCTTGTACCAGCTTATGGGTGAGTGTCAGCAGTCTGTCCTAGCTTCATAGCATGGTGGTTCTGCATTGACTTCCCACATGTGGTATGTCATAAGATGGTTTAACTAAAGATCACAAAATACTGTCTAAGCAGAAGGGGTGAGCTGAGGCTACGCAGGCAACCTTGATTCTCCCCCCTCCCCCCTCCTTTTTCTAACTTGTGAAACTTTTCCTTTCCAATTCTGTAAATGTCATTTTAATGTAATTTGTGCCTAATATATATATTATAGATAAGTCTAGTAAGCAGTTTGAAATAATGTATATAGATTCTTCTATTTTATATTCTTTTCTGTAAGTCAGCAGAGTAGAGTTCATTAACTTGATATGGATCTTTTTCAGTCTGTAACCATTCACCAAAGAATGAATTTAGGAGTATATTTATATGGTAAATGTACTGATACTACTTACTTTATACTAAAGTTCAGCTTTTTAATGCTTTTTCCATATATACACAGTTGACTCTCTTAGACAGGGACTTGCAATCTGATCTTCTCATTTCAGCAGAATTCTTACTTCTAAACTAACGTAGCTAGATAGCCCTGTCGTAAGGATTTAAGAAAAAAAAATTATTTATGCAGTACTTAGAGATGAATACTTGAGCCAACACGTTTCTTAAAAAGAGTAACAATTACCATAACACTTTACATAGTGGACACAAATGAGTTGTCGTGTGGGATTTTTGTGTTTTGGTTTTGGTGGTTTTTTTTTTCTGGTGGGGGAATATTCAAGTAGAAACTCTGTAGTGAATGAATACAAAAGCCTGTGTGATAGAAAGCTATAATAATACTGAATGCAGTTTTTGCTTTTCTGAAAGTGTTAGAACAGTACGCCATATATAACTGACTAATGGAGATTTGCCACTGAAATAACTCAATCAAAAATGTAATTTAGCTTGAAACTCTTATGGAAACAGCTATGACTCTTGTATCTGTCCCGATTAAATATACTGTGGTGATGATTGCATATATGTTACTGATAGGGTTGTTAGAAGAATTTTAGACAAAGCTTTTGCTGGAGATGCTAATGAAAAACTTTGAATCTTCTAATTTAAAGAAGAAAACCACTGTCAACATAGGATTTTTAAAAACAATTTTCAAAGGCAGTGTCTCCTCTGTTCAAAATGCTTTTCATTTTGAATATCTTTAAAATAGAGTAAGGTAGAGTGGGGTGTGGTTTTTTAAAATCTATTTTATTTTAAAGTAATTTACCAAGTAATCAGATTCTGAAATAGATTTGTGATTTTAATTTTGGAACAATTATCTTAAGCACATCAATTCAGTAACTGTACCACCTTCAACTATCTCTGGAAAGTTGCCAAACTGGTATTGGTGTGTCTCATAAAGCAGAGAGAACACCGTCTACTTTATGTAAGACCAATGTATTTACCTTAACAAAACTGGCAGTTATTTGAAACATACGAAGAATCCTTAGCATGGACCCAAATGGTTATTGAAAGGTGCTTTTTTTTTGTTCCCACTGGAAGTACTTATGACACCCACCTTTCCTTCTGCACCAAGGATCCTCCTATTTGCAAAGAGATCGCTTGATTTGACAAGAAAATGCCATACATCTCACTATGCTGGAACCTTTACAGAAAACCATGAAACTATTGCAAGTTTTGTGGCGGATCGCATCTCCCGGGAACCCTTCTTCTGGCCTTGGAGTGACTTACCGGCCTTGTTTAAGCTCACCTTCAGAGGTTAACGTGCACCAAGTGATACCAGCCTGAGCTAGCTGAAAATACGCAAAACTCCTAGCGTGCACTTCTAAGCATTAGATGTTTCTCACAACAAAGCTGTCAGAACTGCAGTTTCCTGTACTGCGCCAAAAGCCCCTATGGAGCCTCTGTGGACAAAATCGGATAGCCACCAGTATGAAGTTCTATAAATAATTTATGAAGGTAAAATTTGTCCACTTACCAGCAGAAGAACACTATCTCAGAAAGGAAGACTGCATTTCTGATTTTTTAGCCCTGATCCTTAAGGAATAACTAAAAAAAAAAAAAGTATATTCATAACTAACATTTACAGCTGTGCCTGACATTAAAAATCATTGAGATACTGGCTTCCTGGTATCTAGTCTTTTTCTTCAGGTGGCACAACTGCCTGACCTCTCTGTCCCACCAGACCTACTGAACTTACTACTGCTTCGCCTGCTGACTTTACCTTCTGCTCTGCTAGTAACAACCATCATTTTCTTTCAAATTGGCTAAATAATTAACATAATTATTCTTAACCTTGAGTTTACGGCGTTTATTTTAGATCTAAAGAAAGACTCATATCCCCAAAAAGCTTGTCTGTAGTCCCTTTGCATAACTTACACTCAGTAAGTCTAATAAAAAAGAAAAGGCAAAGCCCTCACAACGCTTCTCTTTCTCTGAAGCATAGATGGAATGTATGTGTTCACACAAAATTAGCTATTAAAGTACACTTCTATAAATTAACATTTTGTACCTTTGAAAATTCATCACGGTTTCAGTGTATTCAGTTAAATTCTTTGTACAAAACACAAATCGCTTCCTGGTTGAAAAGATTTGATGATGAAAACACATTCAACGCTTCTAGGACATATTGCAGTGACTTTATGACATTCCTAGTGTTTTATGTCCTTTTTTTTCTCTTTACAGACAAAACAACCTACATGTTACACGTGAAATGAAGAAAAATATTTCTGCAAGGTTTCGACAGGGTAAATACACTTGCAATTTAAGAACTATAGGTGATCACACATTTCTTTTAATTTTCTAGTATTTCCTGTCAATTAGGATGATGCCCATCTTTTAAATATGTGGTTGTGAGCTCTGTTTACTTTGGTGGTTGGGTTTTTTTTGTGAATATAGTCATCATGCTTATTATTCTCAGAATCTTGTATGGACAAAAGAGAAGCACAGTCATAAGTGGAACTAGGAAATTATTGTTACTCCAGTTCATGATTTAACAATACAACAGTCTGATTTATTAGTGATCTTAATATACATTCGTAATTCAAATTAACATAGAACAGCTTTGCTGGTACAGTTAAATAGCTTTTCAAGAGAAACAAAAAAAAAAATCCTTCCTAGAAACCCCTTTTTCTCTGGTGTTTTGTTCAGCTCCCCTGGGCTCAAAGACCGGTAGGTTTATCCTTCCAAAAGGAAAACGGGCGAGGAGCTCAGGATTGAGCCATCAGCATCCTGAGGTCATCACTGGGAGGTGTGTGTCCCGTTGCAGGGAGGTTCTTCCTTCTCTTTGCTGGGAGAAGATGCTGATAGTTCCTTCCTCCACAGGCTTGGATCTGCTTGGCCTTTAGTGTTCTAAGTTTTCTTAGCACGACTTACATGCTCGCTCTTGTCATTCGCTTTTTGTTCTAAAGCTGGTTTTACCTGAATAACCAGAGTCTGAACTCATGTAGTGACCCGTGAATTACAGCTGTGATTTCTGTCAGAACCCCTGAACCTCTGGTACCATCTCGTGCGCATACTCTCTTCTGCACTTTGTTTTATTCTAGAAACATAGACAACTCAATGCACCCTGAATAACTCATCATTATCATTGTAAACTAAAGGAAATCTGAAACAAAATTAGACAATACTTACCTGGCCACCAGACAATTGCTATCAATTTTTTTTTTAAAGCCTAAAATCGGCTCAAGCTAAGACACCCCAGACACGTCCCGAGACCTTGAGATGTCGGGTCAGTGGCCTTTAGTAATGGCAAAATTATCTTCTTTATCATAAAGATGCTGGGAAGGTCCAACCAGACCAAAGCCAAATAACATTGCAGAGATAAGCTGACCTCCTATGAACTGCCTACAGAGCAGGAATTAAACTCTCCCTTTGTCCATGTCTCCTCATGAAACAAGCAAACAAAGAAGTACTTTATCCAGTTCACTTATCATACTGTGATGCTAGTTTCTAGTATTCTTTTAGTAGATGTGTGGAAAAAATTATTTGAAAACATACGAGTCCGCTTCTAAATAAATATGGAAAGTTATGAAGAACTGCTTCAGCAGTGAAAAAAACATCTGCCAGGAGTTTTAAAAAATTATTTTGCTCATTGAAATTAAAAAAGACCACCAACCCTCTCTCCTCAAGAGAAAGAAAACGCAAACCCACCAGAGCTTTCTGAAGAGATGTGTTGCCATCAGTGGGCTAAAAGAAAACAACTTTTTTAAAAAAAAAAGTTGATTTTTTGCTACTAGTTCCTGTGTTTAGCACTTGCCTGTTATGCACGATATGGTATTTAAGCAGTCTGTGTCAAACAAGACAGAAGGATCTCTAGCATGGTCTTTTACAAGAAATAGCCTAATTACTAGGTTTGAGTGTTTTGATTTTTTTTTTAAAGCAGCCATGGAGTGAATAGAAATGAAAACTAGATTGTGAAAGCTTTAGTCTTTCAGAAAAGATAATTCTTGTGTTTTTGCTAGCCCAAAGACAACTGTGCTAGAGCTTAAATGGATCTTGTGAATGACAATAGCAGTAGCTGCATGACCGCAGTTAGAATATTTTTATTATTTTTCGTCACCCTCAGCTAAAGTGCATTTGAAGTAAAACACCCTGAGATTTCAACAGAAAAATACCGTTTGGTGTCTCTGGATCTTCCACAAAGCTGCTGATATCAAGCTTAGGAGACACGCTGTGCTGTTATTCCTTACCCTACGTCTCTTACCATTAGTGTCTTAAAAGAATTTCTCTGGCAAAATAAACTGTAATTGCAACTGTTCAGTGCCCACCTGAGAAAATTACTGTTACTGTTAAAACTGAACGGATCGAAAAGGTTCAATGCATTCCCTTTCTACAAAAACATGTATCAGAACAAGACCAACAAAGTAACAGAACAAGCAGGAATAACATTGCATAGAACGTTTATATTTAAACCTGACAGTTTTTTCCCTTTAAATCTATTACCCTCCTCTCCTTACATATTTTCTTTGTATCTCTCTCCTTCCTCCTCTTCGATGCTGTTGTGTGATTTCCAGATTCCTTTAATGCCAGTTGAACATCAAAGAGTCAGAATCCATTTTTATTTCCTTAATAAAGACCGTGGTCTTAAGCGATCTCTGCATTACAAATTGGAGTCAGATATTCACAGATGCCGAGATTCCTCAGCTTTTCGTGCCCTGGTTTTCAAAATCTTTTAAATGCCTGTGTGGTTTGCCTTGGAGTGTAAATCTGTCCCTCAAAGGAGGATCTTAATATTGAGCATTCCCATTAGTCTCTGTTTCAAGGCCAGCTTTAATGAAGATGTTCCTTTCACAGAGATTTAAAAGAAGGTTCCACAGAAATATGAAAGCTTTCTTCTAATATTTCAAAACATCAAGAAAGTAGGCATGAACTGAAAGACTTTAACTGCATATTTTTTTCCCCCTCTAAGAAACGCAGCCATTCCCTGTGAAACTTTGTAGTTGGAAGCCCATTTACAGTAATAGTTTCAGCTAGTCCTAATGATCAGTCGAAGCAGCTGAGGTAATAATGTTTTCCAGAAAGAGATGTGTTGGGCTATTCTCAGCTTGCAGCGGGATAGTCCTTTTAACAAAGCAGGGATATCGTCTCGTAACGTGTTGTCTGAGGACGCGGCAAACCACGCTAGCTCTAATTTGCATTGCCAGAACAAGAAATCAGGGCAACAGAGGTGAAATAGCAGTATTTTGAGAGTGCCTGGTTTAGCAAAACCTAATGTAATCATACCGTCATAGGGAAGGGAAGATGGGTACAAAGGATTCATTTCCGTTGTGGGTAATTTCTTTTCCCCTTCCTGAGGCAGAGAAAGACCATGCCTTCAAAACCCCCACAGAGGGGCTAAAAGCAGATTTCAGTCCTGGTGTTGGTGCCAGAAATTGGCCAGCAGCTTGCTGTCGCTGGCCAGGGGCTCAAACCAGCATGGTGTGAAGACGTGCTGACGTCTTGACGTGCTTGCGGAAGCAAGCTGACGTACGTGCTGACGCCATGCTGTGCTGAGCCACTGAGTTTCTCCTGCTCTCTGAAAAACCTATGTTTCCTGTTGCGGTGGGAGGAGGGGAGAGGGACTGCAGAAGCACAGAGCTGGCTTTCTGCTGTATTTGCCATTTGGGCAGCGTGGCTGAGAGGCATTGGTGCGGCATTTGCTGTCTGAATGGGATAAAATGTGTGTTTTGGGGAAGCTGGGACTGGCCCAGAGCTGCGTGTGCGGAGATGGCGCGTCCCCGCTCAGCCTCGCAGCAGGCAGGGCAGGATGCAGCACTGCACCGCCACACCGGCCAGCAGTGACCTCCTCGCAGGACCTCAGCTCTGGATTGCTGAGTGTGCCAGCCTGGCACAAGCCGTGGGATAACCGGGTTGTTAGGCTGGGTGGCTTGGTGTTTATTATGGTTATTGCACCGTTTCTTTGTTGAGGCTGAAATTCTTACACTGAAACGCCTGGCTGCTGAGCTCCACGTCCCAGCTGGCAAGAGGCAAAGTCAGCCTGGTTTTACCTGGCAATGAATTATGTATTAGCGTCTTAATTAGGGGTGAAAAAAACCCCAACAATTGAAACACATGCGTAGTTTTTCCTTAGTAATTAGTTATTGTGTCATGGTGTGAAACATCAGGGTTTCTGTCCCTTGAAGCATCCTGGGATAGTGTTTTTTCCATGCATAAAACTGTGCCAGAAAATTACTCTGTAATAGTTTACGTAATTCTGAGTGAGTAGTTGCCAAAACATATGTGCCTGGTGCAACTTTCGGTTCCCTTAGGATGTTGGAAATGTTTTTGTGGGGATGGGAAATATGACAGAGGACCTACGGGGGGACCAGAAACCATGTGGAAAGGCAGCGGAGTCCAGGCAGGGTGCCCGAGGATGCCTGAAATGAAACTATGTACTCGGCTTTTGTCAACGGGACCCCATCTTATGCGCACGCACAAACAATAGAGTATAAACGCAAACGTTATTGGAAACTTATGTTAGTTCTGATGCAAAACAACAGAAATTAATGTTCGTTATTTTCTGATAAAAATACCGAAACACTGAGGGAATTTGCTGCTCGTAAAAACGCTGCAAGACACAGTCCTCGCCACAGTTTATTTTAGTAGCGCAAGTTGCTTCTCGCCGTTGAGTCTAAAAAGCTATTATTTCCCCAATGTATACAAAATAAGTCTGAACATGTTTACCTATAATACAACAAGGTGAACTTAATTACAGGAAGCTTCAGAAGCGTACTGCTCATGTGCTGCTGACACAGCAGGCGTGGATCGGTCTGAAGGGAAGTGGAGAGGGGAGGACAGTCCCTGGGTGGGAACCATCTTCAGAACAAAAGCTGAAACTTCAAAGCAGGTGACCCACCCCCCCCCTCCACCCCGCCCCATAACACTTCTAAAATGTTATAATAAATGAAATGAAAATAACATGCCCATTTACATTTCTTTGTTCTTATTTACGGTTTTACTTAATGTCAGGAGATTGCCAAAGTTTCAGCATCAGCGTTTGCGTTCACCAGCTTCGACAAGATTTAGGAAAAAAAAAAAGTAAAAATAAAAAGCACTTTATACTTTGCAAATTACCTGTATTCATGTGCAAGTTGCATAAGGAGTTGATGGATGCAATAGGGAGTTATTTTTAAGCAAATCTGTTGGTTGAGACGTGCATTTCCAAACTTCGAGACCTGGTTTTGCGCCCAAAATCTATTCCGTTGCTGTATGTGTCGGTACTATTCCTTTGTGCCTTGTACAGCACCAAGCCCATGGTTAATGTGGTATAAAATGAATGGAAGGGTCCCCCTCCCCCCAAATTTTATTGAAGTAATAGAGATTTAGAATCATTTTAGACAATATCTTTTATCAGCAAAGTGCCCGTGATCTACAGAGCCTTTTCAATTTTGGTCTATGACTAGATTCTGGAAGACAGTGGTTCTTACCAGAACCTCCAATTTTTTTCAACACAGGAGTTGAGGTTTAGATTGTTTTACTAGTGGTCCAACGCTTTTTATTTGCACTGTGACCTTATTTATTACGTCAAATATACAGAGCCTTCTTTTTTTGATATCCACGTGTACTTCAGTTCATTCTTGACTGGATTAATGAGGTCTTTTGCATTTTGTTGGTATGAAACAATTGGCTAAGAACTCTTTAAAAAGTGTTCTTCAGATAGTCTAATCAACTAAATTCAGCTAGTGTTTGTACAAAAGCTGCATTTTATTCTTGTTGTATAATATTCCACCATAAATTAAGCTGAAGTCTCTTGCTCTGCACCTCCTTTTCTAGTATTTATTCATGTTTGAAAAACAATCCACTTATTTAAATGAACGACATTTATATTTACTTTAACTAGCAAGGGCTTAACATCGTCCAGTGCAAAAATATAATTAAAAAAATATATTCTTGACCACCTATAAATCATTTTGCTTTAAATGTCAGGGTAATTTTCTTTAAATATTATGAAACCAACCACCTCCATTAATACTGGTAATAAAATGCTTTCTGATGTTCTCAGACCCACAGATATACGAAAATAAAAACCTGATGCATACATATAAACACAGGTCTTTTGAAACTGTAAAATCCTGTGCCAGTATTTGAGATAAAGTTCTTAATTAAAGTTTAAAGTATTGTCAGAGTGACTTCTTGAGGAAGTTATATTGGGATTTTACTGTTAACTACACTTGAATAAAACCTTTCACTGTGAACAGCAATATTTTAAGTATTTTAAAATGCTCCAACTTTAAATAAATTGATGACCAGTGAGATAATCTCTAGATATTCAATAGTAATGGCCTTACAGGAGTGACACTGAGGCAGTAATAATGAAACCACCATATCACCAGCAAATTGTACTCTGTGTGACACACTTCTTTGTAGAATTGTCAGCTTCAGAAATGGGTGTGTGTAAAATGATTGGTTTGGTGAATGATCAGGGAAAAGGGAGGGACAGACGTTCAAAAAAATCCATGTTATTCCTAAATATTTATTTTTTTTTAAATATTGCGAGATGTTACCTGAAATCCAGAATCGGGACAAATTGGACACTTGATAACGCTAATTTTTCTAGTTCAACTTTTATGGAAGTGAGTTTTAAGTCCTGTTTGTGGATGTAATTTCCTTAATGCTTGTTCTTCAGTGCTACACAGAAACAGTTTGACTCAAGAACCCAATGGCAAAGAGAATCTGTCAATGGAGCTGCTTAAGGAAGATTTATATTCTGTAGTAAATACTTCTCAGCTTTCATATTCTTCTACATTACTACTTCTCTTTCAACTGCTTGAAAAGCAGTTGGTCATTATTACGTTGAGGAATGGTCCTGTTTTTTTCTTTTTGTTTGGTTTGTGGTTTTTTGTGCCATTTCTTCTAGCTCTACAGAGGAACAAACCACCCTGTGGATGGAAAGGATGAAAATTATATATGTACGAAATACTTATTTTAAAATTTTTGTTAGAGTCATCATGCAAATTATTGTGCTTATTGCATGACATAGTTCACTGAACTGGGAAGTCAGGTGATTTTGTCATTTGGAGATGCCCTTGGTCTATTGCCCCACCTGGCATAGGGTGTTCGCCAATGGTACGTAAGCTTCGTAGTGGGGATAACAGAGTGACCGAGAGAGATGTTGTGGGTAACAGGGCAGAGTCTGAAGAATCCACTCAGGCCTATCCTCCTTTGCCCTGTGTTAATCTCAGATGCTTCTGACAGTAATGCAGAAGAGGCCTGGGTGTGCATCACCGGTTATTTGGATCAAAAGGCTGATTTTTTGTTGGTTTTTTTTTTTCTTTTCTTTTAATCCCACGTATTTTAATCCCATGTAAATCTTCCAATCTTGAAGGCCTTATGGAGTCTGCCAAATCTCTGCAACTGCACTGCATTCACCATGCAACTCTTTGGCTAGAGGGGGAATTGACAAACAGGAAGTCCACCCCCCATCTTCTCCTGTAGAAGCTCTGCACAAAAATCCTGTTCTTGCCTAGGTAATGGTTTATGATTTTTCCCAGACACTTAAGCTGCTATAAATCAAGTAAGTACATACGTGTCAGAGGAAGGCATAACCCTTTGTTTATGCATGTGTTAAGGAATAGTCAGAAAGGGATATTAATTCTGGTTTTATCCAGGGGACTAGTGAGAATAGCCAATCAATGTATCATAGGGAAAACTTTATTATGAAACATTTAGTATTGTAGAGAAGTATAAAAATCAAGCAAACTCCCAATAGAGAGCAGCATCATAATTTTTACTAAAGAGAAGATGTAAAGCAGAGATTGGGGATAAAAAACAAAAAGGTAAAAGGAAGGAGTCAGAGAAACTGATATATCATGAAGACCCTTAAATGAAGGCCCTGTCCATGGGTATATTTTTATTGAACATTTTGACTAAGATACTGTAATTCTGAGCAGTTATTTACCAAAATAAGATAGTGTAAAGATGCTTATTCAGAATACAGGAAAGGAAGGAAGGGAGGTTTAATAATTATCAGAGTAAAGGAAAACATAATTTGCTCTGTGTGACAGTGTATTTCCTGATGTCTTCCATAGCATGCAAAGTTATATTTTTGTTTTATTTAAGCACTGTGAAGAGCCTTGAATCCTTGAAATAAATTAATAAATAATTGTAATAGTCATTAAAATGGAACATGCATGTTCTATAAGTGAAGAGAAAATAGTATTAACAGAATACACATTCAAGGAAAAAACTTGAACGCAAACCGCAAGACCTCAACTACTATTAAAAAATTATCTGCAATAATTTGTTTTTATTTTTGCTTAAGTTTGTTCTTACTGTCCTAGTGTCCTTTTCAAGTTCAATTTGTTTAAATCTTGGAGCAAGCGAGGTGTATTGTTATACCTAATTGTCTTTTGTAAACCACTAATTAGTTATGTGTACTTGAAATGTCTCTATGGTTGATGGCACTGAGGGCAAAAAAATACCCTGTGATATACATAGCCAACCAAATTAAGCAACATTTGGCCTACTTGCATTCCACTTGCTGAAGCATTTGAACAGCTATCCACCAAATGGATAAAAAGTGTGCATTCAACTAGGCAGAGTTCATGGAAGTCTGTCAAAGTTAGTCGCAAAACGAGTCGTGGAGTGTTTCCCAGTGGTAATTTTTACATGCAACTAGTGTAATTGAGATAATAGTACAACTTCAGTGCACGTGGTGTTTACTGTTATAATTTACCTACAGTGCTCTGAGAATTGTGGTGTCGGTCTGGTGCCCTTTCCGTATCTCTGAAATTTATACCTCAAATGCACCATGTACAATAAAGAAGTTAGAGTGCTTTTCTTACTTTGACTGCAAGGTTCAACACAGTAAAAGCAAGTTTCTGCTTCAATAACAAAGTCCTGGTGCTTGTTGATATTTCTGTGATCCTCTAGTTTTTGACTTGGCTAATGAATCCTGCTGTGCTTTTCAAATAGCAGCTTCAGTAGCCCAAAGTATTTCCACAGATACAATTATTGATGTTAACCTGGAAGAAAGAACATCACGAGTGTCTCTTGCTCTGGGTTTGAATACAAATCTCTCGGCTCGGGCCTGCCGCAAATGGTCAGGAGGAGATACCCATCACAGTATGTCCTGCTCACACAAAACATGTATTTTTCCTCAGAACAAACTGCTTTGCCCAGGTCCTGCTTAAACTGAAGTAAACACTTGACTTTAATAGGATTTAAACGTGTGATTAAGCGCTTTGAACTGAGTCTTAAAAAACAGTAGCTGTACCTGATCTCAGATACTTCTGGTCAGTCTGCTGCCTGCTCACCCTCAGTGTCTGCTGCGAGAGATAATGAATGTTATTAAAAGAAAGCTTTGGAGACAAAAGTCAACACTTTAAAGAATGAATGTGACACTTTTGGTCTTTGCCTAGCACATCTAAAGGGCAGAAAGGGAAAGTTTAACAAAGATGAGCAAAGAGGGCTGAGAAGCGATCTGAAGAGTTTTGCGATATACGCTCAGGATCTGATATCTTGGGTCTTATCAGAGTCCATTATCAAGGGAGCTCAGTTTTACTTGGGAAGGTAGAGACATTGAAGGCGTTTGTAATAATAATTTTAGGAGGGCTGGTGCAGAGACAAGGGCAGAAAGATTTCAGGAGTGGAATGTCAGAATAAATAGCTACTGTCTAAAGGGAAATGTGAATTTCCCTACAGATTGTTTAGACAGGGCTGCTTCTTCCAGTGGAGTTTACCTGGGACAAGAGGTGATTCAAGAGAAAGTTACTCATAAGTTTTTGTTGTTGTTTTAAGTAACCTTTTTTTTTCTTTTAAAGGAAAAAGTAACATTTTGTAATGCAAATACATCATAAAGTGGGTTTAGAAACTTAAAATGGAAAATCTCTGGAAGTATTCCACATTAAAGGTGAGAACTTGCAAGGTAGTTGAGGGGTTTAGGCCCACTCTGGATTGTCTTTCCAAGTGGAATATCCTTAGGCCTCTTTGAAAACCATGAAACTTTCCTTCCTCTTACGTTACATTGATGTGCAAAAAAGGCTATGCTGCAACTTGAGAAAAATTATTGCTGTTAAACAAGATCCTTATTAAGGGTGAGGTTTCATAATGAATTGTGTTCCTAAAGTTGTGCTCTAGCAGCGCTGTCCTGTATTTCTCATGCACTTCATAAATTTGTTAATATTATTTTTGATAACTGTTCTTTAATTTTACAACAGTATAAACGGAAAGGAGAGAGAGATGCATTTTCTAATAGTTTGAATAAATCATCAAAGATTGAGATATTAGGTATAGCTATAACAAATAATTTATACGTAAAGGGTGTACTTCCATTATTTTACATAAAAATAATGTAAATAATAAAATACAGCAAAAAATGTGATTTTGCTGCTAAAGTTTCACTGTTTTGTATTAAAATGTACAAAATTGGTAAAAAGATGTGCTACCATAATTCAGAAAGTTTAATAGTAACCTCTATCAGGAGTCATGAACGTTCCACGTGCATAGCAAAAGAACCACTCGATAGAGTTTATCTCTGGAAATAGGCTGGAAATTTAAATAACTTCAGAAAATGCAGAAAAATGTCAACATCTTTGTTTCTAGACCAAAGGCGATAGACATCAAAGAGCCAGAAAGATGTAAACAGAGAATAGACTGCGTAGGAAGTTCACCAATGTTTTCACATTGGGCAGGATACGAGAAACATGCAAATATTAAACAAACAAGTGAGCTACCCACACCAAATCTGAGCTATGGAGAACCCTTCCTTGGATACTCCACTTCCCATTGGATGTCTGAGTATCCAGCGATGCTGACTGGTTTGAGGTTTGGCCTGGGACTTCCTTGGGCGATGGTCAAGCTTCAGGCCAGAACTGAACTAGTTCATCAGTGTAACTCTAGGGAGCACTGCAGTGCTGAAAATCTCCTAAAATGGGACTTAAAGTTGAGGTTCTGGCAGTTCAGAGTTATTTAAGATTCCATGAGTCTTTAAACAAGAATAGCAGTCATTAAAATGACAAAATAAAGTCCTAAACTGAGTAATAACATTTTGCTACTTTGCATTTCACTGTTGTCTCAAAATAATGTGCTGTGATGTTTATTACAACAGTATGCTGCTTTTTTATTCTCCTATTTTTTTCCCCGACAGCTCTATACGTGCACTGACAATAAGGAAGAGTGGGGATGAGAAGTGCTCAGGTGCAATTTTAAAGTTGCCCAAGAGGTTTGAGTGCTTAGCTATCTTCACTTTTATTTTCAGAGGTCTTTAAGGTGGCCTTAAAAAAATGTTAGTTTTACTAATTTAGAAATACGCAATAGTTGAGTGCACGCTACTACTGGAGTTCAAGGTAAAATATCACACATTACAGATATGTAATTTCTAATATTTATTATAAGCAGTGCCATACTCAGGAAGGCACATTTATCCACAAATCCTATAACAAAAACTAAGGGGAAAAATTAGTGAATACCACCACCCGTATTTTCTGAAACAATTAAAAAAAAATTCTGGGACTTGATTACCCACTTTTTGCATTTGAATTTGGATATCTATTTGTACTTGTAGAGATTGTACAAATCTCTAGGGACCATTGATTGCTTGATTCTATATATACTCTGTTTCTTCTGAATTTGTCAACTAAGTAAACTCCAAATGCTTTGAGTGCACAAACCCTTTCATATTCCCTTAGGTCAGATGGCGACCAGGGCGACTTAGTGACCCCGTGACTGTCTTTTTCATTATTTATTTATTTTCATTCCAACATTGCACCTTGCTATTTCATCTTAAGGGAGCAAAATTAAAAATATAAGATACCATTTCTTAAACTGGAAATTGGATGTGTGCGTAAGTACATGCACACCCATACTTGACAGCGAGGTTTCACTGGAGGGGTTGAGAGTTTCACTAGTTGACAAAGCTGTTGGGACGTGGTGTTACTTCCTGCCCACCACTGACTCTCTCCTTCCTGGAAGAGTCTGAGAAGATTTAGTAATACCAATAGTAATGACATAGTGACATGCAGCACTGTCCTTTGATCGTAACAGCAGGAGAGCAGAGGTCCAAAATGATGGTCTGTGGTGCTACAAGGGCGTAGGGCTTGGTGCAGAAATACCGTTGTTATATTTGGGCTGACCCTGCTAACTCAGAAAGAGCCTTTTGGGCTGCCCCTCTCCTGCCCTGGACCACTGGTGCCTTGGGTGAGCGACAACTGCCTTGAGGAGAAGACACGCTTTTGCTTCTTGGCATGTTTTTGCTCCATCCACCGGTGGAGCTTTATGCTGTAAAATTGAGAGCTTTTCTCCCAGCAGTGGTGAAAGGAAATGCGTCAGCCAGGGTCGCTCTCTGTTTCAAAACAGAAACTCAAGTTATTGTCACAGACCTGTATCACCAAGGTAAAGACGAGTCTGGGGAATCCAGATAAATCTGTTCAATCCTAACCAGATTTTCAGCTCAGGCTGCAAGGATATAAACTGTCAAATGCAATGGATCAGGCCTGTCACTTGCTCCATCAAAACCAAAAATAAAACACAATTCTTTTTTTGAATCTTTAGTTTCAAGCTGTTACTCATAGTGTCAAGAAAAATCAGACAGCAAAAGTTTTGCTATAAAACATATGAGGTGTAGCTGATTCAGTAATCAATGTATTTGAGTTCTTTGCCACGTAATAAAAACAAATCTAACGAGCTTCTTAAAAAATGTATTTCTTGAAAGGATGAAAGTATGTAATTAAAAATTGATTGGTGTAACAATGAGATTAAATTGAGGGTCCAAAATGTAATGGTTTCAAATGAGTTTTTAGACTGTCCAGTCATCACTAAATAAGAGGAAAATATAAATATGGTCTCAGTTTACAGCAGCAGTCCTTTGATGGCCAGGAGGTAACGAAGACATGTAGGGTGCAACAAGTTACTTGCAATCAATCTTAAATTCCAGTGCTTCTCATGGAGCCTTCTGTGGAATAGCGTATAGATGTGTGAATATAAATACATAATTAGGCTGTTTTCACTTTTCCAGTGGGCCATCAGTACCAGCTGTGATAGGTGCCGTACCTACTGTTAGCTGTAGCATTTTTTGCTGGCCCGTTAGTCTCAGTTCTCTGATCACTGTAGTATCTTAATGCCTCTCAGTAAATCAGAAATAATCTCGTAAATCTGGTTCTATATTCTTGTCAATAGTTGAAATTACTATGTTATAGCATAGATTGCCTTTTATTTTACGTGTTTAGGGAAAAAACTTGTTTATGGGAATAATATTTAAACAATGCATGATTTTTTATTACTAGTTTTGAATACAGTTTCTTAAATGAGAGACCTTTCTTAAGAAAGAGATTTGGAGGGAAAATATCTATTTTTTAAAAGAAAATGCAGTCTTAACTTATTTGGGTTTGAGGTATTTTCCTTTTTTTCCTTTTTTCAATGTCAAAAAGAAAGGGGCAGAAGAATGCTGCCAAGGAAAAAGAAAACAAAAAGATTAGAGAAAAAACTCAACTACCCTAAAATGTGGAATTTTTCTTTTGAGAACTGTTTCCATTTTTTTTCCATATTTACAAATGCTCAATTCAGAAAATATGAGGTAATAAGTTTAGATTCTCTATAAATAAACCACTAAGTTGGATCTTATTGCAGAAACAACGGAGTTCCTTGGTTGCTTCTGCCTTGGAAGGGATGAGTACCTCAGTAGACCTTTTTGACCAGTCCAAGCTGCAATATAAACATGGAGAATCAGAACGAATGAGTCATTGCGGCAATTTGTATCACAGTCTTTTTGCTTGCTACAAAGTCATGGCGTTATTTATGTCTGTCAGAGCTCTTGGAGTCCTTGCTCGCTTTGGCCGAGAACTTTGGACTTGCAGGCAAAAGCAAATGTTCACAGCCAGGGAGTGTTGCCCACCACCAAACACCAGGGTCCCTGGTCCATCTGTCTCCTTTGAATAGGTAGTGGGACCAGCGGTCTTAGGATAGCTCACGTAGAGAATGACAGCAGGTTGACAGAAAATGCAGATTACCTGATTGCATTCAAATCCAGCTAACTCCAGTTCAGTGATTGCTATAATGTTGTATATTTCGTCATAGAAATACCCTCCCCCCAAAGGCCTATTAAAACCTATGGTATATATATGTATGCGTGAGGTAAGAAGCGATCGTAAATTGGACGTTTGCAGAAAACTGGTTCAGAAGAAGGGGTTGAGCTTTAGTTTTCGCGCCTAGCATTTGGGACTCTTCATATTTGATGAACTCACATTAGGTTTTGAAATTTAACAAATCTCTTCCGAAAATTAAATTATGCTTTGATAATTAGCATTCTAGCAAGGAGCAAAAGCAATAAAATAATTCATTTTCAGTATTTCATCATGAGAGATGATTTTTCTTCATTGACTTTTTATCTAAGCTAGGGGCTTTATGTTTTAACTGACTCAGTACTCTGGTTTTACTGTGCAGATAAAGGAGTTTGGTTTGTGCGGGGAACAAAGGCATTATTCATTTTATTTTAGAGGTAATTTTAAAATACGGACTGTATATTAATATAGTTACTCATTCTAAATGACACATAAAGCAGGCTTATCTTGACTTAGCTTTTAAATGGTATAACTTTGCATGCCTACTTTCTTGAATATCATAATATTAGTAGCATACTGTATCCATTTTCTTTCTATCATCTGATATATTTTCATGGAGTTTCTGCCCTCACCCCCTTCCCTAATCCATTGTGTGGGCTGGCATTTTCTCCCCAGTTCTTTTATGCATTATTTCTCTACTTCTAAAAATGTATATGGTCAGATTCTATACTATTTTAATTTATTTTCTCATGTGCTAAATACGGATTTATCCTGAAAGCATGTGAACTTAAAACTACTAAAAGTTTGTACTAGAATTTTTCGTTTAAATCGAAGTAGGTAAGGACTGATTCGAAGCAGTTGGAACACTCACTGATTTGTCTGAATTGAAAATGGGCAGAAGTAGAAGGGTTTTCCAGAGATTTGTAAAACAGGTTTAAATTTTTTTTCATATAGTAGTACGTAATATTTGTGGATCTTTAGGCAATTCATTGAGTACTGTGAAAAAAGAGTCAGACTTTCATCATCTGACCTCATTAAAATTACATTGCGGTGGGATATCTCAAGATTCTGTAGAAATGCCAAAAATAAAATCAAAACTGTGAGGGAAATTAAGAACAGTCATCGTGTGTTCCTCCTACCGCAGAAATGATGCACTATATGTGATCACTAGTCAACAGACTAATAAACTTCGCATAATTCCTTATTAACCCTGGAGTTGCATTAGAATAAGTAATATATCTTGAGGTATGTAGGGCATGTTTAATTGCACTCTCACACCTTTTAATAAGAAGGAACTTCTTAGCCATCCATTTTTATTTGTTATCAAAGTGGTAGGACTACTGAATTAATGGAGGTTAATAAAAAATCTCTAATGCCTTAGTCAAACTTTCCCAGTCCTGAAGATGAAGAATTAATTTGTGTTTGCTATAGATACAGATAAACTTCATAAAGGGCACATTTTCATATTCCTACCTATGAATAAATTATTTTAAAGAGAACAAATGATTTAGACTGTTATCTCTGCTGGGCATTTGGGATCATGTAGGGCATAATGAGCTCTTTCTCATGCAAACTGTACACCGAGGCATCACAGTGAGAAGACACAGCAAGAATTTGGGACTCAATTTCTTATGTGCTGGAAACGTGATGCCGTTACTCTGAGTGCTCCTAAATTCACGTGTAAGATTCACTAAACAGCCTTACAACGAATTTGGGACCACTGTTAAAATATTTTTTTAAACCATAGCTTTGATTTCCTATTGGTACATTTTTATCAACAAACTTGGAATGCTAGTTGAGTTGACAGATAGGTTTTCTTGGATAAATGATTACTTAAAATTATTTTAATCAAGCATACGATATGAGAACTTTCGAACGTCAGTGTGTCTGTACTACTGGGTTGCAGTTTAATCTCTCCCTGACAACAGAGAGAGTGTTTTGTGGTGTAGCATCATACTTCTGTAATGAAATACATAAAGATGTCCCATACCAGGTCAGAAGAATCTCACAGAATCGCAGCNTCTTTACCAGTGGACAGACTGAAACAATTAAGGAAAAAAAGAAAAAGAGGACATGTAAAGTAATCTTTTTTCCTTCTACGGTCCTTTTCCTTTTCTTTCTATTCTCATCCCTCTCGCCTGTCGTGTGCTGGCAAAGAACAGTTCAGGAACATCCCTGGGCAGAAGTTACTCCCGAGCTAACCCCTCCAATAGCTGTCGGTGAGCCTGTCTACATGGATGTATCCCATCCTCTCTTATGCCCCTTGGTCATCTAAATCCCTGCAAACCCTGTAGCAGTGGGCTCTTTCAGGCATGCATTTGTTGAGGACATATTGTGTTTTGCTTTTAAGCACAGCTTCATAGCACACCTTCTTATTCCTGCATTGAGAAAGAGACGGAAGCATTGGGTTTTGTGTTCAGGTGGAGGGTGCTGTTTATGTCTGTTAGCATTCCCTACCTTCATCCACCAGGCAGCCTCTCCCGCCAGGCAGCGTGGCATGACTGTGCCCATCCTCAGCAGCTTCCAGACGAGCGTGGTCACCTCTCTCTTGGTGCCACCTCCTTGCTGTGCCTGGGAAGACCCTGGGGGTGGTCCCCAGCCCCGCTGGTGCCTTAGCCACCCGCACAAAGATGGGAGTGCTGGGTTGCACCGGGGATGCCTGCGTTTGCTTCTGTGTATCTGTGATAGGCTCAGACCCAATAGGTGAGAAACCGAGTGTTGCTGCAGTTCGTTTACTGTGAGGTGACCTGCCTCGTGAGGGAGCAGTGAGTCTGTTTACTTAGCTCTGTTGGGGCCTACAGATAAAGGGTACGTTCCTGTAAATCCTGACAGGAAAATGGCTTCATTTGTAGGGCATACACCTGGTGACAGTTGTACCGGCTTGAAAAGAGAGTTAGTGATAAATATGTGAAAACTGATTTATCATAGCAATAATTTTACAAATATTTTAGTTCGGTTCTTCAGCAATATGGTGTTACCCAAATCCCCATTTCTCGTGGTCTGCTTTTCCCTTTCCTACAGCTACGCCACAGCTCCCAAACTCTTCCTCTCTTGCATCTGAAGAGAAACCATTTAAAAGGCTTTTAGTGGCATATCTGCATGCTGTTGACCAGAGTCATGGAGTATGGGAGGCACATTGCTCTCTACCTGTAGCTACCAGTGTTAAAGCTGAGTGCAGATGCCAAACAACTTGGGTGCAAAGGTCTGGGAGAGATTTTGGAAGTGCTGTCAAGATGAATGTCAGCTCAGAACAGCTCATTTTATCGCATCTGTTCTGAACAGGGATATATTTTCCACCCACACCATCATTTTGATGAAGAAGCACCTGAATAATAGCAGCAGAGGCTGTTGGGTGAGAGAGGGCACCCAGCTGGGCTTGGAGCTCTGCATGTTTGACTCCATGCCAAATCACGCGGTTGGAGCTGAAGCACCCCAGTATGCAGGAACACTGTTCTTTCCCTGCTTGTACTCTTGGATGTTTCAGCTTCACCCTAGGGTAATGGAGTAGAGTAAACCAGTAATGGGAATGACTGTGGGATGTCATTTTGCTCAGCGCAAAGAGCTGCAAAATTACATAGCTGTGAAATGTCCCATTTGGTTACAAAGTGGTAAATATCCTGCTGGAAGTTACTGATTTTTGAGCTTGGACTAAGTACGTTAATATTGCTCCTATTAATTTTCTTTATTTCTAGAAGACAAAGGTGATATTAGCATTTAAATGAAAAAATATTTTTTTTTATGATTCACTATTATTTACTGTTCTATCGACCCATTTAAAACTACTCGTTTGTTTTTCCTCATTTGGTCTGTAATTTTCTGAACGAACTTTTCTCTTATTCCGTAACACTTGCCCTTTAGACATAGACATTNTGGCATGACTGTGCCCATCCTCAGCAGCTTCCAGACGAGCGTGGTCACCTCTCTCTTGGTGCCACCTCCTTGCTGTGCCTGGGAAGACCCTGGGGGTGGTCCCCAGCCCTGCTGGTGCCTTAGCCACCCGCACAAAGATGGGAGTGCTGGGTTGCACCGGGGATGCCTGCGTTTGCTTCTGTGTATCTGTGATAGGCTCAGACCCAATAGGTGAGAAACCGAGTGTTGCTGCAGTTCGTTTACTGTGAGGTGACCTGCCTCGTGAGGGAGCAGTGAGTCTGTTTACTTAGCTCTGTTGGGGCCTACAGATAAAGGGTACGTTCCTGTAAATCCTGACAGGAAAATGGCTTCATTTGTAGGGCATACACCTGGTGACAGTTGTACCGGCTTGAAAAGAGAGTTAGTGATAAATATGTGAAAACTGATTTATCATAGCAATAATTTTACAAATATTTTAGTTCGGTTCTTCAGCAATATGGTGTTACCCAAATCCCCATTTCTCGTGGTCTGCTTTTCCCTTTCCTACAGCTACGCCACAGCTCCCAAACTCTTCCTCTCTTGCATCTGAAGAGAAACCATTTAAAAGGCTTTTAGTGGCATATNTTAGCTCTGTCGGGGCCTACGGATAAAGGGTACGTTCCTGTAAATCCTGACAGGAAAATGGCTTCATTTGTAGGGCATACACCTGGTGACAGTTGTACCGGCTTGAAAAGAGAGTTAGTGATAAATATGTGAAAACTGATTTATCATAGCAATAATTTTACAAATATTTTAGTTCGGTTCTTCAGCAATATGGTGTTACCCAAATCCCCATTTCTCGTGGTCTGCTTTTCCCTTTCCTACAGCTACGCCACAGCTCCCAAACTCTTCCTCTCTTGCATCTGAAGAGAAACCATTTAAAAGGCTTTTAGTGGCATATCTGCATGCTGTTGACCAGAGTCATGGAGTATGGGAGGCACATTGCTCTCTACCTGTAGCTACCAGTGTTAAAGCTGAGTGCAGATGCCAAACAACTTGGGTGCAAAGGTCTGGGAGAGATTTTGGAAGTGCTGTCAAGATGAATGTCAGCTCAGAACAGCTCATTTTATCGCATCTGTTCTGAACAGGGATATATTTTCCACCCACACCATCATTTTGATGAAGAAGCACCTGAATAATAGCAGCAGAGGCTGTTGGGTGAGAGAGGGCACCCAGCTGGGCTTGGAGCTCTGCATGTTTGACTCCATGCCAAATCACGCGGTTGGAGCTGAAGCACCCCAGTATGCAGGAACACTGTTCTTTCCCTGCTTGTACTCTTGGATGTTTCAGCTTCACCCTAGGGTAATGGAGTAGAGTAAACCAGTAATGGGAATGACTGTGGGATGTCATTTTGCTCAGCGCAAAGAGCTGCAAAATTACATAGCTGTGAAATGTCCCATTTGGTTACAAAGTGGTAAATATCCTGCTGGAAGTTACTGATTTTTGAGCTTGGACTAAGTACGTTAATATTGCTCCTATTAATTTTCTTTATTTCTAGAAGACAAAGGTGATATTAGCATTTAAATGAAAAAATATTTTTTTTTATGATTCACTATTATTTACTGTTCTATCGACCCATTTAAAACTACTCGTTTGTTTTTCCTCATTTGGTCTGTAATTTTCTGAACGAACTTTTCTCTTATTCCGTAACACTTGCCCTTTAGACATAGACATTAACCTCAAATGCGGAGCCTTGTCAAAAACAGTTTCCAAAGTGGAAACAACTTTGTCATTTCATTAAAAAATGAGAATTGTGTTCTGAAACATTTCTTCATCTAATCTTCAAGATTATCATCACCTTTCATTCTTAGGCGTGGCTGGAATCTTCAGTGATGTTCTCCTGACATGAAATGAACTTTCTGTTGCCTGGCTCAGTGTTGAGTTGGAGCAGCGTTCACACTCTGCTCACCCAAACTTTGTATAATGCCTAATTTATGGGTTCTGTAGCCTTTCAGAAAAGGTGATAAAAAATGAAAATAAAAAGCACCTCCAAGGAAAGATATTATAACATTACATGACAATTATCATCTTGCCATTAGAAGAATCATTATCGCCTCCACTTTGCTGAAAGATAGGAAATGTGATTCTCTGTTGTTGTTGTAATTTGCTCCCCTGTAACAAGCACTCTATTTTGAAAAGATTTTAGTCAGCTTTTGATACAGAGCCTAATGTTTCCTAGTCAAAACACAAAGATGCACCTGTTCCATGTTTGGACTTAAATATGCAGCTCGGCTTGGTGTATTGCTTTAAACACGACAAGGAAATTAAAATACAGAAAGCTAGAAGTACACAAAAGCTGTAGAATGAGATATTTAAGAATAAAAATATAATGTATTGGTGAAAAATATGTCGCTAAGTTATCCCTAAAACTGTGTACACTTGAATAATACATAGAGTACACATCAGATGTAGCTTTGCAAATCTATATGATGCTGTAAAGAAGACATTATCCCACACATTTGGGCTGTATTTCCCTTGTACAGAATCTGATGATTGCATGTTAAATTTTATGAAAGGTTATATTAGGTTACATAATCGCCTGCACCACAAAATAATTATATACCTCAAAATGCATTTCAAAGTCCTTTTCTTGAACAATGTAGATTAGAGGATCAGGGCTACTCAGTGAGTCCTGGTCATTCTGTGCAGCACATTCCACATCAAAAACAGGTTGGGGAGTCTTGTGGGGGATTTTTTCTTTTCAGTTTTGCTTTGAACACTTGAGGTGAAAACCTGGTCCTTTTGAAGTCATCATCAGGAGTTAATCCGGCATGAAAATTGAGTCTATAAAGATTGGATCCCAACAGACTAGGGATTTGTGTCTCCCTCACAAGCCAGATTCTTCAGCTTTTGTAGATTGGATATATGTAACATTTTTCTATTTTTCTTTCTTTCTTTAGTTTACTTTTCTTTCTCTTTCTTTCTTTTATTCTTTCTCTTTCTTTATTTTCCTTCCTCCCTCCCTCCCTCTCCTTCCCTCCTTCCTCCCGTTCCTCCCCTCCCCTTACTTTCCCCTCACCTCCCTTCCCCTTCCTTCCTTTCTTCTCGATAATATATCTTCAAAATATTTTTGGCAACTTTATTCTTATCCCAAACACATATGACTATCAGTACTTCCTAAAAGCCATCCTAAGACCTGCTCATGATACAATTTCTGGGTTATGCTTAACAGCACCCCCTGAACTCCTAGATAACTAATACTGGTGCTTCCAAGGAATGTGTCCCAGGTGGATCGGTACGAGAGAATGTAGATCAAAATGTCTGATGCCTCCTGGTGGGGTGGAATCTCTTATAGTCTAGAAATATTTCTTCAAATTATTTGAATAATATATCAAATTATTAAAATTCCTTACTAAGAAGAGGACATGAACCCTTTATAACGCTAGCTTAGAAGGATTTAAAAGTCTTTCTTCTTATCTGGAGATGCCATACCTTTAATTGTTGCATGTTTTCTTTGATATGTTCTCTTAGGGTGATCCACTGCACTTGCAAACTGCATGGAAGAGTTAACATGTTTTGCTGTTTACGTTCCCTATTTTCCTTGTCTGAACACAATGACTAATGGTCTCTAAAGAAAACTAAATCTTAAAAGGAAAGCAAGTATATTTAAGAGGGATACATACGTACAAAGAGAAGAACCAAATTTATCACAAGCTCCTAATTATGATGAATGGCAGAATGTTATTAGGCTGCTCTTGTCAGCATGAGTTTGCTTGTTATTATAAAGTTTTAATGTAATATCAGTTTGGTGAATGATCATCTGGTATTTTCATTGTTCAAAGCGTGCCATCCACAAACAGAAACATTTCATTTAGATTCATGCTTACAAGATACAATTAGATAGCCAGATGGCCCGGTGTTAGTGCATGCTATCATGTTGTGGTAACCAGGAGAGTATGGCCTCGGGTTTATCCTTTGTAGTGTATGAAACAAGTTGGAGCAAACCAATGGCTTCTTTTTGAAACGGATTAATTAAACTAGACTTCCAATTGTGCTTTAAGGGTGGTAGGTTTTAAATACTGTGGAAGTAGAAGGTGGTGATAGGCTACAAGGCCTGGGATCTGGTGGTTGTGGGTTTATCCTTTGCTGATAGTAATCACAGTTAATGTTTTTTTTTTTTTTTGCATGCAGCTCAGAGGATATTATGCTTAAGACAGGAAAGAAACTAGTTCACTCAATGCAGAAGTGTTTGTTCTACAGGAGTAATACAAGGCGAAAAAAATACTGGTTTGTCTAAAAAACGGTGTGTGTGTGGTTTTACCTGCAGTATGCTGTCATTTGGGGCAGAAGAGGACTAAAAAACCCCAACAAACACCCAACACCAAACCCCAGAGCTTTATCTAACGCTACATCTAGCAACAAGCAGGTAACTCGTGTAGTGTTAACCCCTTGACAGAGGGCAACTCTTGCTCTCTTACCTTTATATTTCCTTATTACTCTGCTTCCTTTGCATGAAAGACTGGAAAGTGAAAGACTTCTCTTTCTGACTCAGTTTTAGCATATCAAGGGCCTGGGCTTGACATAGAATTGGTGTCTGCAGTGGTCCCGCATTGCCCAAGATGATCTGTTGGATTCCTGGTGAGGAGAAGGCAAAAAACCACTCCCAAAGCAGCCAACTTTTCTGAGCAGTCAATAAGAGAAAAATAAATCTCAGCCAAAAATTCCATCACCACCCCCAAGTTTGATTAATAGAGTGCACACAGTAGCATCCCAAATGCACACCCACTGTACTTCCAAAATGAAAATTGTCAGAGAGAGTAAGGGAGAATTTGGATAGAGGAAGGGAGGGAAGGGTAAAACAGAGCTTGCATTACTTGCAGAAGATGCAAAAAACTTCCTGCAGAGAACTTCAATGAGCTCTTAGCGTTACTGGCTGTTTGGGCAATCAGCCAAGGAGAATCCGAATCTGTGAAAGTTCAGTGAGTATAGAAAGACAATAAAAAAATAGCGGATGAAGAACCTGTTATGGGAACAAAAAGTTTGAAGTTTTTTCTTGATTTCTGGTATGTTTTTTTCTTTTCCTCCCCAGCCAGGAAACAGATTGTCACTATTTCTGACGCTGTGGTGGAAAGGCACAGCAGCACAACCATAAACACAGAATTTCTTTGATTGAGGAATCACGCCATATTATGAGAAATCTTTTTTTTCAATGAAAAATATCTCAAACTCTTAATAAGATTATGGTTGTGGAAACCGGCCCACAAGAGAACAATTTGGACTGAAAGTGATGAGGAGTTTGCCAGGGAGCACACATAAATCTTATTACCACTGAAGATGCGCTTGATATTGTCAGTCTTGAAACATCTGTGCATGTTTTATATTGAAACGAGCTCTTTTCCTCTCTCATTTTTGCAATGTCTTTGTTAATTATAATAGTGACTATTAACTTTGTGTGTTCATTGCCTTCTCCTGTGGTTTATTTTTTCGTACTGCAATTTCATCTGATTATTGCTGCTTCAGTTCTGCTTCCCATGATACCAGGTACTTATTAGCTGTCAATATTTATTTCTAAAGCGAAGCTGTCAATGTATTTTATTTACAAGTTTTACCTTACTGAATAAATAGTTCATAATAAAAATATCTTTCTTTATGGGAGGTAGCATCAACAGTGACAACATGGCTAGGAAATTTTATTTTTTATTTTTCTGCACTAAACCCCATATTTTTTCTGTTGTGCAAAGCCTACTTATAAAAAGGATTCATATCTGTTTATAAGCCTACTCTACATAATAATACAATTTTCCAGTACTGTAAACTGCATAACATGCCAAATACGAGTATAACTGTAGTACCAAAACCCAAAGGAAAGCAAGTTTCCCTTCACAAAAGTAGTATGAGACTTCTCGTGAATCCATATTACATTTGTTCATAGAAAAAAACCCTTCAGAACCCCCAGCCCCTTCAATTAACCAAACTCACAAGGCTTCTGTGTGCAAAAGAGCAATTGGGATTATTGGAAATATAGCTGACTTCCTATATGTCATGTTTTCTTTGATAAACATAGTATCTTCTTTTCACAAATATAATAATACAGAAAATATTTGTCGTTCTCTTGCTAAATATTTGCTTGAATGCAACATTACTTTCGATAAAGATTATAGGGTTTCCAGGAAAACAAAGCCAGAAAAGCTTGTGAAAAAATTTATTTTTACGGCGATGAAAAAAATGTTGAATGCACAACAAAAATCCACATCCCTCCAGATGTTTTACAAGCAAATCTTCATTTAAATTTGCTGTAGCGAATCTTCTTTATAAAGTAAAGACCACACAGGCTGTATTTATGTAATACTTGCCTATTATTTATTTTGTAATGCAAGTTACTTCAGAAGATCTGTTTTCATTTATTATTATCATGTACAAAATAGTACTTGCATTGATGAGAACGGTGACAAATTCTCCAATCAATTTGCAAACTCTAGACCTAGCCTGTTTAGCAGAGTATTATCATGCCTTCCCAAAACTTGTTTTTCACTAATATGGAAGGGCTTTAAATGGGCGCTTTGAGGTAGCTGCTGTCTAAAAGTATTCAGTAGTGTGAGAAACCACTGCACCACAGTCACGGAAAGGAGGAACATGCAGCAACATGCTGCCTCGTGTATGTAAATTATTTCTTGTCTTTCAGGCCCCAAATGCCTCCCTTTTTCCCCTTTCCCCACATGGAATTCTGCTTTTGTTTGAGTACAAATGGTACTATGACTTTCTCGTCCTCTGTTTGTTGTCTCCTCAAGTGGCTATTCTGAATAGAAAAGCCAGAAGACAACCACGTGTAGTGACAAGAAAGGTTTGGGAAGATGTTGAGGGGACAGTGTACGTGTACTAGCAAATTTCTACTAAATCCCCATCAGTCTGCTGTCTCTTTTCATTCTCATACCCTAAGCATCCTGGAGAGCTTTCTTCATAAGGCTATTGAAATGCTACACAGGCCCTTTCTTAACAGGAAAGCAGCACAAGATTAACTTCTTTGCTCTTCTTCCTCTGCTCACCTTAGTGGTCTTTGCCTATTTAATGCAAGAGATCAGTGAAGTAAAATGAAATGGTAAATCCTACCTGCACCCTCCAAACGGCTAAAGCCTTGGTAAGTCCCTCTGCTTCCAGTGAATCACTGATTTTATGAATGGATGCGAGAGCTGAGGTTTCTAAGGGGTGTGAGGAAAATGTAGATGATCTTCACAGACCTTAGGGATGTATCTGTGAAAACTGTGTTTCTGCCCATGCCTTCTAGTAAAAGAGGATGCTGGTGAGGGGTAGAGGAAAATGATTTTTAGACCAGACCTTGACAAAGGAGTGGGATTCTGGCAAATTTGGTTAGAGCATGCTGTATGTTAGCAACAAAGACAATTTACTTTACTGTACTAACAGTTTTTATTTAATCTGATTTTATGCAGAACTTTAGTCTATGCTCTTTTACATCAACAAAAAGGTTAATGCTAAAGGAAAGGTCGTTAAAGTGGGAGAAATAAAAATTGTAATTAAATACAGGAAAAACAACTTTTTTCTTAAGTAGAAAATGTAGTGGAAACTGAGGAGAAACAGATGGTAAGTGTACCAAGTGTGGAGAAAAAAAAAACAAATAAACCTCCCCATTGCTGCTGTCATACCTTGTTGTACATGGGAGTGAAGAATAACCAAAAATCCTCAGAGGTGCTCAAATTTTGTTTGATTATTTTTAACATTTTCCATTGTTGTTTCTGAATAACAACTGCTTACAAGGAACACTTTCCAGCCAGAGGTCTCAAGGTACTTACAATAAAGGGTATTTTTTCCTTCCTATACGTGGGCAACCTGAGAAGCAGGCAAGTAACAATATTCTCCTAAAATGACCTGCAGTGTCAGTCCTGGAATCAAGAAGACGATCAAACCACGTCATCTGGGAAACGTATATTTCTATTGAAAAACTAAGGGGAAATGGTGTTGGAAGGTAGCCAATTTTCATCAGTCTTTCATAGCAAATGAAGTGGCCACAATACAGAAAATCAAATACTTTTAAAAGATCTGGACAGGAACCACCTTTTCATTTGGAATTTGTAAAGCATCCAGCTCAGTGGAGTCTTGTTCCACCTGCAGGAGCCCTTGCTGTGCTGGGGAGATTCAGAGACCACTTCCAGCAATGCTGTTTTCCACTGTAGTTGTGCTGCTTCGAAAGGTTCAAGTCATTGGCTTACTGTTATTTGAAAATAATTGTGTATTTAATAGATTAACTTCAGAAAACCCTGACTGCTATGAAAAATTAAGTAGATGTTTTAAAGACTGGTGGATGGCTGCCAAAATATTTGGCATCCATGAGAGTTTTAAATTTTTGTTTGATGTGTCTTTGGCAGATGATAGGCAATAGTAATGGTTGACTCAGAGCCAGCAAAACTTTAATTTTAATTTATTTGCTTCAATAATAATAAAAACCAAATGCCTTTAAAAAAAATTTTTAAGTACTCAGATGTCCCCTGTTTCCTGGTGGATGAACGCTCCCCATACTATTGTGTGATCAAGGATGTCAATGCCAAAGGCACATAGGCTGATTAAAGCTTTACACACTAGGAAAGGAAGGATATCTGAGAACTGAGGGATGACATTTGAGAACTCCTCTATCCATGGTATAGAGGACCAGTACAGCATCTGCCATAACAAATGCATGTGAATTAAGAAAGAAAGGATAAATGTTAGTACATCAGCAACATAAAAGTTGCTAACTTTTTTGTCACTTCAGGCTATGAAATTAATTCCTGAAACTGAAAATAAATGTAAAATAGGTTAAAATAGCCTTATAAAAATATAGCTCATTGTCTATATTTTCTTTAAATTACAATTATAAATTAAAAGCGGGACAGAATCAGAGTTAATCATGAGTTTGCCTAGATCTAGTAACAAGTGTGCAGTGCATGCAGCCAGCTAGCAGATAAAATTCAGAAGCAGCCTTAGACTAAAACATGTTCGAGAAAGGAAGACCAGAGAAAATTTGCTCTGTTCTTCAGTTCTAATGGGGTTTGGTTAAAACTCAAGAGTATCAGTTAAGTGGCTGCCTGATAATGTATAATTTATGGAGGGTAAAAGATCTATTTTTCTTGTAGTTAATCGAAATCAGGTTGCAAGGCTCTTGCCATACAACCGATAATTCTGCATAGGCCCACTTCAGCTTTCTTCTCTAGAAATTTACTGCTTCCTCTCCTGCTCAAAGAAAGGCTGGAGTTCCCCGAGGCACGTGTTTCAGCCACACAGGTCAGCCCCTCTGCATTTCAGGGTGCACAAGCCGGGGGGAGTAAGGGAGAGAGGCACTTCTCAGGGGTAGACCAAGGAAGGAGAAAGAGAAGGGAAGAAGAATGACAGGGTCACAACTAGCTAAAACAGGTTTTTTTGGAACACAACCTAATGTGCTAGCTTGACCCACTCTCTCTTGGTAATACAATATCCTCAGCTGAAAAAAAAAAAAAAAGAAATGTTAGAAAGCTACCCTTTGGGGACCTGGAAGGCTTTTAGGCTGGCTCAGCCAACCCTTTTGGTTACTTCTTTAGGTTTGCCAGTGGGACAAAGGGAAGCCAGTTCCCATTCAAATCTTGCGGTGACATCCCAAGGAGAACTGAAGGACCTAGGCTGAGCAGTCTCACTCGAACGAGCTGGAGTTGGATACCTCCTTGCATATCTCATGATTTCCTCCTACTGATAAACTGTTTCGGATCAATCCCTGCCTATAATTCAGAAAGATTGCATCTTTGTTCTGGGTCAATAGAGCATCTTCAACATTGAGGTATTATGTACTGTAGTTAGGTAAGCATAATAATGACTCTATTTTTTGTATTATCTGCTAGGCTGGTATTAGATCTGGAAAGAAAAAAGGGATCAGTTTATCATCCTATGTGATTTTTCTCTTCATTTTCCGTTTTATTCCCCCACACTTCTTTGAGGATATTATGTATTTAATCTTAGAGCCAATAGAAACCTCTTTTATTGCTGAATCATTTCCAGTAATTTAAGAATTGACTTTAAGTAGCACCACCTATTAACAAAGGAGCATATATAATGCACTTAGTGCCACTGCAGTCAGTGGAAAAGCTCCCAGTGGGTTCTTGAACAAGTTCTGTGTTTATTTTTTGTCCTGAAATTAAGTCTCTGAAAACTCTGAAATCAGTCTACTGAACCTAAGCAGGTAAGCAAGTGCATTTCATTCCCTCCTGTATAATTAGTTTACAGATGTGCAGATTTGAAAACCTGAAAACACCTTGGGTATATAACGCAGGCCATAAAATTTCACAAAGTTATTGGTGCATGAAAGTTGTACTTACGTGGAAGCATATACACAGTGATATAAAGCCACCAAATAATGTAAAATTCCCTGGTGACTTGATCCTTACTGACTAGATATTCATTGACCTATTTCAAGGCTGAAACGTGTTCATTTTACTTGGCAGCCATGAAGTGTTGCAATATTTATAAAATACTTAAAAATGTGTCAATATCCTTTACCCTGGAATATGTATTACACTTTTAGCAACCTTTTATATGAAAAGATTTAACTCCTGAATTGGTGGGTTTTATTATCCTTATGAGTCATTTTGACACATGGATTATTCTTAAGTGGGCTGGCCTGTTTTTTATCACGCTGAGGGTAAAAATTATGCAAGGGTATTTCGAATGTGCCCGAAGACCTTACACTTACATTTCGATCTAGAACCATGAATGTTTGCTCTCGGCATCAGACGCTTGACTATTACCCATCTAAGGTGCAAGCTAGTGTGCGTTTGTTTTGGTACGGAGTTCAGATCCTTGAAAGCCTAGACAAGTTTGATGGTAATTTTTCTCAAGAATAGTATACAGAAACATATTATTCTTAGAAATTTAGCCAAACACAGTACACCATACTATTAAATTATCTCAAAAGAATTTTATTAAAAGTGTGGAAGTTTAGTAAGCTTGATCTGCCATAATTTTTTCCCTCTTTCCATTTTCCAAGACCCATCTTGACTTCTATGCATACCAAGTGTACGAAAAGCTTTGGGGAGAAACACAACTACTTATTTGTAGGAAAACACACCTACTATACACTTCGTGTTCAATTCCAAAAGGAACAGTACCATTCCCAGCATTAGATAGCATCAGCAATCTCAACACGTGTTTTAATGAGAACAACTTCCAATTTTCGATTGCACCAGAAGATGGCAATAGTAATTTCTAGTAATCAATAGCAATAATAATTTCACTGAAGTCAGTGGGAGTTCATGAGGAAAGGAGCTTGCAAGATGGTTTCATACTTCTTATGGTATCTTGCATTTCTGCTTTTTGGTTTCAATCAAAATTTGAGATATATAGAGTTAAATGTATGGCTTAAGTAGATGTATTCAAGATAACTTGGATTTATTCTGTTTTTAAAAGAAAAGTGAAATAGAGTATCTGGAAACTGGACTACTTAAATCAATATTAGCTTCAGGTATACTCTGCTTCCATCACTGGTATGTCAACTGTATCTCTTTGCTTTTATTTCACTCTTCCTTATTTTGAGGAAAGTCATATAACCAAAGTCTACTTCAAGGCAAATGTGAAAATCCACCTGACATACTGCAGTTATTAGAACATTTAAAACCACAGCAAATTTCAACCATTTTATCAGTCCACCAAAGGGCTTGTGAAAGAATGCCTTGACATTTCAAAATTTGTTCATAAATTCTACTGCACTTGCTATGGTTTCCTACCTAGCCCTTGCTTGTGCTTAGTGGACTGTACCATGTCCTGTAATGACTTACAGTCCTGATTCAGGCAAAGTTGTTCACTCCCCTAAGGTTTCATTGCTGGGATTACTGTTGGCTTGCTAAACAGCAGCCTCACTAAAATATTTGCTTTTGCTGGTAACTTCTTAATCTGGCATGCTGAGCAATCCTAAAGTGCTGAGCACATCTTTTAACAACATGTGAGTATAAACTTAATCGAAACCGTAACTCAGAGTGTCTTTCAACATTAAGAAGTGTTTGCCAGCAATATTAGGTTAAAATATTTCATCCACACCGTTTGTTCTTGCCCAAAGCAATACTATGAAGTGAACTGAACTGGGATCCAGCTAAAATATTCCCCGATTTAAGAAAAAAGTGTCGAGTGTGTTATTTGATAGCTGGATCCGTTGTCTGCTCTGGTTCAGGGCTGCCCAAAGAGGTGGTTGTTTCTCACATGCCAGAGCAAGAGCTGTACAGCATAATATTTTAATGTCCGGATAATGTAAATAGACACGAGATGTCTGTTTCTGCAACCTTGTGGCTCTGTCTGCACTGAGGCTGCTCACACTGAGCTCCAACACCCTCGTTCTTCCTTCTGCAAAGAGGAGGCTGACGCCTCTTTGCAACCGTGTTGACCACAAATCCAAAAAGGCGTTTCAGCGGGTGAATCATATCTGCGTAAAGGCGCCTAACTCGAGTCTCCACATTTATTTTCTGTTATGGGCATGTCGGTAATGGGATAGACGTCGTGCAGTTTATCGGAAGCAGGTGCAAGCTGATTTGCCTTTGCTAAAAGCTGATTGACGTTGTGTGAGCACAGCCAATGGCATGACAAGCCCATGCTAAGGAGAACAGCTGAGAGGCAGGGCACAGAGGCATGAATTTGCCAGCTTCTGGTCTGTTGAAAGTGTGTCTAGGACTTCTGCACATCTGCCCAGGTCCGAGGCTGCGCTTGCTGGCCGGACGCGCTCTGAGTGCGTCAACACCGTTGTTCAGGTAGTCAGCACGGTGGGTAGGGCGTGGGGTCGCTTGGTAACAAAAATCAGACTACAGAAGAGGCAGAAAGGCAAAATAATGCACAAGTCAGCCATGAATTTTAATATTTAATTTAAATTGCTTACAGATGTTTTGGGGAAGGTTTTTTTCTAAATTATTTAACTGATGCTGTAGAGCACATGTACCGCTTTGATCTGGGTTATGTATGAATAGCTGGTTTCTTTGCATCAACACTTCCCTGATCGTGTCTGTAAACTAAGCATTCAAATACGTAAGCTCACAGCAGACCGTAAAATAAAGATGTTTTAGAATGTACTCTTTCCACAGGGACTTCACATAATCAAAGTAAAAGTACAAGTGCTGACCCGGCTAGTTGACTTAAGAATTGGGAAGGGAGAGAGAGAATAGAGGTATCAGTGTCAGCAGGGGGTTCATAATCTGAATAAACTTTCAAATGGAAACAATACGGAAAAACTCCGCACCTTAAGGGCAGAACAGCTTTACTGTGTAAAATATTTTATTTGGCCTGTTACGGTTTTCTCTGCAGAACAAAAATATCAGTGTCTGCTGGCTAAATGGAGAACAGTTGGATCATAAAAATATCAAATGAATCTATTTGGCGACGACTAATAATCTACACATATTTATGTAACTGTTATTCTTCTGGTACATACTGTCTGGAAATATAGCCTGAGGATTCCTTAGATCTCCTGGAAAGAAATAGCGCCCAGATCACCTCTGTATAAATACATTACTTAGAACAGGTTGATTTTTATGAAGTTCTTTGAAGGTTTTTTTTATTCATTCCTTCATGATGGTTTTTGCATTAGAAGAACTCTACTTATTCATAGCTAACACAGATGTTTACTTAGCCCTAACATCTGCTTTCCAGTGACCATCAAACTTTAGTGAATTAGTAAATACAGAACACATTGTGAATTTGGTTTGAATGCTTGAAAATGGGAGTATTTAGTACTTGCCTCAGAGCTTTTGGGTCCCAGAGAAAAAGGAAGTTGCTAATAGTTGCTAGTGAATTTCTGGTTGTTTAGAATGCTTAAAAAAGCAGCACAATCCAGCCTGCACATTCTAAATTTCCCAGCTGCTTAAAATGAAACTTTGTTGTTCATTTCAGCCAGCTAAAGTATAACTCATGAGAATTTTTCTGTTAGTGGAGTCCCAGGAAGCCTCTTCTACGAGGCGATAGATGCGTATCTTTCTTGCACACTTCACGTGCCCTGAGAAGAAACCAAATCTTTGCTGCAATCTGCCTCTAATCTTTTTGCTTAGTACTATTGTTCCCTAACAGATACAAAACTGTTATGTGACTTACAGATATGATCTTGCCTTTTGTCTAGACAAAATAATAAGCCCAGCACAGCAGAATCGTGTTAGACACCCACTGACTTTATTAAGTTCGGTGGCAATATTGCTTTAAATTTCAGTGGAACTAGGTTTTTTCTCTACAGACTTGTTTTATTTGATTTAAAAGCTCTAAATGATTAATAAGTCAACTAAAAATAATTTGCCATATTTTTTCTTTTTCTACCATCAGGTTTTCTGGCTATTTGTAGTCCTTTCTGTATAAATTGTTTCAGTGGCTGCAAGTGGTTGCAAGTAATCATGTTCTTCATTTTTATCTGATGCTTTTTCTATAATCCTTATCTTCTCCACAAGAATTTGCTCTTTCATTACAGGCATTTGCTCAGAGCTGTGAATTTCATAATTAGAGAATATGTGCTAGAAAGCTCTGTACTGATGGGACATCTGCATTAATTTTGGGATATGGGAGAGATTTAATCCTTAAAGGAGAAAGAATATGTGAGTGTCAAACTGTCGTGTAATTTGAAATCCCAGTGCTGTGGTAAGATACGCACTAACGCTTAGGCAACTTCATATGGGCCACTTATGAAAGTTGTTTGCAATGTGATGTCAAATTGTGTAATAATACTTTTAATTGCCAAGTAGATTTTAGAAATAGCATCTCAGCATCTGCGTCTTTCTACAGTTAATGAGTACTGTTCAATTCTTCTGCTCACTGGTGTTATATTTACCAAATATCTTCTTATTTTTGGTCTGCAATACTGCCCGTTTTATTATGAGGCTCTAGGAAGAAACTTCTTGTTGGTGTTGATGAAGAAGTAGGACCTGGCTTCTTACACCCTCATAATATTGTAATAACTCATAAAATTTATGATGGCTTTGACACCTTTGCCTTTTCGAGTCCAAAACTTTATGAGGACTAGGGATTTTAATTTTTAGTTTGTGAGAGCAGTTGCTGAGGTCTTCTGGGAGGATTATTGAGCTAGAGAGCGAAAACGTATTCTGTCACTTAAAATGGGGCCGTATGATGCTTCTGAAAGGCAATCAGACCTGCTCTATCTGGTGTCCTCTGAAAGACAGAGGATCCCTTCAGAGCCGCGTCTCTTTAGAGAGAAAATGCATTCTCCTTGGCTCTTGCATGCTTTGTTCTGGCTTTTGTGATCTTCATTCTCTGTGTTCCCTGAAAAATATAACTGTTTCTGTGATTTATAGATCAAAATGCATTCTCTGATGTAGCTGGAGCTTGATCCCTTAACTGCTTTGAAAACTTGAACCAAGGCTTTCAGCTGGTGTAAGAACATGACTGGATGTCAGTGGCAGGTTTTCAGCACAAGCTTCGTGTTCCTGCTAAACCCAGAGCCCTGGAAGAAGGAGGGCAGTCACACAGGCACCATCAGGGGCTGTAAGTAATTCTGACTTTCAGATTTACCTATGAATTACAAAAATGGAGCACAGAAGTACAAATGCAGGCATCGGTGTAGCTATGCCTTCACCCAGGAGAAACACGTTTCTAAAAAGGTGTGGATGATAAAAGATGTTTTTGGAAAACCTTACCATTCAAAGTATAACTTTGCTTCGCTTCAGTAAGTGGCAGATTTTGCCATTGTTGAAGGAAAAGGTAGATATCTTTTTGAAGAATTTCTTCTATCTAGCATCATTTTGGTCCTTTCTCAGTTCTGTGTTGGTTGTTTTTTCCTTCATTCACAAGCTAAGAAGTCTTCTGATTTCAAGGAAAATGAGTGGTATATAGCAGCGTGTTATTGGAGTACTGCTGACGGCTAAACCACTCTCTCTCTGTCATTTTCTCTGCCACAGGTCCACAAAGAAGAGGGTAAATAATGTGACCCATGGAAAAAAAGCCTTTGGAAAGGAGGCAGAGATACCTACCATGGGTCTCCGTGTGGTTTTGGAGAAAGTGATGTGAGGAGCATGTCACTGGTTCCCGTGCTCCTGCCACATAACCATAAGCATTGGCAGTTTGCTGGAGACTGCTCTGCGGGACGCACAGGCATGACCAGTCCTGCTGTCACCCTTGCACTGGCAGCAACCGGCTTCCGCCTGCGAGGATGAGGAAGAAGATGAAGCACACAGGCAGCTGGTCAGAGCGCAGGCGCACCAGCCACACCGTGGCAGCCGTACCGAGGTACAGCAGACACGCCGGGCTCGGGCAAAGGAAGGTAGGTTTCTCTTGTCCATGGACACAGTGTTTTTCTTCTAAGTATACCTAATTTGCTGCAGTTCTTTGGTTTAGGCTGTATTCCCAGACATTCAAGGTGCTATTTAAAAACCTGATGTTCCCACTTTTGCGTTATTTTGCCCAGGAACAGGAGTCCGGAGCATAATAATGTAAGAGCAGTATATAACTTTCTGGTTTGAAGCTTCCGATTTTCTGTTTTGCTTTTGATGGAAATTTTGCGATCCAAGATATTCTGTCTAATCAACTGAAACAATGTTTCTATGTGTAAACACACAAAAACATTTGTTTGATCGTAACCCATGCAATTGTACTTGGATTTCATTAGCAGAACCTGCCTACTTCCAGAAAAAGAGCTTAATCTTTGGATTTGGATCTAAACTTGATATCCAGAGATAATATTTCACATTTATATAAGTTACTTCAGTGTACAACAAAAATTCTGATACCTTAAAGTGCACTAATATCAGTGCTGTTCAGCTTCATTTTCTGCTCGCTGTCTGCTCCCCCTCCCACCCCGCCCAAGTATATTTGAAAACTGGAGAGGGATAAAGTGGGGCAATTGCATTTTGTAGAAAATTACCTAGCTGATTCCGTATTTACAGCCTTTATTAACCTGACAGGGAGGAGTGGAATAGCCAGCAAATCGAGCACAGGGTTGAAAATGTCAAAGTTGTGGAGCATAGTACCATAATTACCAAAGTACATCAGGTATTATTAGAATTTTGATAGTTCCCTCTTATGACAAGTATGGTAATGAGAACAGAAAATATACAAAATTAATTGATTTTCATGACAAAAATAGTAATGAGGTGAGATGATTACATCCAATTTGCAATCTCAAAGTTATCATTTCCCGATGGACTGGACTGGTAATCTTGGTAGCTTAATTAAATCAGTAATAATCATTCCTCCTCCCTTCCCCCGTCTGCTCAGAAGAGGGAAAATCTAATAGAAAGGCAAGAGGATTTCCACAATAAAAGTTACCTTCAGGTTTGCACTCAAAACAGTGATTAAGCATTTTATTATATACTTTTATCTACGCTCTTGAACACAACTGTTTCAGAGCTTGTGAGTTAATCTTTGTAAGAGACCTCAAGAATTGTTAAACGCTTTCCTAAAGATGCATTACTTATGTTGCCAGGGAAAATTCTAAAGCTTTGTCTTTTCTAGAAACACTATACCAATGTTTTTAGTTTTTTAGAATAACAGTAGACCAGTTTTCCTGTGTATTAGTATTTGAGCATGTGGTCAAATAATAATGATTGGCGTTAACACCTATTTATATTGTGGACTTGCTGGTGCAGCATAACTGAAAGGTTTTTAAAGTAACTGGCATCCAATTAAAAATCGTATTCAATAGCACTACACAAAACCCCAGAAATTAAGGTTTTAATTAGTCAATTAGTAGCACCTGTATTTGGTTACATTTCTACCCTGTAGTGTCCAGCAAAACTGAAGCATCTACTTATTTGACGCCTCTAATAGCCACTAATTACAAACTGTGCCATCTCAGTGCTTTAGGCTTAACATTCAATGGTACCTTCTTAAACAAGAAGGACAAAGGACACGGAGGAAATTGAGGCTTTCTTATCAAATCTCGTAAAATAGCTACAGCCAATTTGTCTGTCTTTCTTGATACTTCCTTTATTTCTCTGCCGCCTCTTCCCCTCTTTCTCAGGAACAAGGGCTACAAGAGAAGCCAATTTAATTCTATCTCTGATTTTCTGAAACTCGTACGAACAAGTTAACTCTGTTAGCGTCACCTTGATTCTTGCTAATCAATTTAATCAACTTTTTTTACTAAGTTCCTCTGATTAACATCAGTTTCCAAGTATAAAAATCATTTGCAAAGGCTTGTAGGTTTTCTGTTAGCCATTTAAATATCCCAATTATTAGATAGATCTTATATCTGAGTTTTTTTCTTTTAAATTTAGCACTTCTTAGAAGAGAGAGGGCTAATAGAAACAGCCTTAAAAGACTAAGGCGCTCGGTCACACTGCTAAAGTAGTAGGTGGCAAAAAGTACTTTATCTAATACTATATCATCATCTGCTGTGGATGTTTCTAATAAGAATCCTTACCAACTTGTTCCAGTGCTATTAGATACGCCAGCAAAAAATCTGGAAGAAAATATATGGACTTATTACTGAGAAAATGTACAAATGACACTACAGCTGATTGAACAGTAAATAATTATGAAGATAGCTCATATATACAGGCTCCTCTAATTCGCTTTCTAAGGTGTTTCTTTTGGAAAAAATGCTTGTTTTTTAAAAAGGCCAAATGCAAGGTTGCAAGGTTGAGGACAAAGAATGTAAGGCACACTCGCACGGCATGACGTGATATCGTGGAAACAGACCACTCGGAGGGGGACCTGGGGTCACGTCCAAGGTAATAGTTGTGTCATAGCTATAGGAAGATACGTGATCCTTTAGTAGAGAGTATCAACTAAGGGTTGGTATACGTACTACAAAGATGTTGAGGATCTTTCTAGCCAAAAGCATTAGAACATTAAAAGCTGGATCATGGCATGGAGCTGCCAATGCCACCCAGCAAAACAAACAGAGACAAATCCGATCCCTGAGAATTTCGAACTGGTTGAGCAAGGGAAGACTTTTACAGAACAAGGTCTCTTCAGTTATGTGTTTCTTCCTGTGGGTATTCCTCCTTGAATGCTAAGGGAGAAGGGAGAAAGTTATCGGCGGTGAGTAGTTGCTGATGCTGTCCGTCCCGGGCCACGCGCTGGCGGCGGACCCCGGGGCCCGAGAAGGTGCACCCGCCCCCGTCGTCCCCACCGTGGGGCAGCTGTGGCTGCTGTGGTCTGTGGGGGACCACGGGCTGGGGTCTCGCCCAGCTTTGGCTGCGGCAGTCAGGGACCATGCACTGCACCTGACACATGATGTACGTACCATGGTATCTCCTTTCCCCTCTGGTCCTAGCTTTCTATGTCCGTTCCAAAATTTGGTGTTTCTGATAGTTACCTAAGTAATCTCAGCAACATTTGTTATTGCTGACAGAAATACCTCAGTGTTGTTTGCTTTGCAAAACTCGACTCCCCAGAAAAATCCCAGTGCTCCCCTCTGAATGCCTGTGAAGTCTGGCCATTTCTGCCCTACCTCCCCCTTAACCACCTGCAAAATCCGCCACCCCTCACGGTGCTGTTTTGCTTCCCGGTCTGTCATCTCTCCCGTGCCGCGATTTCTCTCGTCCCGTTGCACAGTTTTCCATGGCTGTGCTACTCATTAAACCTCAGGCCAGGGATAGCCACTGGCCTGCTCGTCTGCCTGCAGCCCTAACAGGGAAAAAATACAGCTGTTTTGGAAATACTGAAGTTATGTGGGGCCTGGCTGCTTTATGAATTTTTTCTCATTTACGTAAACCTGGGCGTGGGGAATGCTGCCGTTTGTCCCCTTTAATTGCCGCTAAAGAGCCTCCTCTTACACTCCATTTGTTGCCCCTAGAGATTTTCATCTGACATGCTACTTGCTATTCGCAAAAGCTCTGCGGTGATTTGTGAATATTAGATATAGCCTGAATTCCACTGTGAAATCCTGTGTTTGGGTTGGAGCTTTTAATTTTTTACAGTTTCAGATGATCATATATATAAATACAACACAAGTTGTGAGAGTACATCAGGACTTTAACGAACAATCAAGTAGAGCTTTCACTTACCTATTACCTTTCTCTTTTCCCAGAAAAAATTGTTTCTGTCAGTATTTTATCATGACAGGGATGAATGGGAGAAGGAGGTGAACACTAATCTAAGCAGATGGTTGTCAAAAACTGCATGAAGAAACTGAGAATATAGAAAGAAATACAAGAGAGTTTCCCCCATTTTGTTTTTGTCATGAATAGTGAATATAAGATAGGTTATAGACCAGTGAAAAATAGTAAAAACTAAGTAAAGCAGAAAATGAAAAAGGCAAAGTAGCTGAAAAGTATTTTGTAGACAAATTTGTGCGGTTACTCTTAGACATTTAATAGTCAACGAATGGTGACAGGACTAAAACCAATAAAAGTTATATTTATGCATTTTTATTCTCATCTTTGAGATATTAAAAGGAAAATTAATTTGGATGAGAATAAAAGAATGTCTTTCAGGCTGTTCCTTGGTTACTGACAAATCAAGTGTGTCGCTTGGACGCAAGGACAGCCTAAGTAAACTTGTAGGACAGATAAGCTGCTATCAGTTTTACATCTGATTGTGGGTGAAAAGCTAAATGTTAACTCAAATTCTTCTTCCCACTTAGAGACTTTTTGTTAGACAGTCTACACCCTGATTCTTGATTTGTGCTGGAAAATCATCGATTGGAACTGTCTTTTCATACTTAAAGAGGTTTCTAGATAGAGAACTGGACTCAATATTACCTATGTAATTGGAAAGTACAGAAGTTAAACAAAAAAATGAAGTAATGGAAAAGTATGTATCTGCCAGTCTTTCTAACACGATGTTTGCCTTGCAGTCTTTGTCTGTGCAAATGTGTACATATTGTATTTCAATGCTTGTACATGCGAGAGTAATTCCTTAATGGAATTTTTTATAAACAGATTAGGACTACACGAGCGACTCTTGGTGTCACTGCAGAATGTGTTTGTGTGTTCAGGTCGCAGGGTTACTTAACCTCACATTGCAGCAGAATTCATTTAACTGACTTACAGAGTAAAGAGGCGTTGCAACATGCAAGTTAAGTAAGTACCTTTGAACTGTGTTAAATTGAGGGTCTTCATTGACTCAGATTAATAAATCATTACATACTATATAAGTAGTAGTATTGTGTTTATATGTGGTGTATATAAAGTACACATAATGTAATATTACAGTAATTACGATAATTCAAAAGTATGAAAATTCTTTAAAAACAAAGAGAACTGTTGGGAGTTTTTTTCCTGATTATTTGTATCTCAATTTCTATTTTGAAGTGTAGCTTTTACTCACCTCCATTCTTTCTGCCCTTCTGGAACAATGGCATTAAATTCACGGTCTGTTCTCTACTGTATTTCAATTACTAATGCCTCATATTCAAAAAGAAGAGAGGCTTCACTTTCTACACAAAAGTATTCCTGTTCTAAAGTCAGAGGTTAATTTGGCTACTGAAAATGTGTACACTGCTTTGCAGCTTAACAGGTACTTTGAGCTCTTGTAAACTGATTTATACTAGCAAGGATAAAAATTACAAGGGTTACTAATCTTCATGCTGAAATCATTAAGATAATTACCACCAACTGTTTTATTATCCAAGTATATCAAGGGAAATGTAGTTGCATCCTGGAGCAACGAGTGAAAACTGAGTAGGTATGTACCGATCTGTGATTTGAATGACGTGTCGAAAAATGCATACTGAAACTGGTGCGTGTGCCTTGTAGCATTACATAACTTTCCCACTGGTAAACTTAAAAAGTATGTATATTAAGTGGAAAATTCTCTCTGCAAGAAGATCCGTGTTTTCTCACAATATACCAAGTCAGAACTCCTTTTCTAGTATTTTCCACTCATTACAGTACTCCCTCTGATTCGATTTACATCTCTTCCTCATGTCAGATAAGGCTATTACATGTGATTTTTCTAAGTCAAACACCCAACACTTTCAAAATTTATTTGTAAAAATTTTTAAAAAAATTATTATTGAGTCTTCTAAGGAAAATGAACAAATCTTAGAGGATTCTCTGTTTTAATCAGTGCTGCAAGTAGGTTTTTGCTTTCCTTTCCTTCCCTTCGTGTTCAACACTAGAAATATTTCCCTTCTCCCAACAACAAAAATGTAAATGCCTCAATGAAGTCTTATTAGGCTTCTGTAAAATTCAGAAAAGATAAGAAAGTTATTCTGAAGGAACGAGTACTTACTGCTATCATTTACACCATATCTGTGCCACCACCTTTCCCAGCACAACTTGAGCAAATAGATTTGCAACCACGTTTATGTAGTTTCTAGACCATTTTCTTTTACAATAAATAACAAAACAAAGTAACCTTAACTTCCCAAAACATTATTTCCTAATTTTTAAAGTATCAGGAAAGCCTTTAATGAATAAAATAAGCCTTTGTTTTGGTAATGGGGTAAGAGTTGCTAATAAGCAGTCAACTTTTATTTTTCAGTTGTTGAACTATTTCAATTTTTTTATATTAAAAATAAGGGGTGTGTGTGGAAGTCTGTCAGGTAACACTTGCTATTTTCTACTCTGAAAACTCACCTGGAATCTATGAAGCAGGTAAAGGCCATGACAATGAGTCTAGGTGAAGTAAGCATCACGAGGAAATAAATCAGAAAAAGAGGCTGTGTACTTAAGCTGCATATATTTAAGAAGTGTCTGTTAGGCATCAGACTCTTGCTATTAGGGCATACATTCCGCATAGATGGGGATTAGAGGAGAGTAGTGAAAAACAAATAATAATAAAGAAAACTTTAAACTCTTTAGAATACTTGAAAAAGGGCGATTTCACTTGCCTGTTAAAGGTCTCTGCTTACAGAGAACTACTTTGGAAGGGTGTACTGCACAAATGATACTGGAAGGATGAATGGCACAAATGAGCAGCAAACTTGTAAGTGTTTTCACCTGCCCAGCAAAGGACAAACTGTCATGTCTCCTTTCAGGCCCATGCCTTGGATGCTGTTAGCTCCTCACCAATGGATCACAAAAATGAAGGCAAGAGATCTGGGGGAAAACAATGAACCCCCAAAATACAAAAAGGGACATAATTCCTAGAGGTTGTTCTTGGTTTGGGTGAGTCAAAGCCACGCTTGTACATGAGACCCGAATTTCCTCTCTTTTCATAGCCTGCCCTCAGGTAGCTATGACTGTGATTTCTTTCCAGGGTGGTGTGCTATTGCCTTGCAACACGCAGGAGAAAACTTTTTAAAAAGTGTCTGCATGAATGAGATGCACAATTATTTTAACAGCTATGAGTTGTGGTGAAATAGAAATACAGAACATATCCAGGCTACCACCGTGCATCTCTAACAGTTGAGACAGTCCAAGTCAGTCACCCACGTACCTAGAAAATGGAGTCATCCACCAATAAGTTATTACAATGCGTGTTTTCAACACTACTGTTATTTTAATCGGGCTTTTTAATGAGTTCCTCTCCATTCTTCCATACATTTCCTCTGTACCCGAGAAGACGTCCTTCTTAGGGGAAGGCTTGCTATTGTATTAAAAGCTCTCCCACCTCACGTAGCTGTAAAAGCCAGGATGATTATGCCAGCGAACAAAATACTGTCATACCCTTAACTGGTGTAAATTGACTTAGCTTCATTGACTTTAATGGGCTTATATTTGCAAAACATTTATGTCAACTGTGAATCTCAACCACTGTATTAAATTCATTACACTGTGAGCTAACTATCCAGGGACTATATTTATGCTTTAGATGATCCTGTGTAAATACACAAAGAAAACATTTCCAGGAAGCTCCCCATTTAGCCTTTTAAAGAGGTCCAATTACTCTGTATTTCATTAAAATTACCTACTCAAAGAATTAAGGAGAGCAAAATAAACAACCCTTAGGGCTTGTGTTTGTGATGTGTCTGCCACAAGGAGTCACAGGAGATACCCTGAGGTCCTGCGTCACTTTAAAGATGTCTTTGCCTTAGTGAATAGAGTTCAAGCTTTCACTCACAGTGAAGAAAGAATATACGATGGTCTCACAAATATATATAATATTATGAAGGCGAGTTAAAACAATGACTCCCTGGAGTTTTGGAGAGGAATAGGGAAAATAGAGGTGAGTTTTTTAGGTGTGGCACCTTGCTTGGTTTTACTTCAGCTTTTTGTTTGTAAGGGAAGCGTACAGGTCTTAGTGCGTTAGACCAACCCAGGGAAAGAACACGCGTAGTTACGGAAATGTCTGGCAGATGGGAAGTGCCAGGGGGATCTGAGGTCAGAGGATAACTGATTGCTCATACATTACCCAGCAAAATAAATAAATAATTGACATTTTAGTCTGTACAAAATCAGTGAAAAGCAGATAGATTGCCAGTTCTTGGACAATATATAGATTCCTGAACACAGCTGTTAAGATTTTAAAGATAGCATTGAATGATCTTTCTATTAACACATAAAGATACTGGAATCTGCCTAATTTTAACTATCGCATACAAGTTGGAAATTATAAGAAAACAAAAGCAGTATGGATTTTACACCGTAATACATTAACTTTCTGGAAAGAATGATGATCCTTTTGAATTACATGACAATTTGGAAATACCCTAGTTCTTACAGAATGCCTATACAACTCAGGCAAAAAAAGAGTGCAACGAATGCTTCATGGGGAAGCACTCTAGTCAAATGGATAACAAAAGAAAACATATGTAAGCCAGATGACCATTTCAGACTTTAAAAACAGTTAAAACCCATTATGTTAAAAGTAATCTCTGCAGCATTCTGGAGAGGATGGAAAAACCTAAACAGGCTGCAAGTCACACTCTACGTTGCAAGAGCTGGGCTGTGATGTAGGGTTTCCAAGAACAGTTGATGGTGAAGAAGAGTATCTTGAAAGAAAGTAATCAAATGAAATAGAAAGTTCAGGTCTTTCTGTGTTTTCTTGTGCAGTTTTGTTTGGATTTTCTCCTCCGAACATGGATAGACAAAACCTGTACATGCAGGCACTCTACATAGCGTCTGTAAGTAGAGGAGAAGGGAAGGGAGTGGGTTTCACACCAGAACTTGGGCAGTTTTGTCACCCTTGTTGAAGGATGTTAAAAGATGGTACAGGAAGTAGTTCCCATTTGGTAACATAAGAAGAAAAGGTCTGACAGTTTGCTGCATGTGAAAATAGCTGCTGCACGCGTTCTGGTTGCAACCCCAGCCTTTCCTTCGAAAGTTTCTTGCTAGATTTCTAGTAATGCTAGCAACATTCATTAAATGAGGGTTTGGGGATGCAGTTTCTTACACGGTAAAGCTGAAATATGTATGGATTTGATTTTTTATTTTTATTTTTTCACCTAACGTCTGACAGCCGAGATATCTGGGTTTGAGGGAATAAATTTGCCGGATTCTGGTACACCTATGAGTTGTTCAGCCAAGATTTCCACAGCCTAGTGGGACTTGTAGGCACTCAACTGGGTAGAACACTTCATGAAAAATACAGCGTTTGAGTCCCTAAAGCCTATCTGTCCTTATCATGCTGTATTGAATAGGAAAATAGGACAGAACTCAGTTTTTCAGGCAGAATCCTAACTAGGCTTGCATGTACGGAAAAGACATTACCTTCACACCAATCTGTGAGTTTACACTCACAGTTTACCTTACACCGAGACATTGGTAATACTGAATATGTTACTGAATGTCCTCACAGCATCGCAAAGTAACTAATGCTTTTTGCTTCTTGAAGACTTCAGTGTCAGAAATCTGTGCCTGTTTTTAGCTCAGATCTTCTGGGAAGCCACAAATCTCGCAATGCTGAAACCGTGCAACTGCATTGCACAGTTTGCGTACACGTCGGAGATGAAATATCATCTCTGCTTCCCTCCCGTGTCCAAAAACATTTTGCCCCTGAAACTCCTGCTGGGGTGACTCATCTGTATCACAGAATACAGGAGTGATTTGGCTGTGATGCCCAGGGGTTTTTTTTTTAAGCGTGTGTCATGTTATTTTTGTCCTTGAAATTTGTGGAAAGAAAAGATTGCTGACCCACTTCAGATCATGCAAATCTCTAAATACCCTGTTGCCTGTGATTCAGAAGCACACTTTTTACTGAAGACATGCTGCTAGTAACTGCAGGTTATAATTATTTATGTAATCTGGTGGTTTATGGGAAAAACGGATGAATAACAATTTAAGTATGTTGTCAACCAATTTCTTGATGTAATTGCAATACTTTTGCATGCCAAATAGCTAGGTGGTGGCATACCAAATTTTATAAAGTAGTTACCCTGCTCCATTTGAAAATATAGTGCGTTTCATGCAGCGCTATCCACAGATAGCTTTAAGAAAAAAGCCATGTTCCTCTCCGTTATAATTGGCACCTGTCCATTTCAACAGAAACATGGGTCTCAAGCACGCTATCAAAATATTTAACCTGAAAAACTTCAGGATATGTTGATATGAGATACTCTAAAGATACTTTCAACTTTATTGTGTGCAATAATAGCCACGCAGATATAATCTTATAAAAATCAATGGAAAAATTCATACTGATTCCAGATGTAAACAATCATCAAGTACTTGAGTAGTCCTACAAATGTCAGTGTGACTTTTCATTTAAAAAGGTAAAAATAGGTCTTCAGCATTTTTTTCCCTTTTTGCAGAAGTAAATTCAACAAGTTGTTTATGAACATTCTGAAAAAATAAAATGTAATTCAAGGCTAAAATTCAGCATGAGCTGGATTTCAAGGTATCTTGCAGATATTTCGACAGGGGCTGGCTGTGACAACATTGTTCACACGTAGATTGTAAATTTAAAAATAGGGGAAAAAGAAGGAATTTTAACTTTCAATAATTTGTGGTTCATGGTATCAGCAAAGCATGAGAATTTTATAGAGCAATTTAAGAAATAATTCTGGGAAGTAAGCACAGTAAACTACATAAAGACTGATTTTATATCAGCAACAAAATACTTCTCTTTTGCTAAAACTATGACAATACAAAAAATACGGTTTAGCAATTCTATTTTTTAAAACCCTAGTTGAGATGTTGATTTTGCTAAAGTTTCTTATATGATGAAATGACCTCTGGGATTTTGAACTGTTTGTTTTCTTGACATTTGAAATACATTTTTAATTGCTCAGAATAACAAAGAAGAGCAAAAGCTGCATATAATATAGCTTATTCTGAGCAAAATCCAGCCCGAAGGTAGGTTTGTCTTTCAGAGGGGGAAAGAACAACAATTAAATGATGCTTTCACTTTACTAGGCTGATTAGAAGTAATTCAAGTGCCTCAAGTGATGTAAAATTTTAAATCCATTGATTAAATTTGCATCTCTTAATTTAGAAATGATCATCCATGTAGAGTGCAGCCTAAACAGCAGAATCATTCACTACTTAAGTATTGATTTTTAATATGTCAAATGTACTAATTAAAATTGATATTTTGTAGATTGCATTTCAAACATTAATATTTGCTTGAATTTCAACGACTGACACCTATGATATTTTACAGAATTGTACGGGTCATCACATGTTACTCCAGCAGACAAAGAAAGAAAGAAAGCAGAAGTAGGGGTTTTCAGTAAGGAAGAATATCCTTGCGTTTGTACCTTTTTCACAGACCTTTCAAATGTTTTGAGATTTGCAATATTATTGCCTTTTGAAGTGCAATTTTGCCCTCTCCTTGGAACCAAAGAGTTGGAGTTTTAAGGGTTTTTTTTACAGCTGATAGAGCGCACTTAAAAATATTTAATATTGAGTAAAACATTATTATCCTCATCTAAAGAAGAAAGGCAGTAGAATTATCCCAATTTTATAGGAAATCAAATGTACTTAGAGAACTGTCAGGAGAACCCAGGCCTCTCCAAGAGTGAGCCCAGCCTATGGAGGCAAACAAACTCTCAAAGAACCATCTAAATGTGTACGGTAATTTCTCCGAGTATAACTATCTTTTCTAGTCTTCTATCCTGATTCTTTATGCAGAGACAATAGAGCCCTGAAATGTATTGTATGGATGTAGCATGTTCCATATACATAAGGAACGATTTAATGAATAAATTACAAATGAAAGCTCTATTGCATGAGAAATTAAGAAACCTGTTGCTCACCATTACACAAAGAACATATGACAAATAGGATCTATAAAAAGGCATGGATCATTTAATGAAAATGAGAGTGGACATTGGCAGCATTCATTCTTTACTAATATCATCCGAAGAATCTCATTGTTATTGAAAAATTCCTGCAATGGGCAGAGAATAAAGACATAAGGGGATAATGTATTAGTGAACAAATAATAAAGTTACAAGGAAAAAGACATAGCATTTTATGTAAAGAAGAGGTAAATAGCAAAGCTTATTAGAAAATTAAATATGTCCTTTGCCTCACTGTCCTCTGAGCTGTTTGATGATTTGGTGGCAGTGATTTAGATGTCCTAATTTAGTGTAAAATGGATTAAGCTTGCTTATTTCCATTGACTGTAAAGGGCATCCAGCCAACTAGTTTGAATGTATATGCCTATATTGCACAAGTCAATACTTGGCAGATGAAATTATCTCCTATAATCCAAACTAAATGAACACAGACCCAAGATCAACCACCAGTTCTGGGAGAGCTCCGAAATACGGAAGAGAAGAAAAGCCGAGCTTCTGCTGCCCCTTAGTGAAGGCCTCAGACTACACTCATCTGCAGGGAGGATGGGCGGGTCCTGGGTGTAGTTGCGCACACTCGGCATCTGACTGTCCTTAAGCTGGAAGATCTTGTAGCAATGCCAGCAATGGGCAGAACGCTTCTGTTCTTAAAAAGGTCTGATGTTGCACGCGCTGTGGATTTCAGGAGACTCAAGGTGAGTTAGCCAGGGCTATTCTAAGACCGTTGGCATGTCACCTTGCCTTGTGTCCACTGGGGAGTCAGATGAGAGCTGGGCCAGATGCTAGCCTTTGACTCTTTGCAAACTTGGACTCTGTAAAGTTGTATAAGCAAATGGGGAGCATGCACATAATACTTTAAAGCCCTGCTTCTGTCTTTGTACATCCTTAAACAGAGCTGCTGTGATCTCTGGTGGACTTCACTGTGCATTTGTGTTCCATCTAAATGTATTTTATACCCAAGCAAATGGCGATATAGTTTTTACTGCTATCAGAAAGCACGAAATGGAGAATTCTACCTAAAAGAGACTCCAACTTCTTTTATATTTAGCCTGAAATGAATCTTCTTTAATGAAAGGGTTTGGCGGAAAGCTTGAAGTACATATAAGTGATACATTTCTCCCAATCATAACATTCATTATTTTCGATCGGTAATATGCATATTTCATTTAAAAAATACATAAGATGCTCAAACTCCTTGATTACTGGTGAATTCTGTGCAAAGAATTTATGAGATAGTGTTTTCAGGCTTGTCAATAAAGCCTAAACCCCTGCTGTGCTGGAGCTTATATCCCATGCTGCATGTGCTTTTCTAGAATGAGCCAGCAGAACACAATATCATGACCCAGCTTTACCTTCCTGTACTTAACACTTACGGAACGAGTCATTTACCCTATACTAAAAGCACTGAAGGAAAAAAAAGCAGTAATTGATAGCATCACAATAAACCAGAGTTGCATTTAGAGCCCATAACGATCTGTAAGGAATAATAGTCACGCAGATCATAGGTGTGACTGCTGACTTGGGAGTAGCATTTGGTTATATGGATGCTCTTGCAGTTATGTGATTCGGGGAAAACATTTTGGAATGCTAGCAGCTGTATTTGCAATCTTGTTCAGCACCTTAAAACACTTTTCTAATTCTTAGAAACAGCCGAAAACAAATGCATGTCTGCTAAGCAGAGAATTTAAGCAGCTGAGCGTTTTCGCCAAAACTGAATTACGAATGATTAGCGGATAGAACCTGACAATAAAATCACTGATGTGAAGGGGGAAATATTTTCCAAGAAAGCAATATGTTTAGAAAAAGGGAAAAGATTTATTAGACACAGTAAGGGTTCTTTCATTTAAAGCCCACCACATACTTGCACATTACGGGTAATATTCACCTGGTATATCTAATTTGTGATCCATATTTCAGCTGCTGTATGGAAACAGCTTTGGGGTCCTCAAGGAAAAGGAGCAGTACTTCTGCTTTGGCAGTTCCAGCTCGCTCTACTCTTATCGCCTTGCCAGACATCAGGAGTTTAGATCTCTCTCAGGTTTCAGATGCTGATAATTTTGCAGAGGATGTTGAACGATAAAAAAATAGCCTCATATTACCTTAAAATACACTCAAAGCAGTCTCTCATATTGGCAATTTTTATATTCAATCCTTATTTTAAAATTGCAGTAGATGTGCTTTATGTACACTGGAAAGAGTTACCGTAGATGCTGTTTTGACTCTACCCTGATGGTGGACTCTCGTTTTGACGACAAGATGTCTCAGCCCTCTAACTTTCTGTATCTCTCCCTCTTACCACTGTATCATAATTATAGTCTCATTTTTTAATCTATGTTTGCATTCTCTTCTTTGTTTTCATTTTCTCCAATTGCACGCAAATATTTGTGTTACCTCGAAGAAGGCTTTAATAATTCTGTCTGATGAAGATTTCCTCTTCTCATTATGCTTCTTCTAAAGTCTAACAAACAAGAAATATTGTCATTTAGCTAGTTACTAGGCCCAAGTAAGTTTCAATGCTTAAGCAAACACAGCTGGGAGCACGGTAACTGTGATGGATTAAAAACAGCTCTCTGATATAAACGAAGTCGTGTTTCTTGCATCCATTTTAAGTCACTACATTTGAGCCAGTTACAAAATCACACTTGTAGTCATGACAAGCTTTTATTAATTTTACATTGTTTTAACAGTTTCCAGCTCAGACAACAAGAAAATGATCTAATTACTTAGAGTAGTTGTTTATGTAGCCTTAATTGTAGGCTATTGGTTTAGGCTGCCTAAACACCTGGAGCAAAATCTTGTTCTGCTAGCTTCAAACAATGCAGTGCTGCAGAATTTAGAGGAAAGGGTGGGTGTATTAAAACTGTGTAAGAAAATGCACAATATGCTTTGAAATACTTGATATAACTGCTGAGTGGTTGCTGACTTTTCAGAATTTCTGCGTGGATTCGGAAGCGGCGGCTTTCAGTGCGTCCACGTTAAAAGCTCGCTGTTGACAGAGTTGGAAAGTTACCTGAAACAAGAATGGTTCTGTAACTAAGGCTGCTCCCCTTTTCATCCCATCGAGCAAAGATGCGTGTGAATCCAGTTTTCTTCTTTCCAAAATGTAGGAATTAAAAGTGACACAGGAGCACCGCAGGAAGAAGGTATGTAGGACGCAAGTAAAAGGAATGAGGGTAATTGAATGTACCTTGAAAAAATAAAACTTAATGTAAAAAATTATGAGCTGGAGATCTTGTACAAAGCAATACACACAAAGTGGGTGAAAAGTGGCGGGTGCCTAGAAAGTGGTGATATTTTTTTTTTTCCTTTCAGAGGTGCTTTTCTATTCTTTCTCTGGTTTGTATTTGCAGATCTCCAAAATTACAGTGATTTCTGTGCAGCCTAGGCTTCTCCCAGACTAGAAAGATATCTTGGAATGATTTGCATTCATAAATTAAAGTCTCCACTTAAAGTCTGAGTCAGGTACTTGAGCTCGTGGCACCTCATGGACCCGAACGCTGTTGCTGAGCATGAGCACCTGCAGGTCAGGCTCCCGTCACGTGAAAACCAGCCTTGGGTAAACGAGCAAGTCCTTGACTCTCCCTGCCGAGTTTTTTCAATCTTTTTAGATGATCTTGATTCCGTGATTACTCTGTGGTTCTAGAGAACAATTAATTTTATTTTTGGGGGCCTCTATTTCCTGCCTGTGGTGATGGCAGGTGGTGCAATACAACTCCAGCTTGAGCTGGGTAGGAAGACAGGAGATCCCAGAGAACATTTTGGCAGATGGATGTCTTGTTTCTTTCTTAGCCTTTTCCTCTCATTTATCCCTCAGGGTCCAAGACTTTGCTAAACTTTTTTCTGAAAGTGGACGTTACCAGTATGCTTCACAACTTGACAGGGTCCTTACCCGTTGTGGGTGCTTTACCTTTGTCACAGTCTCATTAAGCCCTAGTGACACCCAGGGCGCCGATCGCAAGGAGAAGGTCCCTCCTCTGAAGACCAGCGCTCAGCTCCTCAGAAGTGTTTCGATGTTCCCACTGAAATGACGGGAAGTTAATTGCCTTAATCCATCTGGACTCCTATGTTGTGCTGTACTGTCCATGTTGAAAATAATAGGACCACGTTTTAACAGCATGGTTTTAGGCATGTGTGAAAACCACGGGCAACTCTCCAGGTGCTCGGATACTGTAGTGACAGAGGCTACAGAAGCGCTTGCTTAGACAGACAGTTGAACAGATTTCAAAGGCAAGGCCTCCAAAATGTGTCTTTTATAATACATTGCTGCTTTTTAACAGCTTGTTGGTGATAGATTTTTAAACCTGCAGCATATGAATAATGCAAATAAGAAAATGTTGCACAGCGCTGTTGATTCAGTAACACTTTATATGCTCATTAGCTAGTGTGCATTATAATTGAACTCTTACATGTGACAGCCACATGAATGCCAAATGAATACATAATGATTAATGCTGTTACACTGAATACCAAATGAATTTTTAATGACTGAACACTTACCATTTTACTGTTCATTCTGTGGAATGCAAAGTTTTGATTCTTTTTAAAAATTGAATTTGAAACAGTGATGTGAATGGCTCATTGTGTTGTAACGTAGAAGATGCTTAGCTGGTGCTAAGCCATTATTCTCCGGGACTCCACAACAATTTTATTGACTGTTTAAAAAAAGCAACAGGTAAAGAAACTGTTTTCCTAGAAACTGATGACGGATGAAGGATTATTCACTAGCACCTCTTATGAGATTCACTCAGCAGTGATCCATGGATACTAACCAGGCATCACAAGGAAAGGGAAATGGGGATGACTGCTAAAGCAATAAGTCATTTGTTCTTTTTACAAACTGTGGTTCTGGAGTGACAGAAAAATAGAATTAAAATGTTTTACTGTTGTTGTGCTTGGATTAAACACTACTTGAATAAACAAACAAAATGTTCACACGTTAAATACAAACTTCGTTCTTTATTCGAGCAAGCAATGCTTCCACCAGGTTTCTTGGCCTTCAGGCACTATTTATCTGCAGGGAGCAGTTGTCATTAATGCTACCTTATTATCTTGTATGCATAGTTTCTTGTTTTATAAATGGCCCTACAGAAATGGATGGACTTACTCGGGGATGTGTTTACCAATGACTGCAAGAGTTCTACGGCCAGGTCTGTGCTGAAACACCACCCAGTCCAACAGAACCCCCCTGGTGCAAAGTCTTTTCTCAGGCTTCGGACATTTTTATATTTCACAGAGACGCAACTAAAACTAAATCCGCATCTGCTGTGCTTCTGGAGGACAGAAAGGGCCTGGAGGACACAAGGCAGGACTGTGTTAACACTTGGAGATACCTATGTAAAATCATTTTTACTGTGCTTTCATGAGCTGTGCTAAATATCGTGTAAGCCGCATGCCCGTGGGCTAGTTGATCTCTTCTGCCCTAGGCTGCATGAACTTCAAGAAAAAGAACACAGGTTTGCTCCTGAACTCAGTAACACCAAGCTGTCACTTCTTATCTTTTACTTTTCTTGGAATTCAATCTGTAAACTGGTATAAAAAGTTATACTGCTTGCCTCTTTACATTTATTGCAAGAGATTATAAGAAATACAGTGATATGAGCAAGAATAAGCAGGTCGCTAGCCAGATACTCTGTAAGAAACTGCTGTAAATTAGGAAGAAAGTCGTGTTCCATAAATAACTGACTAACTGCGGAGAGCAACAACGCCACTCCTCATGGCAGCAGCAGAAACGCATGGTGGTAACGAGAGAGGAAAGAACTGCCGGTGTTCTCCACCAAAACGGATGAAAGGTCAGGCCTGGCAGCTCCTGTGCATTCCCCTTTGCCCCCCTGCCTTTCCCCTTCCCTCCTGCAGACCTGCTCAGGCATTGTTCTGGGGTGCAAAATACTTGGGTGGGTGGGAGCGAAGGCAATTTTTGCCCATGTTTACTTTGGATGCTGGGTGAATTTTAACCCCAAATGAAAGAAAGCACTTTGTGTTTCAGCCTATGAGTCTTTCAAAGTGTAACGTTTCTAATATCTCTCTTTTTGCCCTCACTTCTCTCAATATGATACCTGAATTGCATCTCTGGTTTGATATAGCTTTGACAGTTTTTCTGTTTTCTCATTCCCCTATCATATTCAATTCTCTCTGAGAGTTTTTCCATCATCCAAAATACTAGTTTAGTGATGTTTTCTTTCCAATGCCAACGTAAGCTATGCAAGACCTCAAACTAGGTTATTTTCTTGAAAAAGTAAAATGAAGATTTAAGTTCCTTCAAATAAAGTTGAAGTTCATCCAAACAGGAATGTTCATGGTGCAGATGGGTCAAAGTGATTCTGGTCCACAGGAATTAAATGAGTAGACCCAAACCAGGAGGTACTCCTGTGATCCTGCTTACACAGAAGAAAATCACAGTCTCATTTTAACTCACTTTAATGAATACCCAATTCCATCAGACAGTGCGTATTGACTGCAGGTTGAGTCTTTTTACATATAGCACGTAAGAAGTTGGTCTGAGGAAGCTGCAATCTGAACAACAAGACAGAGAGACAGACAGACCGACCTGACAGAACTCTTTTATAAAGCTGAGGACTTGAGGTGCAAACACTTTGCGTGAGGTCACAAAAACTGTGTGCTGCTGAGCTGGATCTTGCCCTTCCCAGACCTTGTCCCACGTCTTGTGCATAAAGTCACCACTCTTTTCTTATGCCAACTCCAGGCATTTTTCTAACACAGTTAATTTTAATCTCTGCTCTACATTGCGGTGTTTTGGAAAACTGCAGTTCTGGGCGGGCCCAAGGATATGTGAAAGGCGCATACCCTGGGTAAATTTGGAAAGAGCAACTTTTATTTATACATACCAGCAAGTGCTTGTAAACTTCCCCTGCAGAGTTATTTTGGTCTGCTAGCACAAATTTGTCAGCTGCTGAGAGATATTTCTGTGAGCTGAGAGGAGGATGCTCTTCCGGGCTGGAGCGACACAGGCGCAGACCAGTGGGCTCCCCGCTGCGCGGGCTCCTAGGGACAGGGCCTCCCAGCATCGGCAGGGCTCCCCTCTCAGGTCGGGGTTTTGGGCTGCTGATCAGCGAACACCAGCACAGTGCAGCCCTGGGAGAGGTAAAGCAGGTCAAAGATTGGTACTTTATTTTTTGTTCTAGTTTTGTTTTCATAGAGGGATGAAGTGATTAAAAGATCAGTGGAGCTATCCTGAATTTTTGAGTTTTATACTATGCTCGCTTCCCCAGACAGAGGAAGGGGGCTAAAGATGCTGAACGAGTGCTCTAAGGATTATCTTCCACTTTTCTTCTATGCCAGGCACTGTCATTCTGCTCTTTTACTTTCAAATATTATTTAAAATACTTTTGGCTTGGACATCTTGTTAGGTGTCCGTTAGTACTATCTGTTTCATATTTCAGGTTTTTCTCTTAAAATATGATTGTGTTTCACCCTATGGTGAGCTTGTGTGTCTCCTGGTAGACAAGAAGAGATGTAAACAATCACCCAGACAAATCTTGGGTATTCTTTGTTGCATCTAATGGTGCTATTGGTTTGCTGAATTTTTTTTTTTTTTTTCAAGAAAGAAGGCCCTGGCTCGGCTATCATAATGTGCAATATTGATTCAAAAATTAACACCCCTGTTAGCCTCAAGTTCCATGCTTGACATTTTCTGGTTAGTCTATAGT
>VZSC01005644.1:214119-281161 GCA_013398225.1 Steatornis caripensis
CCCCCCCGCCCTGAGACCCTGCAGAGCTCGACTCGCCCCCTGTAATGCCAGGCCCTCTGCACTGAAACACCTTCTTTTTCTGTTGTGGTTTTCTGCATTGGTTCATTTGTTTGCTTGCTTTAAACCTAAATGGAAACTGTTTTGAGTTGTCTCTTAATAAAAAACTTGGTTACCCGTGGGCAGGTAGGAGGACACCTAAGTTGCCTAAGTATAGGTGCCTACAGGTACTAAATTTGGGTGAAGGTAGGGTGTCTGTCTCTTTCAAAACGCCTATAAAGTCAGCTCTCTGCCAACATTAGAATGGTACATCTAACCATAAATTCAATATAATTCACCGCGCACATCCACTCCAAAACACTGACCAGGTTAGTGTAACAAGCTTGAGAGTTTTAACGTGGAAGAAAAAGGCAATGAACTAATGTGCCAAGAAACCAAAATCATTTCTAGAATCTTAAAGTCTTGAAAATATTTTCTGAGATGGGGCTGAAAACTGCTGGTTTGTGGTGTGGTTTGTTTGGGTTTTTTTGGGTTTTTTTTGTTTTTTGAATCTCGGAGTTATTTAGCAAAGCTTTTTCTGGGTGTATAATACTCTAGGGGAATTAACAGCATTCAAAGATCTTTACATCTACAGTGCTAGACACAGGCTGTAATTAAAAAATAATTGTAGTTGTTAATTTATGCCTAACTACAGGTAGCTTCTCATTAAATCAGTGCTTCACCATTTATCTGGTTTACTGGTTTCCAATTTCTGTGATCTTGTATAGTAACTAAAAAGCAAGGCGTTCTTTGTTTCTGGAAATCTTGAGTTATCACAGCAAGAAACATTTGTTCAGCCAATGGAACTTATACGTATTCAAATTAGGACCAAGCGAAGTCCTAAAACTTAAAAATCAAACCAGATAAATATGAAAACATAGCAACTTTATTCAATATGGTTGAATGTCTATGTTGTATTGATTAATCATTGCCAAATATTTTCTTCAAGCAAGAATTGGTTGTTTTGCAAAACCTGAGATTGATGGGGGGTTGTGTTTTTTGTTTTTTGAAGAAAGTGACCTTGGTTAGAGTGGAGATAAAAATCACAATTTACATCTACTGGGAAACCCCGGTATTTCAACTTTTTTTTCCCCAAAAAATTTGGCCGAACTTGAAATAATGAACTTTCACACAATTTTGTTAACAAGCGCTCAGGAGAAAGTAATCAATGAGGAAATGGCGAAACTTATTTTCTAAGCGATTTCAATATTAAATTGCACTTTTTATGGTACTAACTTGCCCCACTGAGTTGTAGTTCAAAACTCTCACGGACTCATTCTCCTTCCTTGGTTCCCCGAACCGACTCCCTGGGTGCAACTTGTGTGGACTAGTGTAGAGAATTTCTCTAAAGGGAAACTCTAATTGACAAGGTCACGGGGGACGGAATGCAATAAAAGAGGAAAGGAGTTTTCTTCAGGACATGGGTGGGAGAACAACTTGGAGCTATTTGCTCTTTAATGAAATAACAGCGAAGGAAGCAAACATCATTCCAACATCAAGCAGTAGAATTTGCTGGAGAAATACCCCGAGTTGTTTCTGCAAGTGATACAACTTAAATATAAAGGCAGAGTATTGGAAGGCACTAGATCAATCAGCTAGTGGAAACTGTGCAGGCTATATTAAGATTTTTAGCTGTACATGCAGAAAGGAATTGACTCCCAGAGGCTATGCCTGCATCGCACCTAGGACTTGGGTTTGCGTATGGGCTTCCCTCCCACCGTCAAGAGAGACGGCAGAGGAGAGCGTGTGCCCTGACCCAGGACTGGACTGTGGGGTGGCCACGGCATCCGGATTAGGAGCAGGTGTAACAGCAGAGTTGAGCAGAATGACGACATTGCAGTGATTTGTCTTTGGTTCTTATTTGTAATTGTTCTGGTCACTATGGTATGTTGACGTATCAGTTTGGAATACACTTATACTAGATGATATGGAGCTTTTGATTGAGCAGCTATGAGGCTGGATTTTTCTGACCTCAGTAGGTTTAGTAAGACAATTTATAAGATCACTGCAACCCTAATGATGTTATTAATGTAGGTATGATATACACAGAGGCGAATTACAGTCTAATAAATTGAACAAAATGCACTGTAAAGCAAATGCTTTATAGCTTTAAACGAATATATGAAATACATGGATTGGTTTATGAAACGGCAGGCTCTAAAATGTGTTCTTCACTTCTTTCCCTGATACACTGGTTTCAACATCAGTTAATATCATGTACTGCCAGCCCAAGGAGATTGCGAAGACGAAAAGTCTGGATTTTGCTTTGGGTCAGGAAGAGAGGCAGTAGCTCTTACAGCCACTGTGGGTTTGGTTGGTTTTTTTTTTTTTTCACTGAAAAATAGATTTTGGTGGAAAATTCCTGTCCAGCTCTAACTTCTGTTGATCACTACGCACTGCAGTTTCCTGGCAGGCACAGCCATCAAGCGCGAAGTCTCGGCTTTCCTGGCTGGCAGGCAACCGTGGTGGCTTCAGGACACACTAATTAGCTCCAGCCAGCGCTTACCAGCACAGCAGTCCACCGAGAGATCTCTGCTCTCAGTTCAGGTTTCACTTTCGCTTCAATTTGGAAGATGGTATTAAGTATCTAAGGAAAACTTGTCCTTTAAGTTATACTCAGTGAGCAAAAGGGATGTTCAGTGTTGTTTTTTTCTGAAGACTGTAATAAGATTTCAATAGAAAAGTATTCATATGTCTCTTCATTGGCTTATTCTTCGATCTTCTTTCTTTTTTTTAACCAATGGAAAACATTTTTTTTTTTTTCAAAATGAATTCTATGTCCTGTGGGGTTTTGTATGTGCAGACAAATACTTATTTAAACACGCAAAACACCAGGAGATTACTTACGTGCCTAACACAACACTCGTCCTTAAATACCATGCTTGTTGGACACGTGAGAAATTAGACCCCTTACCCATCTCTCCGTTGTTATTAACGTAGTGTTACATAATAAATGCATCGCAATACAAAGAAAGCTCGGCAAACGGTTAATCCCCAGCTGGCTACGGGTGCTTTCTGGATGGTGGCAGACCTGCGCCGCAGCTGCGAAGCCCCTCGCCGTGGCCGGGGGGCCGGGCGCAGCAGCACCAGATGGCCCTGCAGACAGTCGGCGCAGGGCCAGCAGAAGCTCAGCGACAGCCCCGCGAGCCAGAGCAGGTTTCGCCCTGTGGTTTCCTCTCTATGCAGCTCAACACTCAGTTCCTGGGAAGGCTCATTAGCTTCGGCACCGTGCCACGGGAGTTCAGCGCATCAGCTTGGGGCCATCGCGGTGCTCGGGCTAATAAGATCCTACCGGAGCAAAGTGTCGAGGAGCCCAGCGCGGCGAGGATTCAGTGGCTGCAGGAGGAACCAGCCTGGGTTAGTCAGGGACAGATCTGAACTGCAGCTTATGAGTCCTGCTTGATTCCAGCTGAGTCTACAGGGACATTTAGATCCCTGCAATATGTCTATAATCTTGGATTTTTCATTACCCAGAGTATTCCAGTCCCCTGTTATGTCAGGTAACAGGGACTTGACTGTAGCTAGCAGGGCTGGACTAGTTGTAAATACTTGAACCGTCTGACTCTCTCTTTTTGAGTGATTTGTCTTGCATCTTTGCACTTGACTAATTTTGCATTCCTGCTAGTTGTTGCATTTAATATTTTATTTGTGTTTTCCATTCTGCTGATACCGATATATGTACCTTCACCAACGGTACTGCTAATGACTTTCTCTTCTTTTCATCAATAAAACACATATTCTCTGGAGTGACAGTAAGATCATCCACTAGAAACCACATTATCGTTAATAAGACAACACAAAGAAGAAAGAAAATTTATTTCAGCCCGGCAGCTGTAGCATCACTTTAGTGCAGTGGTGCTTGTGTGCGTACCGGGGAGGGGGAGCAGGCTTTTTTCTTCCTTCCATTTTTAGAAGTGTGTTTGGTTCAGTTGCTAGAACTGCATTACCATAAGCCTTAAGAGGTCCATTTTTTCTGTAATGTCAAGGCACCAAATGTGCCAAAACCAGAGATACCAGATAATACAAGTATTCTGATAGGCAGTGTGAAATATGGCCCATGAGATGGGAGGGCTTATCCTCTGGTAGCTGACGTCATGGGTATCTTTGCTCAGAACATCACTCTGTATCTCTACCAAGGAACAAAAGCATTATTTCTAATAAAAGTTTCTTCATGCGCAGGGATCAGTGGCGGAAGTCTGTGTGAGCTGAGAACTGGGTAAGCAGTAATGACGGAGTCTGGTTGTACCTGCACATCTGACTGCTCGTGCAGGTATCTCAATGGCCAGCCCTCACCAACGTGGTGTGGAATTACATCCCCAGCACAAAAATGTAACAAGGTTTTGTGGGGTGCAAGTGATAAGTTGGCCTTTGACAACCAATCTGGCGCTTTCAGGAAAAAAAGAAAACTTTTATAGTGCTTTTTGTTTCATGTGTGCTTTGCAGTAATCGATACATTAGCCTGCAATCTTTTCTACGGCCGAAAGCACTACCATGCTTGTCTCTGGGCGTCATAACCTAAGAAAAAACAATCTATTGGCTATGTTCCCTCTTTTGGACAAAAAACTCCCACAGAAGCATTCATTAGTCATATAAATCCCCAGTTTCTACAAAGCCAGTTTAATGATATTAACTAACTGATTTACATACATGAGAAAGCAAGCGATCTAGTGATTAGGCAACGGGCTTTGGGCCACGCAGGAAACTCCTGCAGTGCAGCGCAGAATGGAGCATCCACAGAATGTTCTTGCTCTGCGTAGCGTGTTGGTTTAGGTTTATTGTAAGCCCCAGCTTCTGCACCGGCTCTGCTTTTTCCTGCTCTGCAGCAGCACGTGACTGTGCACGTGCCTGGGTGTGAACATAGAAATAGGAGGTTTTGTCAAGCTGATGAGTTGCAAGCAGCTTAAATTTTCAGTCATCTTCCTAGGAAAGCTGGATGGTTTTTGGGGTGTAAAGTTATTCTCACAGCTGCCTTCTGCGTGAACAGGAACTCTCAGGTGTGGGGGGTGTTACCAGGTAATAAAGTGGACAGCCACCGATTGATTTTTATTTTTTTTTTTTTAAATAACTTGGCCAGCCAGGGTCCTGGTTGGAGTGTTTCGGTATGATGTCGATCCTCAATGAGCGTCTGCTGCCAAGGCTCTCTGGTGTTTGCGATTCCCAGCCCTGGCCATTCTTGGTCCTGTTGACTCCTCCCTACAAGAGGACCACTGATACGTTAAAACACTTTAAAGAAGTGGTAATGATTAGCGTGTCTGAACTGGTTCCTACATGGCGGAGAATAAACACCTCTGGAAAATTCTTTATGCCAATAGAAATAAAGAATATAGATCTTCTCAAATCTAATGATGTCTGGAGGCCATATAACGTTCACGATGACTTTTGCCTTTCACCACAGATATCCTCAGTAGACACAAACATATGTAGCAAAAGAAAAACAGCTATCATATGCCTGTAATACCTTAAAAAGAGAAAGAATTGCAAGAGGCCGCTGAACCTGATACAAGATACACTGAACAAGATAAATCCCTAAAAATTGAAAGAAATATGATAACAATGCATGAAATAGTATAAGACGACTATGTAATATAAAGGTCTAAAAAAGACTATAAAAATAATATTAGAAAGCTGATTTGCATACATTCATAAGATGAAGAAATAGAGTAATCAACTCTTTATTTTTTTAGTTTTAGCTAAAGATTTTAATGATTGATTTATAACTACCTTGTCTAAAAAGAGCATAATTTTGTTTAAGTATGTGCTTTCAAACATTAATATAAGCACTTGCCATATGTTTCTAAAATCATAATTATAAAAAGAGCTCTTTTAACAGCAGAGATTTTGCCTAGAAATTATGCCAACAAAGACTTCTGTAACAGTTCAAGCACGTGCCTTCTGCTTCTGGGGCATTAAGTTTCAATCCTGCTGGGTTTTGTTGTATAAAATTCCTATTCATAGAGCAATTCTAATTAATGCCTGACCCTCCCGAAAGGAATTCCCCTTTGTCCAAAACCTTTCCAAGGTAAAGAAAGTGTCTTTTAAAAGTACAGTAATAACCCTCTGAAGCTGCAGTAGCTCTAAAGATATCTTCAGATGTGTACTAAAATATATACAATCAATTGGCTTTCAGAGTGTGGCTGACCTAGAGGACGATCCCACAAGCTAAGTGCTTGTAGGAACACTAAAGCTGATTGTCTGTTCACTTATCCTACTCAAGGGATATTACTCATGAAATTTAGAATCAACATAAAATATTGGAAATGCTTATGCTACACATTTTACGTTCTCTCTAAGAGTCAATCTGCGTCTTCCCTCGAGTAGGGTAAGCGTGGGTACAGTCTTCCCTTTGGCTCTGGATCACAACTATAAACAAACAATTAAGCTTCATTTTAGCAGCAGTTTTCTTGCATCAGTGGTCAACTTACACAAGAGGAACTCTGCTGCAGGTCTTTCAGCAGTTTCTTTGTCCCCTCCTTAAGACGGCGGGGACACGGCCCGAGGAGCCGGGGGAGCTTCGAGCCGCTCCTGACAGCGGCCACGCGCCTGTGTAGCCCCTGCCCTGCCACAAAGCCCCGCCACACGGACCCAAGGCAGTTCCTTAGAGTCTGTAGCAAATGGTAGGGAGAGGGAAAGGTCTTTTGGTGAGTTCCTGTGCAGACACGAATAATGCGGCCTTAGATACACGGTGAATGAATATATATAAAGGGCTTATTTTTAATTCAAGGCAACATTTGCTGTTAATAGGATGAGTAATTAACTCTAGGTTTTGAGGGTGTAAAATGTGCTTCCAAGTTATTTCAAACTTGCCCATGAAGCTGGTTTAAAACTGTGTTGGATGTTTATTATACTTTTCAGACTTATTAAAGTAGAAAGAGGCATGCTACCAATGGTATAGGTTATGCAAAAAAAAATGCACTGTTTGCAAATGCACATGCTAATTAGATAGTATAGAGCCCTTAGCAATACGTCTGAGGTTTCAGTTAAAGATGATTGCGCCCTATAGAAGAAATATCTACTATATTACTGTTGGTTATCTTACCGCTACTAACGCTACAGGATTGTGAGTATGGCGATGAGCTGCAACGTGTCACAGAATTTTACATATGTAGGTTGTTTTCCTGTTTTCCAAGCATACAGTACTTCCTATTACAATTTATGCACAACTGCTTATGAGGATAAACCTAATTAACCAATGGGTATTTAACTGTCTCTTCTGTACTTCATAGTTTACAGTTTGCTTCTAAACTGTTAGTTTTTTTGGGTTTTTTAAATCACCACAAAATTCTGGTATCTGTTACTGTGTCTTTTGGCTTATATTTCAGCTAGATAGTTGTAAGAACCTCCACTTGTTTTTAAAGTTTTCTTCTCTCGCATAGCTCTAGTGAATCAATCAAATATTTGATTATAACAGGTTCTTACTGTTCTGTTTCCTCTTGACGCAGTTGTCAGATTTAGTGAAAGCTGGACAAAGTCTTTAATGACTGGACATCATCTTCCTTACCGGTGCAGAAGTACGAATGCCCTTGTAACCTACTCTAAATGTTTCCCGTGAGTGCTCAAGAGCAACAGCCAAACAGAATTTGATAGGTGTAGTATGTTCATCCTCATATGTTATATTTATAGGTCTTGTAAAGTCCTCTCTTTCTCACAACTCCTTTGATATCATTATTCCTGGGAGTGCAATTTATCAATAAAAAGCTACTACATGCTGCTTCACTGCAGAGTGAGAGGTGGCCACTGATCATTTCTTAGATAAGCTACTTCCTCCATGGTTTGTCCTCATTTCTGAGTATGTGCTTCATTATTATTAGTTACCTTATTCGCTAATAAGGTAACTTATTTGGGATAGCGACCGCATTTTGAACCGACAAGTGTGAATGTTAAAGCTTACAGAATGACTACGTATTTTTGGTGTATGAATATATACAGAAAATACGAACATCGACAGGCATCCGTGACACATTAGTGAAATTATCTTTCTCTCTGTAACATTCTGTTTGGTCTGACTTTCAGCATAATCTGTAAAGGAACTGAAGGAGTAAAAAAGCGTTTTTGAGTATGAATGGACCTTTAGGGTTTGCGGACTTCACTTTCGCGTTGCTAATCATGGCTTGTTTTGCTCAGTCCTTGAGCAAGACGAAGCTGTATCATCCTACATGCCAAATAGAAATAGAGGACACCACTGAAAAATCTATGCCTGCCCTGGCTAAAACAAACAGCGGGCAAAGAATAATTGGCAGGCAAATCTTAATGAAGAGTAGTGACAGCCAAAGTAGAAGTGGTTGAGTAATCTGTAGTCTTTGGCTATTACTGTTTGTCTCATGACCATTTCTGAGAACAGTTTTGACTTTGTCCCCCATGCTAATCAACTCTAACAGTGGTGGTGGGAGCAGCAGAACTGCCGATACCACCCAGTGCCTGGCTGCTGAAATAGCTCACCACTTTCTTTGATTGCAGAAATTTATTCCTCTGGGCAGATGTAGGGAATAACTGGGGAGGAGGACAAGAAAATTAAACAGAAAGAATCACAGAATGGTTTGGATTGGAAAGGACCTTAAAGATCGCCCAGTTCCAAGCCCTCTGCCACAGGCAGAGACACCTTCCACTAGACCAGGTTGCTCAAAGCCTCATCCAGCCCGGCCTTTGGTGAGGGGTGTGTATTAATTTAAACCAGTTGTAAGCTTCTCAATGAAACCTTGGTGTTACCTGGAATAACTTTAACTGCTTTTGCTCACAAATGAACAGTCAGAAGGCATTCTGAGCAAATGATGTTGTGCTGCTGTAGGAGTTGTACGAGACCTGGATGAAGCAGGACTCGTTTGAGTTTGCTTGGCTCTGAGTGGCTACTGACAGCAAAGTGCTTATAAATCATTGGAACAATCAGTGAGGAGATGTTGCATCTTCCAAAAAGCCTATTTTAATGAATTAATATTCATATTTTTAATACTCCAGTTACATTAAGATTTATATGTGACTGAGTTATGTCTGCTGTGGGAAACAGCTTTAGAATTTCTTGGCGTTTATGTATTTAAATTGTTAACCACAATATTGCATTAATGTAGTTGCACTGAATATTAAATTGATTTAAAGGTATTAATACTATATACAATATACACTGCTAAGCATGTAAATATCATAATGCAGTAACAGAATGAAAGTTGGAAAATATTTTTCACATTCTTGCTACAAGTGTTTGGTTTTTGCGTTAATTCATGATGGCTTAGAAGTATTACAGCAAGATGACTTGAATGAAATTCTTTGATTTATAAAAGCATAAATGAGCTCTGAATCAAATCCTGGATCTTGTAGTGCTACAATACATCTCTGTCCTATGCCTTTTTTGAGAGGAGTGAGCCCTTATAAAGCCATCCACAAAATAGCTACCTCTGCGAATGCATTAGATTTGAAATCATGAATGTTTCAGAAAAGACTGTTGTGGTCTTGTGAGCTAGAATTAGAAAGCCCCAAACCCTGCCTTTAATTATATGGTGGAAAAATAAATGCAGTTCTAACAGTTAGTAGTTTACAAAAATTATTGCATTTGAGCGATCTTTATGAGCATAAATGAACTTAAAGTCCATTTGAAGGCATTCCCCGTTGACTGCGTGTAAATCTGTAATCTTTGTGCTCAGATCCCTAAAACAGCAGAAAACTGTGATACGGCTATTGCCAGTACCAGTGAAAAACGAACAGGCAGAGAACAAGGCAGTTGCCATCTCAAATGTCTCATGCAGAAAAAAAGAAATTAGTCCCTCAGTCAGAAACTTTATATGCCAAATATCCTGCGAGGCTCTGCTAGACCTTTATTGGAACTGTGGAGATCTGCCTTCTCTTCCCTGTTGTGGTAAGGATGTGGATATGATCTCAAATAAAGAAGATCACTTCTGAGACTCTGTTCTCCCCTTCTGCTCCCTTTTTCTTTTTTACTTAAAAAGGATGAAACCCTTCAGGGAAGAAAGTTTCTTCCTTGTGTTCAGTGTACTGCCTTGCTGTGATCTGGGATGAGCCTCTGGGTGCTTCTGTGATGCACACCACGCTCTAATCCAGCATCTGTACCATCAGAAATTCTTTTGAGAGAAAATAGTGCATTTACAGCAATTATGAGTAATTTTTCACTTATCTAAATCAACAATTCCCCTACCACCAGTGTAGTACGTGCTTCTGTCAGGAATGCAGTAAGTAAATGTTGTCAAAAATAGATTATAATTTTTGCTGAAATTTTCAATGCTAATGCACCTTTTATGCAAAACAATCACCAGATTTTTTTTTTTCTAAATATGCTTCCATTATGCAGAAACTGTTAATGGAAACACATTCTATACTGAAAACTGTTTACTGTTTGATTTTAAAAACAGCTTCTATAACACGGATCTCTTTAATGGAAGTGTATTGTAAACACAAACTCTTTACGATATACTATAAAATATTTTTATGCTGCAGCACTTTAATGGAAGAGTACTGTATATACTGCACTGATTATTTTCTATTAAATACATTAAACAGAGCCTGTTTTTAAACCAATATCTAGTTCATAATTTACATGAACAATTCTAGCTAAGCATTCTAAACAGAATCAACTTCATACGGGAAAACCTTGTAAGGCATTTCTTGTTGACTAATTGAACAGTGATTTCTCTTTTTCAACAGAAAAAATGAAATGATAAGAGTAATATCAGTTAGTTTTGAAGGTAGTTGTGTTAAAATGTGCTCACTTTCAGGTAGGTAGAAGCGTTCTCGAGCCAAGTTATATTTCACTGCATCTGCAGTCTTCCGTCTCTACTCTTGGGTTAAGAGACTTCATTGCAATTACCCTTTCAGCCAGACAGGGTGTATATTTATACAAATTCACATACTAAAGGTCAACAACAGGGAAAATAACTCCATTAGGTAATAGCCCGAGTTTTTCAGTGACCCCTCAAGAAAGATTTTGGCAGGAAAGAGACGCGTTCTCTCAGGAGAGTGTGGATTAATCCACAGCCTTGCTGTCTCACAGAAGCACTCCCCAAAGCAGTTTTGTAGCTGGCACCTGCAGCTGCTCCGCTGTGGACAACAGGAGCCTTGTAGGCACGGCCTTGCGCTGCTGCACTGGAACGCCTGCTCCGTGAGGATCTTCCCATTCTCTTCATCGCAGCACCCAAGCGTACTGCCACGTGGTCATGCTTGGGTCTTTCTCACCGAGACCCTGCTGGCAGGGGGACAGTCTGTTAGTTGAGTAGGGGGCTTGGTACTGAAGAGGGGGAAATGTAAACAGGAGCATTTCATAACGAGTCCTAGAAGGTCAGAAGTTTGAGATTCTTGGACCCTTTGATGCCTCCTCTGCAAACAAAGGAATTCAGTTACTGAGACCAGTAACCTTTATTTTCGCGGTGCAGCTTTGTCCCGTCACAGGACTGGGAACTGCTAACAATGCAATTGCCAAGTCCTCCTGTCGCCACTGCTTTTGCAAGAGGTGGTGGCCCGTAAGAGCAAGCTGTCTGGGTTTTTCCCGCTTAAAATTCAGTTGCCCAGGGTTTAAATCTACATGAAACTAAGTGGATGCTTTATTTCTCCAGTTTCCCCTGTGCAACCAAATAAACCTGTGAGCCTCTCCCAGGGCTGTGCAAGGTGACAACCTGAAATACTGATTTATCTTTGAGTTCCATGAGATAGTACACTGAGTCACCGTGTAGTTTAAATGGGAAAAGGTATGTTCTACATTCTCTGCTTGTTGACTTGGCAGTGCACTGGTTACCGTCTGCGAAGGAGCAGTTCTCCTGTTAAAGATTGGATATTACCATTGACCTCATGTAAGAATCACTGTTCTTTAAGACATTTGGGTTTTTATAGTTCCAGCACAGCAAATATGTTGGTAATACTCTTTGGTGATGAAAGTCTTGAATCTGTAAAGCGGTGCACTGGAAACATACAGGGATAATGTGGGCCGAAGAACTAATGTTGTGACTTGCTCTTTGATTTTCAGTGCCCAAAGTTCCCGCAAGCTTACAGAGAAGATAGCGTTGGAAGTGCTGCATTCTAGCGAAGCCTGCTGCAGAAGTTTCCAGGCTTTTGCATCACATGCGATAGAGATACATTTTAAAATTCTTTACGTGGCTTTGAATGGGCTCTTACAATACATGAAGTTATCACTTCCTGCGGCAGACCAGTGTGAAATTGGAGTGCTTAGAGAGACAGTTATGTTTAGAACCCTAGCATTTTCTTATAGCTAGCTTGTTTTAAGGGTTGCAACTAGCTTGAAGCAGATTACCCATTGCCCTGATTCAGGCTGTACATGATAGGCTGTCCATCTCATTCTGATAAATTTTAATTTTTTTTTCCTCTTAAAACTCCAGCATAAAAAGAAAACAAACTCAATGCTTGAATAGCTTGCATGATGTTGATAGCGTGCATCTTTCACCCTTGGCAATAACAGTAACACAAAGTCAGTATTTAGCAAGGACAAGTGTTGAGAAAAGGCTTGAGCATCTGTGCTGGGTAGTTGCTCAAGATTCTTCACAAATAAAAGGACAATTTTTAAATACGGCTTTCATTTCAGTGTAACTTTTGAATAGATAAGCGTTTAATAACAGTCAGCTATGACATTTACAAGGAGTCAAACATTTGAACACAGAGACTTAGCAAAGTCTGAGGATTCTCAAGAGCAAATCTAAAATATTGCATCTTTTTGTGCCCAGCTGAGCTCTGTGGACGGTCAGTAAGAAAAACCGCTTTCTGTTTGCTGTAAAGCAGATTTCTGAATGTGTCCATTTTTCCTGGCAGTTTCTCCCACACAATTTGGTTTGTACCCTGAATTTCAGTCTTCTCTTCTGAGTTACTACATGCAGTCTTAGGGAAATAAGGTGGCTAAGTTTTGATGCTGAAAAGGCATGATATTTTTAAATTCTGTTTGAAACCTTTGAACTTTGGTGTGATAATACCACCTTGATATGGGACTGAGGGACGGGGGTTTGCACAAAGGATCTGTATCTATTGTTCTCTCTGGACTTTAAGGAAAGTAAAATGGTTTATAGTGTCCCTTTATTCTCACGGCCTGGAACTGCTAGGCAAAGAGAAAGGAAATGACTTTCTCCCAGTATTTGTCAAATCACTGATCTGCAAATTATCCCTCCAAGGCACAAGGTAGGCAATGACAGTATGTTCATAAATCAAGAGTAAAGTTGTGGTACGTTGTCCAAAATTCAGAGAAAAGTATTAAAATAAAGGTTTTTGGGATTGGAATTTGACTAAAAAAAAAAATTAATTAATGATTTTATTAAAAATCTACCTGGGCTACCAGATCAAGATTAATTAATTGCAGTCTGTATTATGTAATTGTAAAACCAGAACAAGTATGAAATACAGACATACAGCATGCATATATAACAAGTAATACTCTGTAAATAAGCACGTGCCCAATATTTCCGGGTGACTTCTGCCCAAGGCAGTCTGGTTCAATAGCCTGCGTAAGATACGAAGAAAATAGGAGAATGTTCTTAGAACAAACACAGCTTGCAAAAGTGAAATCTCTTTTCTTCAGTATCATGCAGAAGCTACTCAACACATTACACTGACATACTCTTTGATAGGAAATAACTAATTTCTTGAACTTGCAATTGCTTCGTTGAATGAATTTAACAAAACGTGTTACAGTACAGAAAATCTAGTTATTCGATTGTGTTTTCTGTTGAACAGTAAAGAAACAGAGTACAGCCTAGCAAAATACTGAAGTGTTTATAAGCTGCAACATCTTTCGGTAACATCTGATTAGAAGTTAGTATCTTAGGTGATCTATCATTATCAGTATTAAATGTATTATCCCAACTGAAATAATAAATTTCATTTTACTTCTGTTTAATAGCAAACATGAATCTGAAAATGTTTCCTGAGTTTTATTAAAATTCCGTTATAGCTCGCTCGTAACTGAGAACAACGAAGTACTACGCAATGCAGGATGTTATGATCACTGGAAAGGTAAAGAGCTCCAAGCCACCTGTTCTATATTGTTAGCATAAATGGAAAACAAGATTGAATGAAGATAAGAGTTTTGCAAGACTGCCTTGGTTTTATTCTCAACAAAGTTTTGCTCCTATCTGATTTGACATGCAGTTTATTCTGAATAAGGGCCTAGTCTTGAAGTCTTCACCCAGACAATGAATTGCATGGGCTGCACGTGGCCTCAGGCCTACGTGTTGGTGGCTGGTAGGACTTGGTGCAATTAAGATATCTCAGTAAAATGAAGTCTCAAGGACTTTAGCGTGAACCCGCAGCACTACAGGAGCAGCTGACAGAACCCCCATTGTGTCTTGTCTGATCTGCATGTAGTAGAAATTGTGTGGTCTACAGAAACTGAGTGATCAAACAGCACTTACTGGGTTTCCGCTGTAGAAATTACAGAATGTGCTTTTCATTTCAACTGTACTCAGGAAAACTGCAATGCTATTTTTTGGGGGGCAGCTAAGAGTATGTTTGGTAAAATGCATATTCTGCAAAATTTCTTTCAGAGTAAAACCAAATACCTTGAGCACGTTTGCAATGGTGTTGCAATTTCTTGTTCTTGTAATAGACCAGTCTTTAGGGGTGACCGTTAAGCTTTGGAATTCACTTTGCCTGAATTTCTTCAAAAGTGTGTGCATGTGTGTATATATGTGTGTATATATATATACGTATGTAAAATCATATATGTGTGCACGTATTCTAATTCCAAAGTGCTCAGGATGATATGCAAAGATTTATCAAATGCCTCCGTGTATTTTTTTTTTGTCCGATAAGATATCGGAATATTTTGGTCTACCTATAAAGTAATACAGAGCTTTGTTTTTCACAGCCACTGCAGTGCTGACTTTGGCAGAGGTGAGGAGACCAGGTGTTTGTCACCTGCAGCAGTATTTTTAGTTAGTTTGTAATCAACAGCATTTGGTACTGGCCAAGATGCTGCTATTAGATCTGTAGGTGAAGAACTTAAAACTGCATCTGGAATTTGTTAGTACTGGAACTGTTTGTCTATAAGAACCTCTCGTCCTTTTCTTACGGCTTTCCACTTTTGAGTATTACTTTTTCATTGAATGTGAGTGCCATTAAAAACACTAAACATAGAAAAGTGGAGTAGTAAGAGCTGTGATATATACTAGCTAAACTGTTAAGCCATTTTGTAAAGCCTTAAAGGTTGGAAATATAAGGAATTACAAAGATATTTATGAGATCTAGAAGGTACTGTTGGAGAGTATTGCTTGATGGTTCATTAGTTCACTTTTTCCTCCATATAATGTTACCTCTCTTCCTTTTATTTCTGCATTTGTATATTTAAGCATAAATGTACATGTGCATTTATGGTGTATCAGGTCTCCAGTTAGAGATCTTTGTAATACAAACTGCATACATATATTGTTACCAGAACCCTACTGCTTACAGCTGCTGGATGATAAGTAGGTGATAACAGTTGGACGCTCTTCACCACTGAATAGCTGATGCCCACAGTCAGATCAACGCAAAATCACAGAATCACAGAACCAATCCTATAAATGCAAAATGGGTTTTGGGTTGTTTTTTTTTTTTCTTTTAAAACTTGTTTCCATGTCCTGACAGTGAGTGAGAAGTGTCTCTATTTTCCTCCGATGTCTTGTAGTTGACGTAATTTCTCAGTATTCGATAAATAAATTGCTTGGTCTTGGAGCAAAATTATTCTTTCCTCTCAGCTTTTGGGGAATATCTATAAGGCTATTATGTCTGCAGAAATCCTTGTTTAGAATTCTCAGTGACCATTGCGGATGTATAGTTCTGCAAGAACTCGATCGTGGAACTTTGTAAGAAGAAGGAAGAGGATTTGTCACGTTAACACTGAAAGGCCTCTCTTGGAAACTCTCCAAAAAAGAACTTCTACTTGTTGCCGTTCTTGAATGACTTTGAAATGCCATACCAACAAATGGAGAGCAGCAGTGCTGCTGTCACAGTCTGAGGGAATTTTTTCTTTTTTCTTTCATACAATCCTAGAGACTTTCCACACAGAAGATCCTTCTCTTGTTCCTTTTGCTTTGTTTCACAGTTGGTTCAGGTACTGGTCAATTGGGACATCTGAGCAGTGCTTTGGGCCAGGTGACCTCCAGGGGTTCCTCCCAACCTCAATTATGCTGCGTCTGTGAATGTACATACGTGCAACTCCTTTAGGTGCACAGAGAGCTATTTAATACAGATATTTTTTGTACTGTATACATCTCTGGTAGTTCAGTAGATACCTCTTGTACTTACCTGATAGTGACTCTGCAAGTTTACTAAAAATGTCTAGTGTACCTTCACTCTACATTAACTAAAATAAATCTGCATGTGACTTTCCTCTCCAACATAGTATACCTATTCTTTTTCAGCCCTCATTCCAGAGTGAACTGGAAAATACATTGTTGTCACAACCATACAGTGAGTGATGTAAACACAAACTGAGGGGTGATCTGAATAAAATGTCCTCTTTCTAGCAGTAGAGCAAGGGGACAGACACATTCTCGTCATGAGTTCCTGTGTATGAGCAGAGTGGTTGCACATAGATGTTGCTTATAATTATGGTCCAAATGTTTTTTCATTGTTCTAGGAAAACAAAAGAAACTGTCCAGTATCGGAACAATCTCAAATCTGTTATCATCTGAAGAAAAAAATGCACATATACATATATACATAAGAATATATACATATATGTAAAATCCCCCTTTTCTTCCTTATTGTAGACCTTAGATTATTTGAAGAACTGACTTAAGATTGGTACCAGGTTTAGCAACCAAGTTAGTGGCTTGGCTTTTTCTAGGTGTCTGTTACAGCCCAGTGCTATAACACAGCAAAAGTATTGACTGTCAGTGGGAACTTGACATTTAAAATCCATCTGCACCATTCATCCTCACTGTAAATATCTTTGCAATAATGTTTTAAATAAAAACTTCCTAAGAAGGATTGGTAAAGATCTGTTAATGAGTAAATAAACTAACTAACCCGCACTTCAGATACGTCGACCATTAATTTCTGTCTTTGGTAATTTCATTACGATTACTGGATGATTGGATGATTGCTGTGGATGATTACTGACTTCCTGCACAACGACGCTCCATTTGTTAATGTCTCGGACCCTAATATAGTTGTTGAATTCACAATGTTATGACTTTTATTCTTTAAATAGAATTGAGTGCAAGTTAACTCATTTATTATGAAGAAATGATTATACTTTTCCTAGGATTTAAAGAAAAATAGCATTAGATCAATTTAATCAGCATAAATGCAGAATTTTTATCATTACAGAAGCAATCCTACCTGCTGGAAATATACTAAAAAGAATCAGAAAATTAATTAAACAGCTTGTCCAATAAGGATACACAGGAATCTTCTACCAGGAAGCCATAGACATCTCTGCACAGCTGCAGTATGTTAAAAAAAACCCCAAACCAAAACAACCCTGCAGCTGGCACTCCTAGCTTAATGTTGTTTTGCAACTCTGGTCATCCCAACAGAGAAGTCAATAATGGATGTCTCCAAGATGCTGATCCCTGGGGTCCTGGGTTCATACACATTGAGGAAGAGATGGGAGAAGGACAAAACAGTTTCTGTGGCCAAGAGAGTTATTTTTAAAGCATATGTTGTATCTGTGTATAGACACGTGACTGTTATGAATAGTAATTAATAGCTATTAATTAGCATGAGCAGGTTTGAAGCATAAATTTCAGTGACAAACCTGACAAACACAGAAACCTGACTCGCACGTGCTGACCCTCGCTTTGTTTATTACGCTGCAGCTTTCATCACAACGTGCATCTGTTCAGATGGTTAATAGTAATTGCTGTCATAACGGCCACACAGGGCAGTGTGTTTCTAAGCCTTTTTATAAACACTGTTCCCAAGTGCTTTCAGTGAACATTTTATTTGGTCCATTTTGACTTCAAATGAGAATTGAGTAGTTTTGTCTCAAATCCATTCTGCCTATGTGCTTTGTGTATCCCTTCTCTCTGACTTCCAAAAACTCAGTTGTGTTTTGTGAAATAAAACCCCACATAAGATAGGGACTACTCAAATTGTTCAAGTCAAGGGTAAAAGAAGATTGAGATCTTCACCCGGCATGAGGATTTTGATCCAGAACCTTTCGATGTGGAAGATGAGGACAGGCATGACTCTGATGTTAGCTCTGAGACAAATCAGGAATAGCTGCTCTGAAGTTAGCAGAATTATACCAGTCTAGAAAGGATGTGGGAAGTTCAGGGTACAGATACACGACTAATCTAAATATGAAATTATGTGTGTGTATGTGTAGGTAGCGGCATTTTAAATTTCAGAATTATATTTGCCACTAGTAGAGTTTCCCTCTCAAAACAGAAAATAGGCGTAGAACGTAAAATGTTTGTTCCTGAATTTTTTTAAGCTTTTGTACAAGGTAAAATGCCACAAGTAGTCTTTTTTCTCTACTGTCATTTGGACTTCAGTACTTGTATTTTCAATGTAGTTGGACTTGCCTGTTCCGAGACCACGTGAATGAAAAATTTGCCAGAGCTGTTACCAGAGTTAATTCAGTCTAGAATTACATTTTCAAACACTGTTAATTGGTGTATATCTAAGATCAATTGCATTATGCAAATTTACTGAATTTGAAGATCTAGATGCTAGAGATTGTTTTTAAATATGCATTAATCAAAAAAGGTGTGACTATTGTTACTAGATAATAATTCCGAGGATTCTCTAGGAATAATTATACTGTAGCAAGTTAATAGTGCTGGGTTGGGTTAGCTTTAGAAGAAAAAGCCACTGCGCCTATGCGCTTTGCTAAGATTTTTGGTGGTTCTGCTAAGGCTGAAAAAAAACAGTTGTTTGTGGGACTTGGTAACTTTACACGAAACCAAATTTATTGACTTTATTGACTTAACACAGTTGTATATAATGTGTAGGCATCTCTCCAGAAGATTCTATTTCTTCCCTTTTCTTTTCTCTTTAAACCTGCCCCCGCCCTTTATCTAGACATAATCTAGACATGAGTTGATATAAATCATAACAATGGGATTTGTGCGTGTGGAGTTGGGATAAAAGTGGACATCATTTGGAGCCAACTGCGCCACCACCTGTTGTGATAGAAATGGAATTTCGATTGCTACACGTTCATTTGGTTGCTGAGATGTTTAGTAAATGAATGTTGGCTTGGATTAATATGAGCCTGCGTGGAAAAATCAGCAGGATGGAAGCAGAGTAGATCAAGGTAAGCCAGTGTTTCACAGATATTCAGAGGCTCTTAAAAGGCATTGGCAATGTAGAATACCTCTGCAATCTACATTCAAAAACACTTTAGTAATGAAAAGGGGAAACAAAAAAAAAAGGACTTGTTTTGGTAGAACATAAAAGTTATAGGATCCCACTGATCTCTTCAGTATCTCTGCCTGCTGTCTCAGGAGGGCAGCTTAGAGAGGAGGGTTTTGTTAATTGCATGGTACCTCAAGTGCAGATTTGCTATTATGGTTACTGAGTTTTATTCCCATTGACAAAATCAATAATAATTTGTAAGAAATCCATCAGGAGTACCTCACTAATGCAGAGACATGGTGAAGGGAACGTGGGTGAGGTTTGTCCTGAGGAGAGGAGGAGGAAGGTGCTGCCGGGGGGCGGCTGAGGCGTGGGGGCACCTGCGCCCCCCTGCAACACCCCCTGCCTCTCCCACGCTGGAGGGGAGGCACTCGCGCTCATCCCTTGATTTTCTTCCCTTCTTCGGAGAAAGAAGCAGGAGGAAGGGTGTTGTTTACTCTATCTGGGTCTTGAAAGCTTGAGAAGCGCATTTCACACAGCGTTGTGCCTGAAGAAAACTTCACTCTCTTCTGATGCATAAGGCCAAGCTATTTAAGTACCACTCTTATGTAAATATTTACATTTGTAAAAAAAAATATACTTTCTCATAATAATTATATCTATTCAATGCATACTATCGTCACTTAATAGCAAACATTAAAACAAGATACTTACAAAGAGAAGCCCTTGTCATTTGGCAAAGAAAACTGCAATAATCCTCTGTAACTTGCTCCCCCCTCCATTTTAATTGTTCGTATCTTTTCAGCATGCGGGAGAAGTAATCTCCTACCACGCTAAAGCAGTCAGCCTAATTGAAAAGAAATACAAGTCATCTAGTGCACAGCTGAAATATTCAGCTAAAATGCAATCTGTCATTATCTTTCCAATGCCAATTTTAAATAGGTATTAAAGTAAATGGGGGAAACATCTTCTCATTTCTCTTGCGGTATCATTTCGTTTTTACAGAAATCCCTAATCCTCAAATGAAGATTCTGCCCGATACCCAACAAAACACTCAAGACTCAGCCTCAAGTGTCTCGGAAACCAGATCCAAAAATAGATGAATAATTTCCCTATCATGAATTAATCTCATTTGAAAATGATTTTAAAAATACAGTTTATGCAATGCAAATCCTCGCTCCCAGAATAACCTGTATTTGTGGTTGTTATGGCACAGTCAAGAGATAAATTACTGCTCAGTGAGCTGTTTCAGCGTGGCGACGTGAACTGCAGCTAGGATTAAGGAAACTGATGAAGCATAACATACCATGAAAGAAATGAAAACGTTTTATAGGACACATGGGTATTATTGACAGGTTTCTACTTTTTAGGTACAATGAACTCTTTCAGCAGGATATCGTCTTTGAAAGGTATCCTGCATTAGAAAATTATATGCCACATTTAAAAGTATTCACACTTTGAGTCCCCAAATTATTATGTGCTACGTAACACATTTCAGTTTAATTGGAGAAACGTTGTATTTTGATGCTGAGCACTTGTTTAATGGAGATAATATTTTAGCTTGGGAGGGAAAGTTGGATTCATACGAAGCTGAGACATCCTCAGATTTGTAATTACTGATGCATGCTTCTGAGTAGGTAAAAGTATATTGAAAATATGTCAGGTGAGGCCTTATAGAAAATCCATCAAGTTCTTAACAGGTCAAGCCCAAACAAAATCTTACTAAGGCTATTTCCATCAAAGTTTATTTGGCTCTGGCCTCAGAAAGACAACTTTCTTCAGGCTTCTCCACTGACTGAAATCCCCACAGCTCTGGGAACCGCAGGATCTGCACTGTATTGCACGGGCTCAGCAGGCACAAGGAAATGGCTGGTTGAAAAGATAACCCTAGGTGAAGCCTGGCTACTTGGAAAGGAGGGGTTTTGGCTTTCTTCTGCAAAATGTGATGGCTAATTATTTTTCATTCAGCCGCCTTGCTTTGTCATTCCTTCTCTGAAGTAGTAAAAGATTCAGCTAGATTGAACAAAGACTATGCTCTTGGGAGTAATCATCTGTTGGTAGACAACAATGTGGTATTTCTGTTGTTACCCTTCCTGGTGTTCACAGATCGGAAAATTTGTAGTTAAAGTGTGACCAAGATACTCTTTTGTAACTATGGACATAGTGGTAGAGAAGATGAAAACAAGAAACAGAGGTAGGAAGGATCCCTTCCTAATGTGTACTTTCTACTCAGTCCTTCCATTTGAATCAATAGCAATTACTATTTTAGAGGGATCCAATTCAGTAGTTTTAAAGGCTCTTTCAGTGAGGTAGTAAAGTGTCTCTTAAGTCTGTTTTCTCTCAGCGTCCGTATAGTCCTAAATTAATGGAGCACAGAGGCTTAGAGCAAGCTGTCATTACCCGGTACTCCTGTAAACTGGTTTTGGTCAGTCTGCATTCTGCAATGGCTTGTGCACAAGCACGGTTAGTAACAAAGCTTGTTGTCTCACTGGTGAGGCCCAGTCCTGGCTCAGATGGCCTGGCTAGACTGGAGTCTAATGGATGCGGAGTTTTCTGCAGTTACATGTTGTCTAGCAGCTTTGCAATTTTACCATCGGAAAAGTCTCAGCAGTGAAGGCATAGGACCGAATCGGTCGTTCTGTAGTCAGAGATGCAGTAGCTGTTGTAATGCCACTTCTGCAGATTTTCAGTGGGCGGGACAGTGGCCTTCAACACTTGGTGTCGCACAGGCCGCAGTACGGGGCAAATACGACGTCATGCGTGGGTTTGTACCATTCCTCTCTGCTGTGCTCGATGGCAGCAGGGAGAGCTTCTGAAATCCCACAATTTGGGCTGAGGGTCACTGAGAGGCAGAGCCTATCAATAGGTGCTGTCATCCCTCTTCACCTTGCTGAGCAATTGGTCCTTAGACGAGACAGTGAGCTCTTCTCTTTTCCTACTGCTAGTAACTGCATCGATATTGTCGTCTGAAATCCTATCACCTAACTGCAAATTGAAAACCGGTTTATTCTTGGTCCGCATTTTAAGAACACAAAGCTTTCTACCTAAGTCACCAAATTTTATAAATGCAAGAGGTAAACCTTAATATATATTTCAAGGGAGAAAAAAGCACTTCTTGTTTGACTGTTACACTTGGTTTGGTGCTGCTGTTTAAGTCAAAGCTGGAAAGATCATAAATTTATGGCAGAATACATACAGGGAAGTATGAAGATGGAGGAAGACAAAACAATACTGAGGAGAATCTGGGTGAAAACCTGTCCGAATATGAAATACGTGACGTTAGATAAGCTGCATTATTCTTTACTGCAGAACAAAGTCTAGAAAATAGGATTTTTCTGCTCTCTGTATTTCATTTGGAATCTGGGTAGAACAGACAAAACAATGACGATAATAATAAAAGTAATATTAATAATTATCTCTTGCGGGGCTAGAGGAAAAAATGGGGAGTTTAGGTGCTATATGTAGTGAGACTGCATGTGGAATGCAGATTAGTATGAGTTAGGTGAAAGAAAATGTTTGTGCAAAACACTGCCTCTCTGAATACAGATTTCACGATCAGGGCAAGATGATGTTGAAAACAGAGAATGGTATTTTTATGTTCTACAAAATGTCATCATTTTCAGAAGTTATACTGTACTGTATGCGTGATATGCAGTGCAGGATCTAGATGAGAAAATCAAGCCAGTAAATGCAAAACACCTAGCATGTCTGCTTTTCAAAAGCTGATACACTGCTAAATCTAAAGAGAGAGCGAAGGCAGAGAAATGATATTTTAACAGCATTTGGTAGTGGTGAGGTGACCATGGTTATAACTGGCATATGGAAAATTTCCATTAACCTCCCCCCAGCCCCGATCTGTCTGGGGTACCGGTTGAAACTACCTATTCCCATTCTGTTTGTTACACACCACAAACGTAAAAAAAAAAAAAAAATTAGAAGACCCTCAGTTATACTTCTGTGTACATAATATAGGAGAAGGGCTAACATGCAATTTTGAAAACAGAATATGGGTCCTGCATATTAACTATGTTGTACTCTGCTAAGTGGTTAAAGGTGGTCAGGCTCCAGTGAGAAGGAAGAACATAAGCAGAACACGATATGCTAGAACTCTGATTAAATATTTACGGGTTATACTTAGCACAGCATTTTCTTATTAATATAAGAAGTCAGTTAACGTCCTGCAGGTGGTTGAGTGTTAAAAGACTAATTGCATGCTTTTTTTTTCCTCCTAGTGACTACAGAAATACCCTCAGTATTATGTGAAAAAGTGACCAATATTTTCTGTCTTCTCCATCCATCTCTCCCAAAAACTTTCTAAAAATTCCTTCAGTTTAACTTTGTATCATAGTTGATTTTGCATTTGATGCTTGAAACTCTCAATCAGACCCATGCTGGGGCTGTGCATAGTAAGAAATACAATCTGGTCCTACTTAACGCACATTTGGGGGTTGGAGGGTAGGATAAAATAAAAATCATGCAAAAGAGAAAAGAATTCTGCATTTAAAAAAACAATTGATAAGTATTTTCTGTTTCTTGTAAATGCCAAATATCCTTAGCTAAAGCTGTCTGCCACAGAAACTGCCCCCAGTGTCCTCATCACCAACCACAGGACAAGTCACAGCTGGAACCATTTATTGGCTTAGTCAAGTGCTCCACTACTTTGTTCTAAATACGTCAACTTCGATTCATCCTTGGGCTTAGTTGCTGTCAAACACTGTTAAACGGAACTGGAATCAGCATTGCACCTAGGTTTCCACTAAGCCAAAACCGTAATCACCTCTGTAGAAATGTTAGTATTCTGTGGCACTAAAGAGTCACTTTGATAAGGAGTGTGGTATCTCTATGAGGGCATCTTATATGAAAAGGGAAGTCTGGTCTCATCTTTGGCACCAGCTAGAGGTAAGAAGTTCACACCATCAGTACTGAAAGATTTGGCAACAAGCTCTGTCCTTCAGAAGTGCCAAACTTCTTATTTATTTGCATGATGCGTACTGTCAGGGCACATGCGCGAGTACATTAGGAGACCAGAGTTAGGACTATCATCGCCAGCTAAAGCACTGGCAACGTTTAGCTTAACGTTTGATTGGTGTTTGGTGTTGTAAGCGAGACTGAATGGAAAAATTGAATCATTCTGAGAGGTGAACTGTGAAGTACAAGCTGTTCTATAGTGGGTAAGGGAAGAATAGGCTACATCCAAAGGCTGCAAAGACAGTTAAAGAAATATGCTCAGAACAGCATATTATCTACTTCTGCTTGNCTTAACGTTTGATTGGTGTTTGGAGTTGTAAGCGAGACTGAATGGAAAAATTGAATCATTCTGAGAGGTGAACTGTGAAGTACAAGCTGTTCTATAGTGGGTAAGGGAAGAATAGGCTACATCCAAAGGCTGCAAAGACAGTTAAAGAAATATGCTCAGAACAGCATATTATCTACTTCTGCTTGGATTGTGCAATGGTTTTAGGTAGCATTTACATAGACTTCAGAGGGCGTTGCAAAGGAAAACAGCATTTGAAAGAAGCGGACGCTTGGATGCCACCTGAGGTACGAGGAAGGAATCACGAATTCTACCAATAATTGCTGATGTAGCAATTTATATTATGGTGAAAACTGAAAACTGAAGGCAGGTTGGGTAAACGGATATTCACATGATTGCTGAGCACACCGTGACTGATTTTGAGCACTATTGTCCCTGCTATTTAGCAGGGGTCTTCAAAATGTGATGACGGACCACATGGCCTCCAAAGGACGCATATCTATATGAATTTACGCAGCTGAGTCTTTGTCACTACAGTTTTCTTTACTGTGAAACGGAGGGTGAAGGAGATGATCGCAACAGATATTTTTAGTGGTACATAAAGGTTCAGTCTCAGTAATTTGTCTTAAATAGCGTCATAATTATTGCAAAGCATTCAGCAAACCTTCTACATAAACCTGCTCTTTCCTTCTTGTTATCTGGTATGCTTTGGATGGTAAAGTCACGTTCACTTCACCAGTGACCACAGCTTCTCTTGCAATTGGCTCCTAGCTCTTGCCCGTTTCTCCTGTGGCACTCCAGTACTCTCTGCCTTTTTGAGAAAGTCAGGGTTCTTGGAGGATGGAAGAGAGATTACCGAGGAATACTACAAATGCAGTAACTGAAGATTTCCACCCTTGCCCTCCATGACTTCTTAGAATAAACTACTCTGGAGATGGCAATCCTTTTAAATGTGTGTATGAGCTCATGGCTAGGTGGAGTTTCAGGAAGAGGAATTACCAAATTCCAGCGTGTCAGCAGTTAATGNTTTCTTAGAATAAACTACTCTGGACATGGCAATCCTTTTAAATGTGCGTATGAGCTCATGGCTAGGTGGAGTTTCAGGAAGAGGAATTACCAAATTCCAGCGTGTCAGCAGTTAATGCTGTCTTCACAGCATGGTTGGTGTGCTTTTTTAGTGCCTAGAATGTTGCGTGTGCGTGTACGTATGTATGTATCTTATGTAGGTATCTCTCTCTCTATCTGTGCACAGGGATAAAATACCAGTGAAGAAGGGTTCTGCACTCAGTTACTCTAGCAACAATGTTTTGAATCTTTTGGGCTCTTGTGTAAATTGCTTCCCCAGGGCAAAACACAGGAAGAGTTAAACCTTGTTTATTTTTTCAACCTGCCACAGTATTTACTTTTGTGTTTACAGCGTTCAGTGCATCTGGTTCAAGCAAAACTAAGAAAGATTTCACCTTAAATCACTGACATAACAGAAGCCAAAAACTTGTAGTACATTTTTTCCACAGTATTTTAAGGAGAAATAACGTGAAGGCTGTATCACATCAATGGATAAATGTGCTAAAAATAATTTTAAATACAATTCTTTTTTAAATTTAATTTCACAATTTCTAGATGGTAATAATTTAACTCCTTTTATGTCACGTGCATTCAATTTTATGGCAAACTGAATAGAAGCTTGACAATTGCTTAGCCACACATTAGACTAGAAACATCAATGCTATTATATTTCATTAATGAAGAAAGCATTGTGCATAACTAATGGATTTTATTAAGGCTAATATGTGTAACAGCAGGAGTAGTTCTTAGACCAAGGAAAGGTTTTTAGCAAGCACTCTGTGGAACTAAAAGCCACTGAAAGATAAAATAATAAACTTGTTTGACACCCTGAGGAGCTGGTGTAACTTCGGTAGTCATAGGGCGAAGACACCGTGCTTGATAACTCTGGAGCTAGGAGACCCCTGAAGTAACAGTATTTGACATGGCTGGGACATCTCATCAAAGGGAAAGAAAGAACTCTGACAAGAGAAATACTAAAGAGGACTCCTGGTGGGAAAGCTGCTGCCATGCAGAAAACTGTGTTAGATAAAGATATCCGAGAAACTCGTCCCCCCTGGGATGCAGCAGCGGTTCTGATAATTGATGGAATATTATGAAGATATGTTGCTAAAGACGCTTTTTGAGCAGTGTGAACAGGACAAAGTGTGCATTAACAAAGTAATAATTAGTTAATTTACCTTTGTTTTTTCATAAGAAATTAGTCTTGAGCCTTTTGTTGTTTATAGGCAGTCGTTGGTGTACTGGTGATCAGTGTACATCGAAGGTAGGGTCACAGTACTGAAGTTCTAGCCCCCTTTATCAGTGTTTCAATAAATTTCTTTCATTGGATTTTTGCTTCAGCGGTGAACCGATGAGGCTTGCTTGGAGCCTCAGAAAGCAGAATGTTGACCACATTAGTTGAAAACCAGCTACTTTGTAGTAGCCATTTTGGCAGTTGATTCCTAAGGTGTTTGCTACTTACCTTTTGACAGTCTTTGAGAAATGATATATTTACCAGAAGAATAGCCCTTTTTAAAAAGCTCAAACACAAAAGCAGATGATTACACACCAATTCGGCTCCTGTAAATATAAAAACAATATAACACACTTATTTGCATAGACCTAATGTTCCAAACCAACTAAATATTGCATTGCCTCTTCCCTGAACTTCAGTGCTAAAAGGGAACAGCTTTGCTTATCTAATGCAGAAAGGTATCTTTAAACACAGCCTTGACTCTCCTGTTAGTAAGGAAAACCAAACTTCTCTGGCTGGTGAACAGGCCGAGTGTAGAGCACAGCATGCCTATGTTTAGAAGAGGTTGGCAAGCCATTCAGCAGCAAATACGAGATGAGCGCACCAGAAAAGGGGCACTCTGTCCCTGGTGCGGAATTATTTCTGCAAGGCCACCTGGTCCAGAACTGCTTTATAAAACCCCAGAAGGTATCACCTATGAGCTAAAGGGCAGGCTGTAAAGTGGTAGCTGATATGTAGGGGAACAGGTGTAGAGTAAGTAGAGAAATAAAATGTAGTAAAAAGAACCCATACACGCAAGAGAAGTTGTCCTTCTTCCAAAAGTTAGTGACCCCAAAACCGCTTTTTCCATCTGGCTGGTCTTAGTTTGAACTTTAGGTGTGATCAGATGATCCGAATATCGCATCACCTTTTGTTCCAGGTCTTTAAAGATCACTGACCACAGAAAAAACTGGAAAGTTACTTTTCTGCTTACAAAGACAGCTATGTTACGACGTTTAAAACCTTTATTTATTTATCCAGTACAAAGCTAGAACTTCATATGCAAAGTTTACATCAGAGAGAATTATACTGCTGCCAACTTGAGGCATTTCAAGCGGCGCCTGCAATCCAAAGGCAAAGTATTGAGGAAGAAAGAATTAATTTTATTTTGTTCTATCAGCTCTCTGTTTTACGTGCAAACGCGAATCTTGAGGAGAAATTAGTCAGCTCCTCAAGACATAGGCTGTTCTAAACTTTCAGTTGGAGGTTGTAAGTCCGGAAAGGGACTATAACAGTCGTCTACGCTAACTACCTATATAGCAAGAACCTTTACCTTCCTGAACTAATTCTCATTTAAACAAGTTCATATATAATTTGAGCTCAAAAATTAAGTTTTGAAGAATTCGCTTTATTGTTAGTCAGTTGATTTGTAGCTCTGCGGTGCAGTAAATTTGTCATTGCCATTGCTAGCAAGGGGCTACAGGTGTTGCATTAGCCTTGCAAAGCCCTAGAGCTAAGCCCTGCCAGGCTTGCTTTTGCTGCTATTCTTTGGGCTTGCCTGAAGTCATGTTTTAGCTTGTTTGCATAACAAGCAGTTGAATGTTACCCAACTTGTTTAGCTTTGGGCTAGCTCTGTGCAATTGTGTGGTGCAGTGTTAGAATAATTTTGTTGCATCTCTGTAAGTAATAGGTAGTAGTAGTAATCTGCTATTCTGTGTAGGGTGAACTATCTCTGACCCCAAAATAATAATACCGAGTGGAGGAGAACAGGCGAAGGATGGTAGGAAAAGCCTTGAGCGCGCAGCCTGGGGATGACAACAGAGGCTGTAAACAAATTGCCAACGTTGCCAAGAAACATAGCGCTGGAAATCAGATAAAACCAGTTTTAGAGCAAAACAAAAGGAACAGCAAATATCTAGAGTATACAATACTTACCGTGTATACCATAGTATATGAGGATATAACGTGGAGTTGTAGACTAACGAAGATCAAGGTATAGCATGTGTTAAAACCAATCAGAACCAATGTCATGTAGACCTGAGAATAGGGAGGAGAAGGCAGTCCAGCACTAAGATCACACTCCTTGTGGTGAAGAAGGCAGGATGCTGACCACTGGGCCCAGCTCCCCCCCCTTTTCCTCTTGCGAGTAGTTGTCACTGCTGACTTTAGAATACGGAGAAGCAGGACAAGGGGGAGCACAACACCAGTGAAACAGGGTGGATACCCAAGGTGCATGGATAACAATTTTAAATATGCTATTAATAAGGCCTTTTCTGTAATAACATGATTTGGACAATAAGCATTAGTATTGTTGTAACTGGGGTAGGAAGTCTGATTAGACATGTAAGAGTTCAGGATAGCAATGAATTATTGGTAACAAATATAAGACATTTCTTTAGCCCACATAAAATGCACAAGGTGCAGATTGTATTATTAATTAGCCTCACTTAGAAGTCTGCATTTTACCAACTGACTATGTTTGTCTAGGTTAACTTCTGCCGAAGAAGTTCCCCCCACCTCTGAATTTGTCATGACCGGTTTCTGAGATGTGAATCTCTGTCTGAGAGACTGTATGTCCCCCTGTTAGCAAATTAGTATTCCACAGGCAAGTTATTTAAAGACCAAGTCAGTTTTTAGCTTCCTTTTTGAACAGATGGAATAAATAGGCTTTGATTTGCCAGAGGTTTTTGATAACAAAATGTTACTTTTAATCTTATTGTCACGTTTCTTTACCTTTTCAGTTTTACAGAATTTTTTGAAACCAAATGTAGCGGACCTAGTCAGATCATGTCAGTACTGGTTATTCCATTGGCAAGCAAAACTTTTTTTGTTATTCCTACCTGGTGTAGCCTGTATATGCTGCGCTTTATTTGCTCTTTGTGCCGCAATCTGACACTTGAAATTCATGTCTAGCTGATGATTTCATTAGCTGTCCTAAAGGCAGCCCTATCTACAAGAGATCGAGTAAAACATGAAAACCGTTTCTAACCATAACGTACGCTATAAAATCTGTTTTGAATTGGTTTTTCTGCTCCGCTGACAAGAAGATCTCTCCTTCTTTTTGTTTCCCTTAGTATTTTCCTAAATTCCTTGTTTCTCATATATATTTGTCATTGTCTGCTTCCCCTTCCCTTTTTAATGTCTGTTTTTATTTAAGAATGCTGGGATTTTGTTTTACTTGTATTATTCTGGTGTCTTTTTGTTCAGCAGAATTTTAAGACAAGGACCGGAAGTTCACATAAATACCACGGCTATGCTTTCCTGCTTACCGTATTTCTCTCACGATTTATCTGATAACTGTTACCTCCTTGTGAGAATGTCTTCAGCCGTGAGATTTTTACTTTAACAGCTTAAACCTATAGTTTTTGCATATAAATGCAATTGATCTGCACTGATGGCATTCGAGCAAGCAGGCTTTAAGGCTGTGATATCAATTTCTCTGTTGCCAGGGTGAGATCTGACACAGAGTCCAGCATGCTTGATCACTCACTTTAGGAAGTTGTCACCTACAGTTGTTAACAATTGTTTTAGAAACTCTCAGATTATTTTGTGTTATTGGAAGAATGATGTCTCTGTCATGAGTAGGTCATACTGAAATCACTCCTGATAATAAAGCTCTTCTTTTCTGTGAGGTATCGAGCGTAACAAATAACTTGCTATGACATTCTCTCATGCAGACTGTGGCTTGGTACAGAGTATATTCTACTTACTTTAATATCCAAATGTCTAATATTTTTTCCCTCTCTCCATTTCCCTTGTTGCCTCAGTAATCCTATTCTCAGCACAAATGATGTGTAGTACACAGTCAGCACTTGTTCTTCCCTTCATTCTTCCTGTTCGTATCAATTAATATCATTCAGTTGACTCGTGCCTGCCACATCCAATGTTCATTGAAGATAACAGAAAGACTCCTGATGACTTCACTGTGATTTGGAGGAAACAGTTATTTTGGTATCAGGAACGTTATGTGATGTCAACCAAGTCGCACAAAGATGTGGTGCAAAAACATAACATGACTGAGAGCATAAAGTGCCTTGTTTTTCCTACAGAGTTCATGAAAACATATTTTAGATGCTAATGTGAAATTGAAAAAAAATAATTGACAACCTGTCTTTTTTGGCAGGCGTACGCTAGGATTCACACAGCAAAAATGCAGTAGTAAATTTTGGAAAAAACCCACTTTTCTAATTAGAAAGCACTGAACTCTCATAAAATATGTGTTTGTAGGCATGCCATTTTTTAAAAACTCCAAAATAGGTTGGTTTCTAAATACGCTGATTTTAAGTATGTTACAGGTCTTTTCCTATTGGAAACCTTCAGGATTCGTAGAACAGATTGTTTTGATTAAATATCTTTGAGTAAATATTGAGCTGTTGTTTTGCCCGTGAAATGACAACAAAGCATCTCAAAGAGATACTCTGTTGTCATATATCTCAGCAAATTGTCTGGATTTTTCACTTTATTCACAAATAGTATCACCTTTGCCTTGTGCATGGTAATGGATTGACCTGATGGGTTGAACAGTTAACATAACCGACCTCAACGGTTTTTCTCTTGCTGGCCTTGGCACGTTTTTTTCAGTGTGGCTCAAATAGTTATCCAGAGGCAAATATTGCTGATAGAAGCATGGTAATAGTTTTACAGCATTGAAATGCTGCTCAGTAAAATGTTTTCTTTCCTATTTGGCAGAGACCTCTCAACTTTCCCTTCTTTCAGTAGTTGAGACCCCCTTTGCGTGTTATTCAGTGGATGACTCTTGGGTTTGCCCAGTCAGAGGCATCAGTCACCGGGAGCGAGGAGCAGGAAAGGAGGGGGGCTGTCCTCCAGGCACTTGAGAGACAAAAGCCAATTCAGAGTTCCGTGTAGTAACGGAGACTTAAGAGGACTGTGCATAATGCATGATGCACAAAGGGCATGTGCTTGTCAGATGCCTTTATTTTGAGTTTGAATGCTACGCGGGAGGAGGCAGGGAAGTGGAGCCTGCTAGATAACCCGTGCTTTTGTTAATCCAAGATCAGAAGTAGATTATAACAGAGGGTTCCTGATCACCTGCTCACTTGCAAGTTGTTAGATTGTATTGGAAAATAATTTACCTCTCTGTATTCTGGATTCTTAAAGCTACCTTTTAAAAATTTTCACTAATGGGCGATCTATTATGTTAAATAAAAGTCGACTCCTCACTAAACAGAGCTTACGTGCATTATAAACAGGAATTGTGCGTTACCAGCTCATACTGTGCCGTTGCCCTGACTTACCTTTGTAGGAGCTATTCCTTCCTTAAGCTAATCTATTTGCCTGATTTTATATGGGGTTTTTCTTTAGCGCTTACCAGAAGAAGGGGAGAAAAACGATGAAAAGCTACTTTGATGTCTCAGCGTGAGGCACGTCACTGTTTTTCATTATCTGGAAAAAGCTCATATGAATGTCAGAGTCATGTTCACTTAAGAGAAATTCAGCTAGCCACAGCATTTGTCTTTGTCAGAAAAAAAGTTTTACACAGAAAACAAAATGTAGACATTTTATTTGTAGACAAAATAAAAGAATGCAGCTGTATCTACATGCATTAAGCTATAAAATTCAGAATTCCTTCAGGAAAATGGATCCTGTAGAATGTAAGAGTTTTACAAACAGCTAAATTTCTCATGCTCAGGCAGAAGAAAGCTTAAGAACCTTAAAATATTAGTGTTGCCGTTTGCATATTAGTTTTTAAAAAAAGAATGAGGAAATCACATCTGTACACCTCTATGGTGATTCCTACGGGACCTCCCCCCGCCAGCCACCTGAGACACTTATTGTAAATCTGGAGCACCCAATATTCTTTAATACCTTGTATCTTTCACTTTGCAATAACTATGCAATTATATGTACACAGGATTTATAAAAAAAATAACTAATTCCACTTCAGCTTCAAGCATGTAACCCAGTGACCCCCACCACAGAAGCAAACAGGAAAAGATTACACACTTTTTTTTTTTTTCCCAGAGATTGGTTTTATCAACATCATTACTCACAGGACATCGCTGAGGGAAGGAGCATGGGTAATATTCTTATCAGCACACTCAAAGTCTGTTAATAAGGATTAATGTGAGGCTTAGTCATAGAATTTTAAATATTTACAATGCACCTATTTACACAGTATCCCTTTGAGGTTAAATACCCAGCTAAATACTTGTGCCTACTTTTAGTGGTTTTTTACTAGACTATTTTAACAATTAGCAAATAAATGAAAAGAATAATTAATGTAATTTTGCATAAATACGTACTCATAATACAGAAGTTTTTCGTATCCTTTAGTATCTGTGTTACAAGAAAAGTTTATAATAAGAATCAGTCCTGTTTGACTGGCAGGTATTGGCTGGTGTCATCCAACCCTTTGAAAAGGAATTTTTCAATAACGAATTTCGTTCATACAGACAACCCTTAGTCCGTATGTGCCTATAGACTGTTATAGAAGAACCTTGGTGAGAGTGACCTCCAGAAGTCAGTCAGTCTTTCTTCCTCAAAGTGGGATCCACAGTACTAGTGCCATTTTTTGACAGAAGGTTGACCAATCGAATTGCTTGCTACCCTAACCATTTAAAAAGTGACTGCAGACGAGCAAATGAGGTGACCCATTGATTTTTTCCGTATCTGGCACAGGCATGGAAAAGAGAGTCTTCCCTTTCCTTTCAGTAAAGCATGTCACATGCCTGACGTGTAAGATTGCATCATTTCCCCTGGTACTCCTTTCTTCCCACCTTTCTCTAGAGGAAGAAACCCTGGTTATTTCAGAATTGCCTTGCAGGTCTCCCTCTTGACATCCCTGATGCTCCCATGTGCTCTCCCGTGGCGTTTGCCCCGGCGTTCTGTCCCATTACTGAAGCAGAGTGCTGGAGGCCAGGCACAGCATCCTGCTGAGGTCTTGCCAGCACTTAGTGCAGCAGGAGGATTGCTTCGTCTCTTTTCAGCGTGGGCTTCTATTTATGCAACCCACGGTGGTGGCTACCCATCTCATGAAAGCATGACATTGCCGATTCTGCCTGAGCGTGTAATACCCCACCACGTCCAGGCCCTTTCCTGAAGGAGTGCTGCCTGCTCGGTTGTTCCCTGCTCCATACATCTGCAGCTGATCGCTCCTAAGTATAGCAACTTGCTCCTCTCCCTCCTGAATCGCTCCCAGACCATTTCTCTACTTCACTGAGGTCTCTTTGATTGCTAGTCCCAACTTTCAACATAGTCCTTCCTGTCTTTGTGTTTTCTCTAATTTTACACAGAAGCCTTTCATTAATTAAAGATTGAACAGAGCCGTACGAAAGACAGGACCCTGTGGGAGTCATTTGATATTTGCTTCCATTTTGACAGAGAACAGTTGGCAAGTCTTCTGGGAGGCACTATCCAACCGCTATTGCACCCAGTTTATAGCAATTTAATCTAGACCATGTTTCCCTAGCTTAAAAGATCGTAATGTGAAATAATGTCATGTTTCAAAGACAAGATACATGATGCCTATTGCTTCTCCCTAACCACGTAGCGGGATACCATGTTGCTGAAGGAAATGAGCCAATTTTAACATGATTTGTTCTTTACAAATCTCTGTTGGCTCATCTCACTTCTGCCTCCCAATTTTCAAATAATTTATAAACTCTTCGTTTTGCTAAACAGGCCTCCTTGTCGCTTTAAAGACTCCAATTAATTATATATTTGTGAGGGACTTGGTAGTCCAGCTTATTTTTATTATAGCTGACAATGATTTTCCTTAATACAAATATAGCACGTAGTTTAAGCCTCATGACTCCTACAGGAGGTAGACACACCTCTTACATTTAAGCTCAAATGGTAGTTTAAGTTCAATTTATTGTTTAAGTACCTTTCATGAATATCCAGGCCTAAAAATATCTTTTTTTATCGTGTAACTAGTCTGAAACGTCGAGCCTGAACACTCTGAGTTAGTCATTTGCCATAGGAGAAGAAAACAGTGCAGGAAAAATGTCAGTGGTGTGTCTGCACAATGCTATATCGTGAATAAATGTTGTATGACTAGGCATGCTAGGAATAATTCTGGATCAGGAATAATTCTGGATCAAGGATAATTACGAATTGAGATAAGCTTTCGTTGCATTAGCTAAGGGGATCATAATTTTCTTGTCTCTTGAGGGCTGAGGCTTCAGATGTGTGTCCAGTTTCTCATTTGCATATGGTATTACATATCTTTCTTTTGGGCTAATAGTGGAATACACTTAATTTATAGATCTTCTCCAAGAATCACTAAATGTTTTAGGTAAATAGGGCAGACAATGAAACCCTGTGTCAGTGGAGAGCTGCTAAAGTAGGAGAGAAGAAAGGTTTCATTTCTCCTATGCATGATGTTTTCTATTGCTGCAGCAGAAACCTAAAATCACTTATTTAAGAACTCACATTTTTATAGAATAAATTCCAGGTTTCTTATACTTCCCCTTTGCATTTCTTTGCCACGCAAAGCTGAAACCAGAGGTTAGACAGTGCTGTAAAGTTTAGAAATGGCTTAACGTGACACATAGCTGTGCCGATTGGGAGAGCACAGGAAACCAAATAATCTCATCTGTGATTTCGTTGTGAAATGCCCAGTGGCAAGAAGCGCGGCCCACGCAGCATATGGAAAGGACATTCATTCTCAAATATTGTTTGCTGAAGTAGCTGGAAAACGGGCCCTTGGTGGGAAGACTGAAGAGGCAGCTTAGCGCAGGTTGCACGTCAGACTGGCAGCATCTTGTGAGCATCACTCCCGGAAACGCTGTTGTGCTTGGTGATACGATGTGTTAGTGAATTAAATGTCTTAGCCTTGAATCTGAAGACGAAATTCTGAAAATTGTCCAAGAGATCTGTAATATCAACGTTCAGATAAAGGTATGGAGGAAGGGCAGGTAGTTGCAGGAAGGATTTCCATGGCAAAAATGTTGCAAGAGAAGCAGCACTTCTGTGTGTTGTGACACAACATCGCTCTGTAAAGCAAACATCCGCTCCAAGAAAGATACTTTAAGCCCTGCAAATCATCTTATGTGTATAAACCCCTAAAATGAAAAGCTTAGTAGCCATACAGACAGAAGTATTCATTAAGGACAAAGGAAAACACTGTAATATTCACTGCCTATCAGGAACTAAAGGTTGACTGCTCCAGTGTTATTTTATGAGATTTTTCATTCCAGCTTGAATCTACACATTTATGTAATACTTAAGTGATGTCATGATTCACATCTGGGGTGATTTTAAGATGTTCAAAAGAAATGACTCAAACTTCAATTGAACTAAGCTAATTCCAGCTAATACCTTCCTCTAAGTATTTCTTATTGACTTTAAGCATTCGGATGACTGACCAGTAAGAAACACTAGGCTCGGAGACTGGTGTTAGCGGATGTCTTAATTTCCTGAAGTGGTAAATGGAATTGAACTGGATGAATTGGGTAAGAGGAAAACTAGAATAACCACACTTCTCAGCTTGACAAAAAATGCCATCAGTTTATGCCCCGTTTGCCAAACACCACATTTTTAAGTGAGCAGTCTCTTTGCTGAGGAGGATAGGTAGTTTCCCAGGCTTGAATAGTTGACACTTTGGAGGAGCCATGAAATACTGATATTTAAAGGTGGACATCCTTTCTAAAGATTCCCTTGGTCTTAGACCCTGCCTGTAAGATAAGCTAGCGTGCAAAACACGCAGCTGTGTTGTTTATCTGAATGACACAGATAGCCTTACAAACGAAGTCTTTTGTTGTGATCTTTATAACCTGTATCATATAAGCAGCTTAACGCTTCCTTTGCTTATGTAAGTCACCATATTGTAGGGAGGATTATAACTCTTACTTCGTGTCACTTGCTGTACAGCAAGGCTTTTGTACAACATCAGTGGAAAAGAAAACGTATTATAAAACTATGTTAAGTCGTTAAGTCAGTAAACAGATATGTATTGGAAACTACACAAGCCTTTTGTTATGATAAAAGTAGTGACAGCAGTTACAGCAGAACTCAGCTCGTTTAATTAGCAATAAGTTTCAGGTTATGCAATTTGTCCTGAGTTCTTGTATTTAAAGCACAAACTACTTATGCTGCAAGCCCTATTTTCAAACAGTCTGGAACAACTCCTTGCACTTTAAAATGTAGTTGCATCATGTACTCCCATCAAAATAATTGCAACGCAGCAAGGGCAGGGTTCTGCTGTGCAGGCACAGGTGTGTGCCCGTCCCTGAGTTTTGATCTGTTCTCCCACTGGGTGTATAAGAAACGGATATCGGGGGGTGGGGGTTTTTTTGATTTGCTTTGTATGGAAAGAGCTAGGATTCCCTGGATGGGAGATCTTCCTCATGGTAAGACGGACGAGCACTAGAAGATTTCCTCAGAGTCAGGAGGTACTTGCAAGGGAGCCTGGTTTTGGCTGAAGGAGAGGACTTAGGCAGAATAGATGCTAGGATCACTGCTTTCTCAGGGGAAGCCTGTCTTGATGAAAGCCATCACTTGCACCATGGGTTGCTGTCGCCCACTACTCTTCATGTTCTGTTGTGGAGAACTAAACCTGGCGGACCTTCCCTTCTGCGAGAAAGGTCTCTATTTCACTCGGGAAGCTTGCTGTCCGAGAGAGGGGAGATGGGGCATTGCCCGTGGGTGGAGGTCTGCCTGCGTGGAGTCGTGCTATGCTGCTGAAATGCCCCAGTTACCTCGTCGTGACAGCTTCCCCCACCTGCTCTGAGCCTTTCATTGGGTTCATTTGCCAGGCTCTTCGCCACTTCGGTCTGCCTTTCTATTCTAGTCTTCCTGTTCCCTTGAACTCTCTCAATAAAGCCCCAGTTAGCCATCCATCCAGCGTCCCTGCGTCCGGGCCCACCTCTGTGCTCTCCTTCATGCCTGCTACTCCTTCCCGAGCTCCATTCATTCTCGTTATTTATAGCCTGACTTCCAAGAGATTATAAATCGTACTTCTGGAAACTTATAAATCATACAGTCCTATTGTAAGAAAAAATGAAATACTGTTTTTTGCAGCTTTCTGGACTTATGTTTTCCTCACTCAGCCACAGGATCTCTACTGGCTAGTTATTCCTCATATTTGTAATCTGCTTTGAAAAATAAGTTTTGCCTCAAATTGTTTATCAGTCAACAGAACCGTCCGCATAGAAAGACCTGTTGCTGCACTGTAAGCTATTTTTAGAGCTCCAAACAGGGAAAAAATCTGTACTTCTCGTAATTTCCACTTCAAAAAATGATTTTTTTTCTGTCTTTGTAATTTGCTTGTTGCTAACATGCTTGGTGTCAGCAATAATGCAAAGAAAAAAGCCATTAATATTCTCTGCAACTCAAAGCCTTCATCTTTTGTTTTATGAATTATAGCACAGAGAGTAAGATGACACCGCAGTGTAAAACAGTACTCTGGAAACGCTGCTTGCACGGCTTGTGGAAAGCGCGGAAGAAACCCCTCTTCTTTCTAGCATGGAATCTGAACAGACTAGAGGGGTTGCCAAGTGTGCGATAAGATGTGCCGCGTGGTTTTGGTGGAGGGTTTTGGTGGGTTTTTTAATGAAATAATGATCATAGGGTTTTGGGGTTTGTATTTTTTCTAATATACGCATGCTGAAACAGTTCTAGTAGGTCTTTGGTTGCTTCTAGAAATAAATGTATTTTCTGAGCACATATGTAAGTAGCGAGCTTGCAGTGAATTTAGTGTGAAGATTTAGTAAACGCTCAAAATATCTTTTTTGCTGCGAAAGTGATACGTTGAGCTAATTAGTTTTGCATAGAAAAGGAACTCGGAATAATATCTTGTGAACGGTGGCACAAATATTCCAGCTGAAACTGAACTTGTGGGGAAAAAAATGTCTGTCTTGATTTGGATGAGCGATGTTGCTTATAGGAACAGTAAACCAAATTTTCTTAAAATCAGACTTAGGCGTGTCTGTATGTGATGATTAAAAGAAGNTTGAACTTGTGGGGAAAAAAATGTCTGTCGATTTGGATGAGCGATGTTGCTTATAGGAAGAGTAAACCAAATTTTCTTAAAATCAGACTTAGGCGTGTCTGTATGTGATGATTAAAAGAAGCATGTGTGTGTGAGAGAGAAAGGGAGAGACAGGAACTGGTGCTGAGGAACCCTACTTTCCTGGGTTTTACTTGTTAACAAGGTTTGTACCGTGTTTCTCATATATCAGAGGCTCCGCTTGTTTGGGAAATATTTTATGTTTTCCTGCTCTTCCAGAAAGAAACTGTTAGTCACTTTTCCTGGCATTTACAGTATGTAGCAACTCGAGGAGTCGTGAAAAAATAGCTTTTCTGCCACAGCAGAGCGCGTTATCAGCAATTAAGGCTTCAAGTCATGTTTGATGGCAAGGGACATTGGAGTGCTGTTTGAGTTACTTGCTCAGTGCAAAAGGTATAAACAAAGCACCCCCAGTCTCTTTGGCTGGCACCCCAGACTCAAGTTCACATCTGTCTTAAGTGGAAGTCCAGTTTGCACTTAAAAAAATTAGTATCTCTAAGGACCACTGCGTAGTATAGGGAAGAACCTGAGCACATTGTGAAAATTTGCAGTTAACCTAAATAATGCTGATTCATCCGGGCTCAAGCCCCAGAATGTCCACTGTGGTCAGAGAAGGGTTATTTGGCAAAGGCATAAAGGAGCAGCAGGGTACTGCCCGGTGGATGTGGCCTCACGCCTTTCCTCTCGCCTGGTGAGGTCTTGTGATGTATGTGACAGCAAGCCATACTGAGAAGTTTTTTTCTTTTTGTTGTTGAGAGTACCGACAGGTACGTTTTCCTCTATGTTTTTGTTACTTTAGTATTATTATTTTTCTGCCTTTAAAAAGTGAAGGGGAACCCTAATTCATATGAGACATATTTCTGAAAAGAGGAGAGACAGTAATCTTGTTCTCTACCAAACTGATGGTGAAATATAACAACAAATCATGCTGTTCTGGGAGGCAATACTGTCAAGAGAGTCATTTTACTTTCTGATACCTTAAAAGCACTTTTTAGAGCTCTTCCTACTGATGTACTTATAAAAGCAAAACAAATACGAGAANAGAGGAGAGACAGTAATCTTATTCTCTACCAAACTGATGGTGAAATATAACAACAAATCATGCTGTTCTGGGAGGCAATACTGTCAAGAGAGTCATTTTACTTTCTGATACCTTAAAAGCACTTTTTAGAGCTCTTCCTACTGATGTACTTATAAAAGCAAAACAAATACGAGAAAAACATTTTCAAACAGGTAGCGGAGACAGACCTGCAAAAAAACTAGGTCCAAAACCAGTCTTCAGTATTTCAGTTTACAGTTAAGTCACTGTTCCCCTGATACACAGCTTTGTGTATGTGTGTTTACGTTCTTGTGTAAGCATGTATGTGTGTATAGGCAGGACTTTTAAATAATGTAGTCAAACAGGTGTAATACAGGATCTGTGGTCAAAACATTTAGAATACTTCCATTAATAATTAATTTCCATTAATATCCAGAACGTCCGGAAATTCTGCATGATGTTGCCTTCCACCTTGTGTTACTGTTTGCATATCTGCAAAAACGGGAATAAACAAAGTATTTGTATAATAACAAGATTATTTGTCAGACAGAGTCATGCTTGGGTAAAGTATCATTCTCACTTTTCCAAATGGTGCTCCTTTCCAGTCATTCTCAGTTTATTAATTTTAAATTTATTTTTACTATTATAAAAAATTCTCCCGTGCACGTGGGCATAAGTTTTTGTGAGGATACGTTTTTGCTTTCATTTGAGAGTTCGTGTATGTGAGCAATTGTAAAGATCCGATGTTCTTAAAGCTGAGACGATATGCTTTTCACATTATAATAGTAGGTTCATATCATAGACAGGAGTTCACTCTTCCGTTTTAAAGTTTCTTCAGATTGTTGCTGCTTTAGCGTCCTTCCTAAGTTTGTGGAAATGAAAGACATCCAACCATTTAAAAATAGTCAGAAGAGGTTAGCACAAGAAAAGCGAGAGCTGAATGAGACAGCCCTTCCGAGTCACTGTTCTGATTTCCCGTTTCCACACCAGCAGACTTGAGTGGTTGCTTCGTGCTCTAAACCCAAACATTACTCCTCCTTTTCTTTTCTGTCGTATTTTAAACTCCTCAGTAAACATCTTGACTAATATCTGCAACGCTGTTTTAACTTGGCTCCCCGTACACTCAAATAGGTGTCTTTAGACCGCTTGAATTCTTGAAGCTACTGGTTTTAAGCATTTTACAGTGAATAGCCTCCTCTCTACGTTCAACAACAACAGAGTAAATCATACGCTGTCTTGACAGAGCTGTATTGCAAAAGCAGACATTTTCTTTTCTGAAATAACTTTTTTTTTTTTTTTTCCCCTTTCTGAAAACGTAGCCTCTGGTGTTTAATTGAGCAGATAGACCAGAAGTGTTGCACGGGAAGGCTATAATAGATTTTGGAGAACGGCTTGCATAGTAATAACAACTGTTACATTGCTGCTTGCTTGCTTTAAAAAAATTAAAACAAAAGCACGCCCCAAACAAACACCACCGCCACTCGAACCCCACCATAGCAAAGTTATCAGAACCTATAGAGCCTGACTGTGCGCTGCTGTTTACAGAGGTAGTAGCCAATGTTCTCGTGCTCTGCTTAGCCAGCTGATAGCGCCCGTTAATGACAGTGCAAGCACACTGAAGTATTTTGAGGTCTTTTACATGGCCCAAATTATGGACGAAAAGTTATACTGTCTGATTTTTCCAAAGATCACAGATAGCTCTGGTTTTCAAAGTTTGAGCTTTAACATTACTTCATTATTATTATCTGTTTCTTGTTTTATTTATTAGTTTTTCCATGGGAACTTCTTGCTCCGTGTAAGATTACTCCTTTTGGGGGGATGTTACGAACCCGTTGTCAGGCTGCGTTGGAGGAACTGCAGCATGCCTTGCCTAGCAGCTGGCTCCTGGAGTACAGCACCTGCATTTCCCAGTACAATCTTCTCCAACAGATACACAAATTCTGTCAGTAGTCTGTCTTTTGGGGTGTGTGTGTTTCATTTCAAGAGTTTTTACACTTCTTTGCTGGCTGACTAGTATTTTCTCTTTTTTTTCCTTGACCATTATGTGGAGAGCTGAACTTCACAAAGAAAGATACCTTTGATATTTTCAGAGAGTGTTTTGTTTCACGTGTCTTAAATGATAGGAAACTGTCTTTGAGACGAATTGTCCTGTGGTGGTGCAGATAGATAGAAGATGACTGGCAGTGCTAACTAGTTCTTAGGTGCCTTAAAGCGAAGAGGTGGATTCCAGTTCATGACCATTTTACTAGACTGGAGAAAAGTGTGTGTGAGGCGGTTCTGTCTTTTTTTTTTTTTTTCTCCTCCTCCTCCTTCTTCTTCCAAACTGCCGTTCCGTAGGGCTGTTTTCCTAGGATGGGTTGTTGGTTTACTTTCAAATTTGTATGATTTATGAAGAACCAATTCAGAGCTTTGTATTAAGCATCATCTGAAGTGCAGCATGTCAAACCAAAAAGAAATGTTCAGCAGCACTGAAACTTAGAAGAAATTCTGCTTCCTGATAAGTACTAGTCATCATTTTTAAAATCACCTAGAAGATGAAAGCCTTGTTTATAGTGCAAATGGAAACAAAGGTGAAATAGCACTCGTTCATATTACTCAGCCCAGTAGCAGGTAACAATTTGCAGTGCAGTGCGGTAGAACTTTACCTTTTGAAACGTAGAAAATGTGAAGTAAAATCACGATGACTTAAAGGATGTGTCAAAGTTACGTATGTTTCATATTGCATAGCATTCTTGGATAAAGTATATGATTTATAACATTATTATGAATGAAATATAGCTGTCAGTTTTAGAAAATGTGTATTAGAAAGCGTGGAAGAAGTACATTATAGCAGAAGTATGGTTCTTAAGCTTAATTCTTTTAAAAAATAAAACAAAATTACTTTGCTGATTCTAATAATGATCTAGATATTATGCTAATAGATCGGGATTTTGCTAAATCTGCTGGAACTATAAAGGCTTAATGTCTAACTGAAAGCTCACTAAGTTTTTGAGATACGAATCATGATATAGTTGTCATATGCCTGCCATTTATCATTGCCAGAGTCTGATTATTTAAAAAATACATATTAAAGGATTAATAATTTTTAGTCTTGACTAACACAGTTCCCATTCTCATGGTGTGTCCAAACGCTGTCTCTCTGAACTTTAGTGGCTTCTAGTAATTCTGCCAAATGTATCAGGTAGCCAGTTGTTTACCTCATGTCTAGTCGTTTTAATAATATAATACTTGTTATCCATTTTTAAAAATCCAATTTAATGCTGGCCTCCTTGTTTTCAAAGATGTCCATGGCATTACTTCATAACTATGTTTCTGATTATAGTTTGATCTCGTGCTTCTTTCTCCTTGACTTTTTATGAATCCTTTCCCACTGGAGTTTTTATACATTTACGGAAACTCACATTAAAACATTCCATCACTTTCATGATTGTACACCTTCAAAACATTTTACCCTTCTTTTTCTTGTTATGGTTTCCCTTTAAATAGTATCCTGTGACTGTATGGAATGAATGGTACATAAAATATGTGCAGGTTTGCGTAATTCCTGCTAGATGTTCTTCACAAGGTCTTCACTCTCTTTAAAGTAGTCTGAGAAGTGTTTTCCGTTGTTGACACCTTTCCAGTATTAGAAAGAAACAAAATGCACAAAAAGAGTAAGATGACTTAACTTTCCTGCTGGTGTATGTGACTACCCACAAATGCTTTAGGTTCAGAACAAAAAGGAAATAGGTGAAAGAGAGAAATACGAGGAAACTGTTTAACTACTGTCCAAAGGTCATGTTTTGCAGTGGTTATGATATGAATGGGGAAATGAGAATACAATGCCAACATGTGTCTTTATGAGATTTTCCCACAGGTGGCTCTGATGTGTAAGGGCTGATGGTGTTACCAGCCATAAGAGACCTGCTATATTATGACTCACTCTCTTAGTTCTTACTGAGTTCTTAATTGGACATTAAGTTCCTTTAGCTGTATCAGAATTTGCCTAGTTCATTGGCTTGATAAGACATAAGAGGCCGAGTCTGTCCCTTATGTAGCTCCATTGACTTCCATGAGATTGCAGCAGGGAACAATTACTTTTATTAAAATGATATTAGTGCCGCATACTGAGGGGTGTATGTGTGTTGACATAGCATTACAGTTTAAAAAGATCGGTTTTATATATAGAAAATGAGAATCTTTTTTGAGATTATTCCCTCGTGGAAATTAATTCTTTTTTTACTCAAGATTTGAATTTTGTTGAGACCAGAAGCCTTTTTTAGCAGGGTGGGTTTGTACTGCAAACAGAAGCAGTTAGTCTGAACAGACTCTCTGTAAACAGCCCCGCCAATGGAAGAGCACTTCTTAATCTAATCAAAGCCAAATCATTGATAGTGTAAACAGTTTAAATAGTTAATGAAATTTATTTTACAAAACGCAAGCTAGTGGATTTTCATGCGGACTTTGTGTGGACAGACGACTGTCTATCCACTAGCTAGCTTTCCAACCAGCCGGTTAAGGTGCTGAACTTTGCCATGCATCGTGAACAAACCTGTCTTGTCTCCTGGTATCTAAATGTTGGGACAGACTGCGATACCCTGACTTTCCTGCTGTTGGTATCTATGTTAAAGCAAGACTTAACTCTGCCTGCGCTGCCAGAAGTGTGGTCTGGCTTCCAGTGTAGGCTTACCTTAAACCTGTCCATCTAAACAGCAACAAGAAGAAGCAGTGAAACAGGCTTGGCTGAAATAAGGAGTTGCAGAACAAGGGAAAAGGAAGTAATTACATTACTTTGCAACAGAGACATAAATAGCACCTGAATAGCTTGATCAGGCATGCAGGTAATAATTCTTAAGTTACTCAGTTATTTTTATTCCTTGACAACAAGAATAATTTCAGTAAGATTTTCTTTGCATCTTCTGTTACAGAGGCAAACAGAAAAAAACCAATTCAGATAATGAAGAAAATAAATTAAAAGGTCAAAGTGTGTTTAAATTTGTCTTCCACAAAGTTCTTTATGCTGTATATAATGTTCTATTCATCTGACTGAATAGTTGGTCTTTCATATGGCCACTTCGTGTGGCCTGAAATTCTCAATCTTGGTTCAAGGTGAAGGTCCCATGGATTTTGGAATAGTTCCAATAATAGTATCAAATATTTTTGGTGATACCTAACAGTTCCTCTTCCATCACTGAAGTCCTGCTGTGTTTATTCTTTAGAAAATAAACCTACGAACCCCTGCAAACAGGAAGATTAAAATCAGCTAACGTTGGGTTGGTTAGTTAGAGCTACTCTTCAACTGCTGAAAGTCCATGTACATAACATGTGATCCAAAGACCTTAATAGCCTCATTTGCAACAGTGATGAGACTTTGTGCAAAGTAAGGGTCAGAACGTAAATACTTTTGTCCAAAACAGTGACCATGAAGATCTCGATGCAGCCCCTAGTAACTCTGTAGGTGCCAACTCGGTAAACTTCTTACGGGATTCCCCCCAGCTTCCCTTCATTTCTGTTTGTGTGTTTGACACGGTGCTGCTTTCTTAACATGGTTAAGTATCTTGGCACTGAGCTGATGGTTAAGCCTGGTAAGATTTGTTAAAGTAGACCAGTCTTGCCAAAAGGCTCGATTCAGTCATTAACCTTTTCCAGAGTTGCTTATCACACAAAATTTTAAAAGAAGCTGAATGCAGCTTCTGCATTGGGAAAGGGATAAGACGATCCCCTTTTCTCTGCTTGTTCAGTGGTTAAAATAAAGCCTCAGGATTATCTGGCTCACAGAAAGATAGAATCTCTGTGTCATGTGATTATGATAGTCAACTATGAAAGTGCCAACTAAATTCTAGATTACTTCTGGTGAAGAACGACAAAGAAAAAATTTGGGAAATGTGGGCACAAGGGTCACACTTTGTTGCTCATGCTCAGTCGTGAATTATTTCTCTTGAGGGTGCCTAACATGCAGTGTGGTGTGTAAGACACCCTCCTGGAAAATGGGACAGAAGCTGGAGCCCTCCCAGTCATGCAGGGAGGTGGGCACCATCCTAATGTGGGTGCTTGCTCCCTTTTTGGAAGGCTGCAGAAGCCATCCCTGCCCAGGTGTGTCCTCAGGTTGCCTGCTGGGTGTCATGTTTTTTGGGAAGGCCAGGAAGCAAGTTGCAGCTACTATAGGAGAAGCACCGAGCTGCTGGCTTAGACCTGCTAAGGATGACGTGTCTCTCTGCCTATGTCCGATGCCAAGAGTCAGGGGTCCAGGAGACCCCGGCCATGGCTACAGAGTGAAGCAGGTGTCAGCAGAGGGTTTCTGCCTGCAAATTGGAAAACTTTGTGGAGCTAGTCCTGGTTCTTTTTCCAGTATACCTGATTTTGGGGAGAAGTTTCAGCAAAATACCATGTTCTGTTTCAGATCCAAAGGTCGCTTTAAAAGCTGCTCTACTCTTAGATCTGACAGAAAAATGCATTATTAAAAGTGACAGGAATGAATCTCTCTAAAAACAAAAAATAGGGAAAAGTAGATTTAAATGCCTGCTTTGATATAATTGAAATTTTCCCTACTTCAGTAAATGCTCTTCCCCTTGTCCCAGTATATGTTCCTTTTAACAAGAAGGAAGGAGAGAGAACTTTTTCAGAGAGAGAGAGGTGAAACTGGAAACAACTTCTAGAGCAAAAGTTTTGATAAACATTTATCTACATAGAAAAACACACAAAATATAATTCCTTTGCCAAATTTCCGAAAATAGCTGGAACACAATTGACTGGAATTTTCAGGATGATTCACATTTTTACAAATCTTTATTTTTTTCTACCAAAAAAGTAGATTAGTAATTTGTATAAGCCTAAATAAAATGATTTCTAGTTAAAGAACTTAAAAAATAAAGGGCTTAGATAACACTCGTTTGTGTACAGTCTAGATAAATTGGTTACGTGCATAATATTTTTCCCCACAACTGCCTGCTAGTGCCGTTTTAGTGACAACCTATTTACATTCTTTCTAATTGTATGAGTAAGATAGCAGATAAACATCACTCATATAGCAACTGAATAATTATTTGACCATCTTTTGCATCTTTGATGAAACATGAAGAAAAAAATCAGCTAATGATGCCACTGCTGCCAGGACCAATTATCACTTTGCAAAAGCAAGACTTCAATGCTCTGAAGCTTTGTCTGTAAGAACTATAATCTTTCATATAGGTACCTAATCTTACTATTGTACTTGATAATTCAGTTCATGGATTATACAGAAAGCAGTACATGATTTTAACCAGCGGTCTTAAACGGGCAGATTAACAGGTAGAAAAAAAAGTCTTAGGCTTTTATCTAACATTGCACGAGAGAGTATCCACCCTTCTGGGAATAATTAGCTTGTTTAAACCTGTTTAGGATTTAAAATGTCATTTGTATTAATTGAGTGTTTAGAATTCTGTTCTTACCTTTTTGGTCCTTTTTTCATTGCTTTATAAAGTAATAGATATTAAAGATTGATTAGGACACATTCCTCTTTTTTTTTTTTTTAATTTTCTTACTTCTGATGTAGGAAAGCATTTGTCTTAAGAAGTCAAGTCAGTCAGTTCTATAATAAATATATTTGTACATACTCACAGTTCTAATGGCTGTTTGAGCTTCAGCCAACAAGTATTTTCAATCTAAAATGATATTTGTCCCTTCTAACCACCTTTAGGCCCGAACTGATGACAATATCTGCACATTATCCCATGACTACCGTGGGGAATTTCCATTCTGCTGTTAGTTAAATAGCTGCACTTGGGTAATGCATACTGATCAACAGCATAGAGTCAACAAGGAAGCTACACTGGCCAAATCAGTATTTGATGTACTGGCAAGTTGTGAAAAATTAAAGCTAAACTAAAATGCTTAGCAGTATCAACAGCGAACTCAAATTCCTTTATTTACTGTGTTCTACGCAATGCAAGCAATAGTAACGTGCAATACTTACAATAATCATACTCTCACATGACTAATTCTGTTGTTTTTTCTGTTTTTTCAGTAGCCTATGCATGTACATGTGTATGCACGCACAGGCATACACACATATGTTCATATATCTATATATAATATAGATATGTATATTATAAATTTCTTCCTCCCATATGTGTTTCAGTTATTCTTTCCCTACTGAGTTTTGCTAATGCCAATTTGGTGGGTTTTTTGGCTTTGAAAAGTGGATTTTTGCTAAATATCCCCCCCCCCCATGGGTTTGATTCCTAGCCATGTGTTCTTTGAGTTATCAAAGGGGTAAAGCTACCCCTTCACAGGGTTATTAGAATCACTGCTAACCAGGCAGTGCTGGATTTAACATCACATAGTCATAGCAATTCCTTGTATTCTCTATCTTTTTTTCTTTCAGTTTAGTGGGGGGATTTTGTTGTTTGTTGTTTGGTTTTGGGTTTTGGTTTGGGTTTTTTTTTTGTTCTGTATCCTCTAGGCTAAGATTAAGCTGTGAGTAGCTTCAAAGAGTAGCCATGTAGTAAAACAAAAAAAAAATCTTATTTTATTCAGTTCCTTCCCATGTTTTCAGATTGATTATTGTAACCAGAGAAGCTGTTCGTCTGGATTCCCCTTCTGTTTGAGCGCTGCTTTTGGAATGAATGCACAGAAGGAAAAAACCCACCATTGCCCACCTACATTTTCAGAGGAGAGTTAAAACATCAAAAATATGCAGATTACTTTGAGAAAGCTCATTGGCTTAGGAACATCCTTAGAAGCCTGTTTAGTGAATGAAGCCTTCAGCGTTCCATTAGTAGTCTGTCTGAGGATATGAAGTTTATTTGTGAATCATTAAAGGCTTGATGTATCTTTAAAAAGAAAACCAAAAACTTTCAAGCCTGAAATCAAAATCAGATTTGCATTGTTCAAAAATGTGGAGCTAAACGTTTCCTATAGAGGAAACACCTGTTACTAGTAGAGAATTAAAGCAATGTTCCAGATCCCACGAAAGTGAATAAAGAGCTCAAGGCACCACTCAGACAAAAAGCCTTCAACAAAATTCAGCAAAGACTATCAATCACACCAGAAAGCCTTGATGAAATGTTTTCATTACTTCTGAAAAACGAAAGGTGTCTTTCTGGGAAAAAAAAATTTTAAAAAAATTCCTTGGGGATATTTCAGCTGATTAATTATACAACTAAATTGTCTCTTTAGTAACAAAGTGTTTGCGAACAACGTAGCAAATATAAACTTCAATGTGCCTCTCAAACTTCAGGATGTAGGCATTTTGATACTGGTAGAAAAATCTAAATTTCAAAGCATGTTCTTTTTCATTTTTAGTAAACGCCTGCATGTTTAGGAGGAATAAAATCGTTGAAGGGAAATGTGAGAAAAGCTACCATAGAGGGTTTTATTCTTCCACTCCAGCTCCTGTTGATTGTTGTCTTACCTTGACTTTCATCCCATTGATCATCTGTGATGATTTACATAGTTAGACAGCACTTTGGATGAACCGTGTAGCAGATTTCAGTCTGTAGTTCCCTGAAATCAATGGAAACCTGTATGAGCACTCCGACTCTTGTAGAGGATGATGACTCCTAAAGCAAACACAAGGAAATGTAAAACTTTACACCGAAAGCTAGCATAATAGAAATGCCCAGGGATGAATGAAAAAGAGTTATTTTTTGTAAAACTTTCAGCAGTATTGTATTCATGGTTTTTTTCTTTAATTTTTAAGACCAAAAGAAGCCAATATAATTTCCATGGCTCATGGCATAACTGATAGCGTATAATTTTATTAGCTGATTTCAAATCAAGTTCACAACTTCCGTTTGAGCTAGAGGATATTGTTTAATAAGACACCTAATCTTTTTTTCAAGACTTCATGTAACAGAGAACTGACTGCTTCAATAGGTAAGTTACTCCAGTATCATTATTATTAAACGTTTGCACCTGATTTCTTGTCTGAATGTATCTACTGTTAGTAGCTAGGCACTGCAGTGTCACTTTGCACCACTGCCTGCACCAAAGTTCCTTTATTAAAAATCTGTTTCCTCATATATATTTAGAATCACTTTTTAAATAAATGAATTAGATTTGTGTTGCAGCGAGAAACCTACGAAAAACTGATGTCCTAGACAAACCACGACTGTTAGTTCTTCAGTCCTCTGGAAAGTATACCTTAGTTTGCAGCATGAATACTGGATATTATAATGATGACATCATTAACATATAAAAGAGTTTTGTCAATGTGTGTTCTTATCCAATATTCTCTCACTGTTAATCAAAGCATTGGCTTTTTAAGGTGTGTAGTTAATATATCTTGATACTCTAGAGCAATTATTTAAGATAAAAGATTACTTCGTATGACTGATCTTCAGTACGAAGTCTTGCAAATAATACAGAAAACCAGATAAGGAAACTTACATAGCCTAGTAAAATAAATTTCAGTTAGGTATTTACTCTGATGGGTTTTGATATTGTTTATCCAAAGCTGAAGTTCAGGAGCATTAGTTGTGTATTTCTTACTGTAATTTTTAATGTATCACTGTTTCTGACTTTTGTGGGCTTGGGACATTTGATTTGGGGATGTTCACAAGATTCCTGTGCAGTTATTGCCATTAAGCTCCAGATGGATGTTTTCAACTTGATTCTCCTTAAAATAGCTTCTGTGTGCGCTCATGTCTAATTACAGACTAATTTCTCTATATCCATGATGAACAGCCTTACCTATTTTGCCAGCAGTTATTCCTCTGTTAAAGCAGAGGATGCCTAGTTCGATCAAATCCTCTAACTGCATAGTTTAATTCAGCCCCGCTGTGGAGCGAGACGTGATCTCCCCAATGGACTTGCCTCGGCTCACATGCATTTGAGGAATAAGCCACATCTGTGCACTACGTGCATTGTTATCACGGTCACAGGAATGCCGTAGTCACAAGGAAGTCTCATGTATTCTGGCTTGTGCTTATGAAATGAAGAAACAAAAATATTAGATGCTCTGAACTATATTTTACTACAAATCGCATATATACGCTATATTAGTAAGCATGAAGATAGACTTTTCTGTTAATCTTTCAGCAATCATACATACCAGAAAGAAAATTTTAAAATATCAAAACGTGTGAGGTTTCCAAAGCTGCAGCAGACCAGTGCTTAGCTGGACTTTAAAAATTACGATACTACAAACTGGAGAACAGCATACATGTTTTTCTTATTTCCAATTAAGAGCTTATTGTACTTGCCCATCTTCTTCGATTCCGTTTCTGTTCTTTTCTGAGTGATAGAGTCACTCAGATAGAATGGATAGGTAGCCATCCAGCTACATAGATCGTGATAAAGATCACCAAAAAGGATTGTCTGCATTTCACAGGAGATATCCTCTTGAAAAATTGTGGAAAGTTATGCTGTCATCAATAATACAGGACTGAACAGTACAGTACAGTTGAAAATTAATGTAAGTAGTTAATAGATCTCTACTGAATATCTGTGAATGGTACACATAATGTACATTAATAATAGCAAGGATAAACGTATGTCTAAATCTCACCTGGGAAATAGGGTTTTTACATGCCACTGAGTTATCACAGATGCTGTCAGAGCCACAGTATATTGGGTAAGGAATTTTGTAAATGAGCATTGCACGGCTTAACTTCGAACAGCAAATAGACTAAAATTATTTCAGAAATGTGTAGGAAGGCCTACATAAGATGCAAAAGTCTCCAGGGTTCTAAATAAATCAAATACTGTTTTAAAACTACACCCTTTTATTTATTAGATTATTTATCTATTATTTATCTATTTTTTATTATTTATTTATTTGATTATTTAGCTATAATTTACCTGATCAAAACTGCTTTTCTCCAAACGAGAGGATAACTGTTTCCCTAGGCAGCAAATACAGTACAAACTCATGAAAAATATATTTTAAATTGTTTAAAATATTCGAACCTTTAAATTACAGGAATGTTTCTAAATGAAATTATAAAAACTCCGTATGCTTAAAGTTCAATCAGGCAAATATACACATATATATAAAATCAGAAAGCAAATCCTGTCTATTTTATTCTGCCAGGCCACTGCTGTGTATTGTTTTTATTATTTTCTTGAAAAATCTCTGCAGAAATACTGACGGATATGATATTGACAGCTATGATAGATGGTGTGGACCACTTCTAGTAGTACGAGTTCCACCAGGTCTGGCAAAGTGGACATTGGACGTGCTATACTGTGAAGTGCATTGCTGTGCAGGGAGCTGGTGAACTCTTGGCCCACGCGCAGCTTGCAAGAGATTATGCTTGCTGTCTAAATGGATGTGGTTCCAGGAGGGGTGCAGGTCTCTGCCCTGGACCCCTCTGCCCTGCCGTGTCCTATGTGGTGTGATGGGTTTGCTCAGCACGTGGCACTCAGCTCTGGTGTCAGTCTGACTGGTGTGTAACACGTGTCTCCCATACGCAACCGTATGCCATAAATTTGGGTGGTCTTCAGCAACAAAGGTTTGACTTTTAGGTTTGGCTTTAGTTAAAATAGCATAACACTATATAAACTGTCCGATCGCTGAGCCAGGGGAGCTTGGTCACACCCTCAAAAATCACACAGAAGTGTTTTGCTGGGTGAGTCCTAACAGCTATATGAACTCATAATGTTCATAAACTGTGAAAACTTCCCACGTTTCAATATAAAAATTATTTTCCTTATCCCAGATTTCCTAGTCACAGGCCCCAAGTTCTAGAAAAGATGAAAGTAGGATAAATTTGCTTTCCTTGAGCAAAGATACAATGACGAAACAACGGAAATTGTTAAAATATCACCTAACTTTTGGTTGTCAGTGCTCTGTAGTTTGGAAACCAAAAGAAAATTCTCACTGGATCAGTATTCCCTTGACAAATGAATTCAAAGCAACTGTTTTCTGGAGGGCAGCCCAAGAGATATACGTGTGCTATATAGTAGGTGTTTTATACGGTACACTCTACCTTCTGTTCCCCATTCCTTTGATTTTTATTTTTTTTTTTTAACTGAGGAAAAAACCTCATCCTGATGGTTAAATCAGACAAACTCTTTATTTCACTTTACTTTCTCCCTTTTTTCCCTCAAAAAAAAAAAGTTATTTAAAGGCATAAAGAAACGCAGGACAACAAATATTTCATAGGACAAAGAAATGGTGTGAATTCTAAATACTGAGTACTTAAAAATCATCCTCTGATCATATTGGCTTTCAATAAGCAGAGCTAGGTTTTCACATTTCTTTATATTGATACATGTATTATGCTTTATTTTTTGTTTCGTTATTTATTTGAAAATTTTATAGATGTTCTTTTATATTTCATAAATAATTTTATACCACTATATTATAATTACGGCTTGTGAATTATAGATGTAATTATGTTGCAATTACTGTAATGAAGACAGCAATGGCAGTGCAGAACTGGTTTAGGATAACTCAGTAAATTCAACTGAAAGCAAACAAAACAGGAAAAGAGGATCATTTTATGCCACCGGTGAAACCGTGGTAATGTACTGTCTTTTCAAACTAACAGTGGAATTTTTCCAGTATTCAACAGTCTATAGAAATAAACAAAATCTCAAAAAAAGTGCCTGGCAATGGTCCTGAAAGCCAATAGATACTTAAACAGATGCTCTTTAAAATGACAGACTGCTGTGTGCGGTGCAAGACTGGCATTCAGGCAATCAACGAATGTTTGTTTCTTCCACCAATACTTCTATATTACCTTTTTTTTTGGTCACCTGTTCTCTCTAAGAGCTTATTACATGTTCTGATATGTTCACAACAATGTTTGTTGTTGCCGTGTCCGATTTAACTGTGAACTCTTCAGTCTTGTCATACAGTTGGTGACGAAAGGCTAATTCTTAATCTTGGAGAGCTGTATTCTTCACAGCTATTCCTGATTGCCAAGGCAGGGTTTATCGAGACCCGTTCCTCAAACTCCCATGCACGAAGGCTGAAGAATCCTGCATAGGGAAAAGCCAAGTACGGGGAACCGCAAAGCTTACCCGTGAACTCCCTGCTGAGGGAGTGCTCTGGACGGAGGAACCGGCTCAGCTTTCAGGCAGACCGTGTCCACTAAGTAATTCATTTGGTTTGTGCGTTGTGCGTTTGTACCCTCCTGCGTGAATCCTCAATTTGTGCGTGCAAACCAGCGGTCATGTTGGCGGTTAGCATGCGGGAGATACTTTCGCTTTCGGAGTGCCTTACGTACAGCAGTTTAGAAGCCGCTGTCCTAATTTGCAGTACAGTCGCTCTTTCACAGTAAAGAAACACGTAACTGCCAGTCCCATATTCTTGAGTACGCTTGTTTCAGATGAGGAAACTGATTTAATCCCTCCAGCTCCAAGGAAGATTTCTCATACCATATGCCTTTATTTGTGCACTAGGGATTTAAATCCCTCAGCTAATCTGAGGCTATCGCATGGTTGAAACCAGGCTGGGAGGGGCTCTCTCCTGGAATGAAATATGATTACGCTAGGTGTGTCAACTTTTGTGATTCCCTGATCCCCGCTGTAGCTGTGTCGTGTCGAGCCGTGAAGTTCAGTTTGGCTGTGGGATGATGTGACTGGGAATCGTGATTCCCATACCTTGTCATACTGCAACACCTGGACTTTCCTGGGAGTGGGGAATCTGTCCCCAGGCTTCTCCCTCCAAAATTCAGTTCAAGATCACTGATTGCACTTAATGAGAAATACTAGAGAAACCTCAATTAGCGAAGGCTTCTCTGTTTACTTGTTTCAGAGGCGCAAGCACAGTTTTCCTATGACCTGATCCGCGTGGTGAGATGTTTTCTATTTTCATTTGTGAGAAATAACCCACAGATTTTGATGTATTAATCTTCACGTGTTCGGCAGTAACCAGTCTGTTGATTTATAATATCAAGGCAGACTATTGGCCTGCTTTATTTTTTTTCTTCTTTCCCCTGCTATGTTAGACAGCCTGGAATGCCATCTGCTACTGGGATTCTTATCCCTTAAACTAAATGCGTAATTCAAGTATACAATACAGTATTGTGCTTCTGTCTTTTTAAACTGAACAGCTGCTGGGTACAAAAGATATACTCCAACAGTGTTGTTTTAAGTATGTTATCTATTAAATATCAATGAAGCCACGCATTGTTTAGCACCATTATCAAAGACGAGATTTTTCTCCAAGTAATCACACTCTGGGAAATAAACAATCTGCAGCGCATTTGATAGCATCCAAACCAAGGTGTGGAATTTCATTAGGCCGTTGGGTGTATCTAATGTTCTCATTTATCAAAGCTTACAGAACAAAGAGGCGCGTTCACTTGAAACGGGACGTTTCTGTACTTAAAACAGAAATGCTAAGGAAAAACGTGAAATGATTCGGGCTAAAGAGGGAAGTGGGAACTGCTGCAATATAAACTCTTGAATGAATTAAGTAACTCAGGAGTAAAGAACGTCTTCCATCTTCTTTTGTTGTAATTAATTCTTGAGAGAAATTCTTAGTTGGCTGGAGGATTTAAGCGGATCACATACCCATTTTTTGTACGTAAAGGAAATGTTTTAAATGAGATACTACAAATGTTTGGTATAGGTTAAAAAAAAAAATCAAAGCTCAAATCAAACAACAAAAAAATGCTCTTTAGTTTTGCTTAACATGTACTAGTCACTTTTAACCTAGGCAGGATTTCAGGAGTATCAGTACAGTAGGAACCTAATGGAAACGTATCCCTATACGCTATGTCATATGTAATGTGTGGGCATATGTCATGTCTTGTTAGCATATTAGAAGCTGGGTTCCAGAGAGAATATCTGGAGAATTTTGTAAGAGAGTGTTAATCATAGAGAGCTGCGTATTAATCTTCTGGACAAACAAATCTGTCTCATTAGAAACTTACCCTCGGTAGGGAGAAGAACGGGAGGTATCTGGGAGAGGAAGCTCCATTAATCAGCAGCTGCGGTTAGTTTACAAATTCATTTGTCAGAAAATAAAGCTAGGAGCCGCTCCTTTGCAAGAAACAAAAACCTGAAGGACTGCTTCAACATTTTATTAAGTAAATATTGGATGTAAAATACATAAATAGTCTTTGGAGCCAAGATTAGAAGCAGAAGTGTCTCTTGTGCCACATGCTCTAATCAATGCAATACAGAATCTTACTCTTTCTCTGTGGCAAAATGTGTGATTTTTAAAGAAATTAGGACTTGGAGACTAGAGAAATACCCTTTGCCCTGCCTTTCACATACAGCAGGAGAGCTGCAGTATTCTCCGGTGATGTAGATTCGAACTCTTTTAGGCTGAAGAAGCCATTGAATTTAACTTTGGCAGGCTGGCATAGGGTTTCAGTTCTTGAGCTACCATTTCAAAACTAGGGCATTTCTACAGCTTCCTCCTTCAGATACATTTTTGAATGCAAGCAGCCCATGACTACACTTTCTGACGCAATCTACTCCTGTCTGTCAAGCATCTTTGAGATGGCAGGAATATTTCTCGTTTTAGAAAATAAGCACAAGTGTTTTCCTTCATTAACTACATGGAGACAATTCTCAACACAGATGGAAGCAAACATTTGCTGCACGAGAAAAAATTCTTAAGTGTGTAGGCATCCATCCATACGAACGGAAACGGTTTTTGCAGGTTTTGAGAATTGGACTCCTGGAGTTAGCTTCCCCAATTCTATCTAAGCTCCTTGTTAGGGGCCTTAATTCATATGGGAACCTGTGAGATTATAGTCCAGTTCTTCAAAGGTGTTTAGGCATCTGACTGCTACTGTTTCAATGTGAGATAGGTACTGAAGTGTCTTTAAAGTTCTGAGCCTAAATGTGTCTCTTCAACATGATACAGAAAGTCGTCTGTACGGGAGGAAATTAAACTGAGTTCTCTTGGGGCTGCTGTAACCCCAGGATCTTTCCTCTCGTTGTCCCTGTGCAGCTCTGAGATGAACTCCCTCCGATACCTGTGAGATTAGTCAGCCCTGGATATGTAAGAAGTTATTACTGTTTGTATTACAAAAAAACACCCCACCAAAACATGACACTTTTGGATGCCAAACGTTGTTCCTCAAATTGAAAAAGCACAGGGTAAAAACTAGTCTGTGCCTGTGAGAGTTTAGGTCATGATTTTCAAGTGCTCTAATGGAGTTAGGTACTTATCTTTGAATTTCAATGAGATTTGAACAGCTAGCAGAAACCCTTAAGTTTCTTCAAAATCCCCATTTCAAAATCTTAAAAACAAAATACAGCAGCTGGGAGTAAAACCTGGCAGAGGTCTGGGAGGTGGTACCAGGCAAAACTAACATGAACATGATTTTCACATTGTACCTGAGACAGATCTATTAGAAATAATTAGGAATTCACAATTACGGGTTTAATTTTGCAATGCCTATGAACACTTGACAGAGCAGCTGTGGTTAACCTCTCATTTGCAGCACTATAGTGTCCCAGTCCCATGCCACAAGAGGTAGCGGGAACCTTGTTGCAGATTTAAATGACCGAAGACTCTGAACTTTAGTCCAGGAATAATTCCCTTAGGAACAGGAAAACATCTGTCTTAGGAGAGAATCGAGAACAGTGGCATTAAGTGTTTAGTGAATTTTGCGTTGATGACAAATGAACATTGTTAATGAAAGTTACATTTGTCCTCAGTTTTCACTTCAGGCTCTTCGGTTGCGTCTGCGGTTTCTTGCACGCTGCGCTGTTCTTCAGGGTCCTTATTCGGACCCGAGATCTTTAGCAGGCTGCAGCTCCTGCCTCTGGCTCTACCTGGCTTGCGCTGGTGTGGAAGCTGGGGATGGAAAGTTGGCACTGCTGAGCTGCACCCGGGTCTCGCGCTGGTGCAATGGGACGTGCAACTGGGTTTGGGAACTTGGATGAACTGTTTGGTTTTGGGTTTTCGTGTGTGCTCCCGTGCTGCAGCGATGCCGACGAAACGCGGTGTGCGAGCATGGCTTGGGGGCCTGGAGTGTGGTTTTGGGAGTGAAATCAATCAGGCTGCGCTGCTGAACCAGGGCTGCTCTGGGCAGAGGGGTGGACGGAGATAATCCAGGGGCTTCTGACTTTAACGGCAGGTCAGGAATTAGGTGGCTTGCTGGAGAATGTCATTAGAGAAAACCCGGGCAGTCTGGGTATAATCAACAACAAGCCTTAAACCCAGAGGACCCCATTAACACTCAATGTGTCTTTAAAAGTATTAAGGCCTAACAACACCACGGACTACTTTGCATTTTAGCTGTAAGATGCTCAGGAGTATTAGGCGTAATGCCAGCATTGGAATCTGCCACGTGTTAAAGATTATCCCACTGTTTGTAACATTCAACCACTCCTTCCTAGCCCGTTTCCCCTTAGATGTCTCCCGTATTACAGTGGGTAATTTTAAAGCAAATACAGTAATCGTGACTGTGAAGGCATGACAGACTCTTGGAGTTTGGTTTCTTTCTGAAAGGAAGCAAAAAACTGACAATGTATAGGCTGTGTACGACAAAATAATAGACTGTTATTGACAGAAACAACTTAAAAGTTTAACATCTTTTACTGGAAGACATACATAATACTTTAAAACTTGAAAATATAAATTTAAAAAGAAAATTAAAATGGAAAACATTGGGTTCCCAGAATGATGAAATGAGATATTTTGACATTTATAGAAATTGCTTACACTTATAAAATGATATTCCTGTAAAACTTACTTGATTTGTGTAGTGTTTAATTTTCGAGAGACATGAGTAGTCTGTCAGCATGTTCCACTGAAATGTCAAGGATTCATATTAAAAATAGTAAATAACATATTTACAAACACAAGCATCTAAAACAAAGCACAAATAGTATAATAATAAATGACACCCAATGGTAGCTTCTTTGACATTATGTAAAGTAACAGTCGAGTATTGTTTACTGCTCTGCGATTTTACCATCGGGTGAAAACCCAATTTTACAATCATCACAACAAACTTTTGGAAGGAAGCTAAACTTTTTAATAACCCATTGCAAATGACACAAGGAACTCATTCGCCATGAGCTAAAATACAGTATAAATCTTCACAGTCGTTAAAGTTTGGCAAGTTATTGGGTAGTCATTTAAATGTAATGAGTCCTATCTAGGAAAGAAGCTGAGAAGAAAATTATTTTGTATTATGGACTGGAAGAGTGTAATAAAACCAGTAATAATCACCTTTTCTTGATAAGTGAGGTTTCCAGATTTGTCATATGACTACTCCGGATTTTACAACTTGACGATACAGAGCCTAGGGTTAGTCTCGCATGTCAGGCACGAACAGGACTGCCGAACTTCCCTTGTCTTGGGTCACTCCATAACTGCTCACCTTTGAGTTTCTCAGCGCCGCTTCTGACGCGTGCACTGCTGACGGGTGCTGTCAGCGGGTGTCTGGGGTGGGTACAGCTGCGGTGCGAGCCGGGGGAGCCGTAAGCAGCCACATGCAAACGTGCCTGTGTGCCGCTTGGCTCCTGGCAAAAGGGGTGCGTGAGTACCGAGCACTCCTCTGAACCGCCGGGGCCAGGCGGTGGGTGGCCTCCAGCCGCTCCAGCTGGCACTTCCTCACAAGTACCTGAGAAAATAGAGCGCACTCTTCCATGCTGCGGAAAAGATAAATCTAAATTAAGAACTTGACTGCATTTACAAAACTCTTGATTTCTCGCTGGAGGTTAACTCGTGCGTTCCGTGTAATGCTGGATATGGCAACGTCTGTGCAGTTCCTTCACCATCCTTCACTTGGTAATAACTTGAAGTAATAGTCTAAATAATCCGACATGATAGTGCAAGGCAGCTTTCCAGAGCAGAGAGGGCTAGAAGCTACCTAAAATGCATTTGGTGAGAAGATACCACATCGCTGAGCCTGACTGACTTAATTAAAACCGCCTTGATGTAGTTTCCCTTATCCAGAGCACAGTTCCTGTGGAGTTTTCCTGGAGCTCCTGAAGGACTGCTGTGCCCATGACCGACAGAGGGTTTCTGAAGAAAACTGAAGAGTAATTATTTGTGAGCTAGAGAAGCTGCTGTTTTGTTCACATTGCTTTTGAATGACTATGGTCAATAAAAGTTAGTAAAGCAGCAACAGGCAAGAGAAGGTAGGAGTTTTCGCACAAGGCGCTCATCTTAGGTTCCAAATATATACCTGTAAGAGATGAAAGGCCGTAATGTGTTGGCTTTTTCGCATCTGCCGGTATGCAGTCATATCACAGCTGGCGGGAGAGTGCGTCACGGAGCGAGGGACAGGGTTTGGCTGAGTGCATTTCATCTCAGCTGTTGTGTGATGTGTGCCTTTAGCTCTCAGAATAGCCAATCTGTGGATGACTAAATTTCTGGGGAGTACTGGAAGTGCCAAGGTAAATAACGTCACCTTTGTCCACCCCCTCCTTCCTATTCTTTGTGCCAGGAAGAGGAAGGAGGTGCTTGGGAATAGGACTGCGTCGTATGCGTCGTTTCAGAGCTGCTTTTCTGATGAAAGCCCTGCTAGTGACAAAAACAATAAGAATTTCTGTTTTGGTTTTTGGGTTGTTCTTTTTTTTTTTTTCCTGATAGTAGCTGTTAATGTATTGGTAACCATCTGGAAGGGATTAAGGAAGCTGCATTGTAGGTACCAACCCCTAAAATGTAGCAGTTCAGATTTTTTTATTACTTTTTCTTTTTAAAAAAAAGAAGCTTTTCCAATCTATTACTGGTTACAATACTCATTCAAAGACTGCTGGGATTATGCATCTTCCAATTTAACTAACTGTGTCAGAATTCAAGGACTACATTTGGTCTAACTATCGTGTTATATTTAATTAAAAGCATTGCTGTCGTGATCCTTAGCACTATGGATTAGTGCTAGTCTCTCGGACAAAATGAAGCATACTAATTGTAAGCTGATTTACTGGTTGTCTTCATGCAACTAGATGGGACCGCTATTTATACCAAATGCGGTCAAGTATCCTTTTAATACAGACACGGATTACACACATTAAGCACAAGACAATATAATCCAAAAGCACACTAAAATGTAACAGAAATCCTGACAAAATCTGAACCAGCTGTTACGCAGCTACAAATTACTTCTGTAACCTCTCCTAAGAGTCTTAGTGAAACAAATGGAACGATGAAGAACAAGGAAAAACCCCAAAACCCAAAACTTTATAGTAATGACAGAGAATGAGCGACAAATTAACATATTTTAAGCTGTGACAGAGAGTTATTTCCGTATGGTTGTTTCTTGCTAAAAAAATCAGTTTTAAGAAGCCTAATCTTAGTGTAAAGGCATGCATGATTTGCCGTAACCCAAAACCTAAAACGTTTTGTCTGCTTGGCTCCAAAACTGTCTCTGATGAAGTCAAATCATGCAAATACATATACAGGGTGCAACTGCTGACATTCAAAGAGAATTTTTTTTTTTTCATTTTCTCTATTGCCTTTGGAACACTGATGAGTATTCCTGTAATCATGCATACACGTTCTGATTTTCCATTTCTTCTGCTGCTATTAAGAAAACCTGACATCAATGGTTAGCCAAATTTAAGACTGACAGGTAAAGAAATTTTAGGAAAAGGAATTAAAGGAAAAATGACATCAATTATAGCATGTTTCCGCTTGGATTTTATTGATATTCTGGAAAAAAAAAGTCAGGCATCCTGTACTGGAGAATTTGATGATTTAAAAAGTATCAAAAATTTAAAAAATAAAAAAGATTTACAGAAGAGGATACAATAGCTATGCTCAAAATGATCAATATTTATTATCTGGTTTTGGCATCGTTCTATTTGAAAACTTGCTAATGGGGGAAAGGTTACTTTTTTGCATAAAACATGCTATTTTTGTTGTTGTGTTTACAGAAGTAGCTCAAAAGTTGATCTGAATTCTGTCTTACAGTTCCTTATTATTGTTGCTTTTTTTCACCCACTCTTTGGATATATCTCAAGTCATTCAAACCTCTTAGAGCAGTAGCTAGCCATCTCTGTTCACTCTGCAAGTTAGTGGGATCTTGTGTGACATTTGAGCATTTTTTTTTCTGAACTGTATGTTCAGGTTTTCTAGTAGCTTTTGTTTACATTTTTTGCAGTTTTTTTTCCTTTTTGTTTCTTTTTCCTTTTCTTCTTGTTTCTGCTATATATCTGATGGTATCCACTGGTGAAAAATATCTCTAAGTGATGACCTGTGGGAGGGTTATTCAATAAAAAATCTTTAGTGACCAGTTTCTCAGCAAAGAAGAGCAGGGACAGGAAAGATTGTGTTCTACGCTTGGCAGATTTTTACTAAACTTAGTAATAACTCTGCCTACGTTAAAAAGATTTACACTTTCAAAGGTCAAGCTAATGGGTTCAATATGCATTATGAAATAGTTATCAGCAAAGAGGAGTCAGGAAGCTGGATGACGAGGGTCAGCATTTCTGAGTCCATGTAAGACATCAGGCTTAAAATTTAAAAAACTTAAAATTAAACAACCTGTAAGGTAAAAATATACTCTCACATTTCCACTGTCAAAGAGGTAAGAAAGGAAAGAAAAATACACTAACAGGTAGTTTAGCTTCTTTTCTTTGGATTGAAAGCCTTCCAGTCGCACTACAGATGGTGAATGTTAGTTTTTGGTTGGGTTTTGGCTAGGTGACTACTGGATTTGCAAGCATTATTTTCTTGAGCAATGATGGCACTGAGAGACCGCTGAGGTACATCACTATTCGTACCTCAAATGTCCCATTTTTTGAATGGTTATATTGGCATACCTCATAGGAAGTTGTGAGTTTCGATTAACAACTCATTGGTCTCTCCAACATGTTTTGACGTCTTCAGATGGAGTGGTCATAAGTATTATCATTATTTATTGTGAATATAACACGTTTCCCCTGTTGAAAGGGTACAAATTTATCTTCAAAACTAATTTTTACACTACTGTTGGTATTGGAATAAAACAAAAAAGATAGGAACTGACAGTAACCTTTTAGTAGTAATTTCCAATATTGCCACCAGTGTTACTGGTTACTTTTATCAATGTCTTTCTTGTTTCTGTTTTTATATATCTTTTTCTAACTAAAATACTATGTAAGTATTTTCCCCTCGCAGAAAGTAAAAAACGGGCTTTCAGATAACACGACCTTGTTACTGGGAACAAATCTACTTGGAGGGATAGGTGTACTTCTTCAGATAAAGGAGAAAACATGAAAATAGGTTTTCTTGTTATGTATAAGACTGAAAATTAGAATGTCTCAAAGACATTGTGTCTAGGCTACTGCCATGTATCCCTCTGTCAGCCCTTCAAGTCAGTCTTGGGTGGACAGAGATCAAGAGCAACTGTGACCGTTTTACTGATCTGACCCCAAAAGACCACCTTAAATCATATATATGTTATACAACTTGATTTGTCTCCTGTGGAAGTCAATTGTAGTTAGTAGACCTTACTGCATCCCCTTTTTTGATTCTTTTTTTCATTTTGATTCTATACTGAAAAGTGCTGAGTGGAGGAGACGTGCATTATGCTTGGCTTAGTGAGAGCTATCACGTTCCTGCAATTCATTTAGTTCAAGTGAAAGAACGGATTCTGGCCAGCAGAAAAAAGAAATGTGATGGGATTCTTCTGGAAATGTTGTTTATTCTTTCACTCTACCAAGCTCTGAAATCCTACACAATTTCTCAGAAGAGTGGTCCAGGTGTTGACTACTACCTTTATTGAAAAGTAACTTATTAGGACCTTGGGATACAGCTCTTATGCAACACATATTAAAAAAATACAAAATCAATCACTTATACAAAGAGGACTTGTAAATGGGTTGAGTTAAAAAATGTCACCTGGGTTTCAGAGTTCTTTGGAACTGTACCCTCAGCAGCATCAGTGTTTTTATCCTTTGTTCTTTTTTCTTAAAACAAAGCTTTCTCCTCTTCTCCCTCTGGCTTCAGATGAGCAGCTGCAAACCTGTTCCATTTTTATGCCATTGATCTATTTGTCCCTGCTTTAGATGCTTTAAGCAGTTCAAAAAATTAACAAATCAATCCAAAGAAACCAAAGGTCATAGTGTGCATTTTTGGAATTAAATATCACAGTTACAACCTTCTCATGGAAAATGTTTATTTTTTCCTACTTCTATCTAGGAACTCTGGCAAGTGTTTTACTTAGCTACTATTAAAATTTTAAAAAAAAGTCTCTTTGTTCAGTATAGAGTGTCTATGGATAGTGCTTCTCCATGGCTGATGATGGTCTGTGAAGCATGTATAATTTTCTTTCAAATGAGTCAGCTGTTAGGTCTACTGATTAAATACTTTAACTTCTCTACACAAAACTGAACTTCGTTAAGGAAGACTTGTACGTTACATTATGGTGCAGAACAGTATTTATGCAAGGTCTATCTGACTTCTGATGTTCTAGATAAAAAAAGTCAATTTCCTTTCTATTATATTTGTTTCAAAAGTATTTGCAAATTAAACGTCCTGATACCGTGAAATCCATCAAATAAACTGGACTTGATAGAATGCTTACCATTTTGGTGTGTTTGTGTGCTCTTACCTGCACATAGCTCTGATATAGATTCGAGGTGGAGAGAGAATCACGTTTCGCCACCATAAGGAGGAAGTAGTGATGCCTCGAAACATGGTGATGGGTTCTCAATAGCGGGTGCACAATGCAGCAGCTAGTCAAGGGTAAATCAGTATGGTTTTAGCTTCCAGTAAAAGAGAAAAAGAATCCTGCCTCAAGTGTTCTGCACAATAAATGATAACTGTATTGAAATATACAACACAGTTGAACTTCAGTAGAGATCTTTGAGTTTATACTTGTCTTTGTCGTGTGGGCCTCCTGTAGTATTAGATACCTCAAAAGGATGTGCAGTGTGCAGAGTTATTGGTGTTCCTCATCAAATGCTTTGAAGGTGTAGGTATTTTTCTGTCTCCTACTTTCTGCGATGCAGAAGCTGAAGTCTTACTATCCTGCACTAAAAGCCTCGGGGAGAGATTCCATTTTGAAAGAACCACCTCCGTCTAGTAACTCAATCTCCAACAAGATCTGTAAAAAAGATAAATTGTCAGATAATCAGAGATGCTTCTTTTGTGAAATTCCACAAGAACAGTGGGCAAATAATCCACTGGAAGATAAAACACTTATTACCAGCACAAAGTGTAAGTCCCTCTAAGCAAGGTTTTGCCTGTGTGAATGACCGATACCATCTGGAAGCAGATTGACAAGCTAGAAGGCAGTTAAAGATAACAACAGGGCACCTGAGAATCACTGAGGGAATTTATCACTGTCACAGTGTGTGATAAGTAGCACACTGCAAGTGTTTGGCGTTTTTTATTCTCATACATTTTAAGTCTCCAAACTGGTTTCGTGTGCAGCTGAAGCAACGGAGAGAATGGAGATTTTTCTTACAGTGCACTCCTACTGATTTCAAATATATCTAATTAGTGCGTTTTCATTTTACATAGCTAAACAAATACCCTTAACACAAATTGCTATCATTACTGTCGTCTAAGCCATAGAAAAGAGAGATTGTAATTTAAAACATGCAGGCTCTTTGCAGTCAAACTTGATTTTGACACATTCTCGCCAACTTCCAGTACAGGCAGCATATTTTATTTCTAGTTGGATCTTCATTTTTCTCTCAAGTAACTGTATTATTTGTATTTCTTTTACATTAAGTTTTACGATAAACTTTTAACATAGAGAAAGGAGGCAAAGGAGTGAAGCAGCATGGTCACTCTCTGCTTATGTGAAAATAAAATATGAGGCACTGCAGGTGAAATCCACCCATATGCAAAAAAAACTGATTCATGATCTGTGTGTTCATCTAATCCCACCTCAGTTCTCAAAATAGAGAGTGGTGGGAGTTGTGATACATGAAGTGGCAGATTGAAGATATGGCTGTGAACAAATTGTGAACTCCGTGCTGCCTGGTGAATCCTGTTTTGTTTCGGGTTGTCGATTCTGCATCCCTATCTCAAGTTTAAGTGTTGCCTTGATATCTTATTATAATATCTTTCATAGATTAAATTGTATTCTATTTAGGAACAGGCTCTTGATGCTTAGTGAGAAGTATGTCTGAGAATGCAAGATAAAGTACTGAAGAGTCATAAATGTTAAGGCACTCTCCCCTGTGAAGCTGCTTCTTTTGCATTAGCAGATCTGTAGCTTTTAATGAATTTTAACTGGGAATGTTTTTGGGGGGGTTAGTGACTCTTTGCTTGGAAAGTTTGAAGCACTAGTTTCAGGGCTGTAACGAACAATCCTGGTGTCCACCAGGCTTGCGCGGGTGCTTGAGCCCTGCGAGGAAGCATGTGCCTCCTGCCCTTCTCTAAAATCTCGAACGTATTTCCTTCCTTCTGCCCTAGTCTACCTTCCCACATCTCTTCCAGCTACTCATTCATAGCCTTTTTTCCTGGAGCCCCTTTCCTTCCCCTCTTCACTCCTGGGGAGAATTCAGAGAACCGAAAGCCTCTTTGCCAGTGGACAGTGGTGCATGGCATCCCTCAGAGGAGAACTTGAGAGGAAAATGCACTCCCCGTGAAGCAGGACTGAAGTGCTCTCGGTAGTGGCAGACGCCCTTCCCTGTTTGCGTGGCGGGGCTTGTGTACATGCTCATTGTAGACAGATACTTCACCGAATTTAGCTGTCGTACTTCAGCTTGTTGTAGCTGAACAGAGATTTGCCCGTATTCGAAACAGCAGAAGGCATTCCTCATTCTGAAATCCCCTCACTCTGAATGTATCATCCAAATTTTCTGTAAAACCTTAGATTTGTGACATATCTAAATGAAATCAATCTGCTTAGTATTATCCATACTATGCTGATTGCAGTATGATCACTTCAATCTCATTTTCAGAATGAGCTACCTGCATTGCTTTGATTTAACCTGTTTCTCCCCACACCTCACCTTGAAAAACGCTTGATTACTGGGAAGTTTCAGCCGGCAAGTTTGTCCACCTAGTTAAAATAAATGCGACAGAATCTAAGAGACAGCCAAGAGAAGTAGTGCCGATGTGCTAGATTTTCACAGTATGGAAGCTTATGTAAGAAAGCATTGGATATATTTCGTGATCCTTTCCTTTGCCCTAAATAAATTATGCCAACCATAGTCTCTCGAAGTCGTATAATGTACAAGATCCCATACTGCTGAAGTCTGTTGTTCAGTTTTGTATTACATATACAGAGCCTGATAGTACTTGGTAGATGGGTCCCGATGGGATGCATCCACGAGTGCTGAGGGAGCTGGCGGATGTAATTGCTAGGCCACTCTCCATCATCTTTGAAAAGTCGTGGAGAACAGGAGAGGTGCCTGAGGATTGGAGGAAAGCCAATGTCACTCCAATCTTCAAAAAGGGCAAGAAGGAGGACCCGGGAAACTACAGGCCAGTCAGTCTCACCTCCATCCCTGGAAAGGTGATGGAAC
>VZSC01005644.1:282185-315116 GCA_013398225.1 Steatornis caripensis
CCCCTACCATTCTGTGATTCTATGATTAATTTTGGGATAATTATATCAGTTTTCTTCTTGACCTTACCTGCCATGTAGAGCTGCTTTTGAAGTTCAGAAGTAAAGGCCTTGACTGGACAAGAGGAACCTGGATATTATTACTTTCCAGTGAGCTCTGTATGATTGTCAGTTAAGGCGAATACATGTGTAATGGCTGCCAGTTGTATCAATTCGTGCAGAATTCCTGAGAAATGAGAGCAGAACACGGGACATTCCCTACAATGAAATGTAAGAGACAGGATTGGGGAGATGAAAATGAAGGGAGAGAAAGTCAGGAAAAAAACTAAAGCACCACTCCGGCCACAAAGGAATAGAGCTAAAAAATCCAAACCGCTTTCAGCAGAGAGCACAGGCACTGGAACAGAATTGTACTAGAAACAATGGCATTCCTAAAATCCTCCTTTGACTAAAAGTCAAGTTATTTTGATATAAGGCTTTGATTATTTTCATTTTAATTGAATACAGTTTGCTGTAAGGAAGAAAAAGAACCTTTCCTAACCTGGTTTTACATCATCTTTCACCTCTGCATCCTGATCTTTGAGCCATCCAATCTATTTTCTTACAGGATTTTATTTTTAAAATCTTTATTTTTCATGTTTAATAATCTGAAACAAAGAAAAATCTAACTTGATAGTCCATAGCCTAGTGAGCAGAATCATTACGACTGATCAGAGGGAATTTAGCAGTCTTCTATCAAAGTTTTGCAATGATATTAATTTTCTTCATCATGTGAGTCAATAAGATGCAGAGAAAAGTGGCACAACATTTATAATGAGCAAGTGTTTGCAGTTCATAAGCAGTTTCCACAGCATCTCTGACACATTGGGCAGTGGATTCATCTCTGTAGGAGGTCTTGATCTCCAGCTGTCTCATTTTAGAGTTAACCTGGGTCCTTGCAATTCTGCAAAGATTATTTGTTGTTTCTGGAAAAAGCTGGTGTCACCATAGGGGGTTAACCTGGTTCCCTGCAATTCTGCAAAGATTATTTGTTGTTTCTGGAAAAGGCTGGTGTCACCATCAGGGTGATCTGTCGGTGTTCATGACAGCAGAACAAAGCTGAAGGCCTGTCTCTCTTAGATGTTCAGCTATTGATGTTGTCTGGGGAACTAGAGATCTTTGGGGAACACAGGGCTTAAATTGTGGGATCCCTTGCTGCTGGGTGCTGTGGAGGTCATAAAGATAAACAATATCCTTGAGACAAATTCATGGAGGAGAAGCCCGCGAATGGCTGTTTGAAACAGTATCTTGGACATAATCATCATCTCAGGAGCTCTTAGAGTGGGACCTGGAGGTGAAAAGGCCACACAAGCTAACTGTGCCAGCTGAGGCAGGACCGGGGTGCAGAGGAGCAGTGGTGCACACTGCCTGTCTGCCGTACAGGGTATGGCCCGCACCACGTGTGTCGGTGCCGTTCGGCGTTACGTGGCACTGGAGCCAGGTGTCCCTCCATGCATGAAGGCTTCTAGCCACGTGGATCTGCATAAGACATGAGAATGAATTGTCTGCTTCTTGTTCTCTGTCCGTCTTGAATCCTCTGCTTGCTGGGTCTAAGGTGGAAAGTTCTTCAGTCCAAAGTGGTTTAAAAAATTTTTATTAGTTAGCTGATTAAATTACACTTTTTGCCCATTTCTGTGCTTTGGTTCCACGCCTTGCTTGGCTTGAAGAAAGCAAATGAGCAAGAAGTGGCTCCCCTGCCTGTCGAGGTCATCAGTGTGTTCCTCAGACAGAATAAGCTTCCTAGTGTTTAAAAATGCTGTCTTTGCTCCAGATATGATTTGTCCTAAGGAGAAACGTACTAGATTTAGCTGTTACAAGTTATCTTCTGTTTCATTTCTCTCTTAGTCACAGCGATGATTTTCATATGGGAAAAAAAATAATTGTACATATTATACATATTAGTCATCCTTTCGTTCTTTACGTGCACAGTAAATGCTTTGTTAAGGGTAGTCTGTGTTTACTTGGAAACAGTTTCGGAAGTAGGTACTACTACTGTTTAATGAGAAAACAGGTATGTGAAATATACTATGCAGAATGAAGAGAATTACATAGACTTGAAACTGATAAAATAATAAAAAAATGTGAGTAAAACTCACTGCAAACATTATTGGAAAAAAATTATCCAGCCAGTTCTTTAAGCTGCCAAGTGAAACAATGAAATGATAAAGGTTGGATGATTACGGTAATTTATCTCTCTAGCTATCACTTAAATACGAAACCTGCATAGCTCCTAAAATTCACATATCAAGGGTTTCCTTCTCAGTATTTCAGGAACACCTGCCTCCAGTTTTTTTGGTGAAAGATTTTCATTGCTATCAATAATCACTTGATGTGAATGTAGAGGATGTAATCTATTGATACCTAGAAACTTTCACATTTTCGAGTATTTCATCCACTGCAATAAGTACTCTACCAAGACATACGCTACTTGAGTTTAAGAAATGCACGTAATCCACTGTGTCAGTGCATGGTTTAAAGTGCATAACAAAGGTATACCCTACAAATAGTTTCCCCGTTTCCCCTAAAAATGCGATGATGTGATGACTTGTTGTGTTAGATTTACTTATTTTGAATGACTTAGTAATGATTTAAAAAATGCGTGGCTACCTGAAACTCATTCAAGTGAGACATCATGTCATGATAAATTTTCTCTCTATGGGTAAATCATTTGTCCCCTGCTATAACTCTTTTGGATCCACAATCTGCTTTTGTTTATTAGTCAGAAGTTAAATAAACTTGTAGTACCAAAAATATACAGCTCCCTGGAAGTGATGTAATCCTTAGTTTTTCTTTTCAGTTGCAAAGGGGCGAGTTAAGAGTAATTCCAGTGATGACAGTTGGGACACATTTAAAACTGACGTAACTGCAGGAGGAATGAATGCATTTCAGAGACGCCGAGTGCTCAGGAGCTACGGATGCAGGCATAATAATCACATGTACATGAAATATTGTGGTTAGTAATTAAAACAAATGATCAGGAGTCAAGACTGCTTGACTCTGTCCTTGGATCTTGAACCGAGTCGCTTCTGTGAACTTCAGCAAGATGTCTATCTTTTTCTGTTCTGTTCATCCAGCCATAATATCTTCCACCCGCTGCAGGGTAGCTGCTGGGAGGTTTGGATGTGCTGGTGAGAGGAGTCCAGCAGATGAGGCCATCCTCTTCTGTTCCACGACGTGGTGGCGGCCACCTAACTGCAGCCCTCTGCCACAGGAGATCGGGGTTATGTCTGCCCCTTGGCAATCTCTAAATCCTTACGAGATTTCCAACGTACCGTTTTCATGTTGCATGCAGATATTGATGGTGAAATACCATCAAACACATATATAACATGACAGAACAATACAATAGTCTGACTCAATCCAGGATGATATATAGCATGTGACATGTCTTCGGGGCCCCCTAGAAAATGATGCGGAGTTGTCAGTCTGTTTGGCTGGTTTTCATTTTATCTAACAAAAGTAGCACATTTGTAGCTCTGACTAGGAAAGAGGTGTCAGCTTCACCAAGATTCATTAGAAGTAATAGGACCATTTTTGCTAGGCAAGTATTTACAAGCCTGCAGCTGCAGTTGTGACTGGCTCCGTTTGCATTACTGAAACAGTGTAATGAAGCCAACGAAGTTTACATAAATTATTTTGGCCAACGCATTCTCGTAGATTAAAAAATAAATTGATTTTTTCCTTCCACTGAATAAAAAGTCTTTCATATAGAAAATACTATGAAGAAGCGTGTGCTGCTAAAAAAGCTTCAGCCTTAGACGTAAGAAGGCGGCAAATGCAACCTTAATCATTGTGCTTAGTCCAGTTCAGTTTAGGCAAGAGACTTCACAGAGGAGACCAACAAGATACTGCTCTTGCTGGCATTGTTTCTAGTAAAATCACTACAGGCAAAGACCAGAGACAGGTGTGTTGATGGCAGACGCGACCACTTTGCATCAAAATGAGGCTGTGAAAGCACGAATCCTGAGATGCAGAAGATTGCAAACATGGAGAATAAGTACCCCCTTTCCAGCCAGAGGTCATCACCCCAGAGGTCTGATCAGTAGTACAGGGTTTGGCATGGTTTTATGTACGAAACACATCCTGCTGGTGATGGGTTGCAGATACCAGGACTGTTAGCACACTTCAAAAGCGCCACGTTCCTTTGAAACAAAGTAAAAATTAATACGCTCCTGAGCACAAGGAAGCTTTGCTGTTAGGGAAAAACCAGCAGTTTTTTAAAAAAGGTTGAGCGCTGTAGGAGAAAACAGTGAAACGACCGGGAATGCAGAACTGAACGTCAATATTCAGACTCAGCATGCAGAGAGATTTTTTTGCTGCGGGATTCTGACCCGCCATGATTAGCATCATTTTCTTTCTGAGCAATGACCAGAAGCAGCAGAGAAAGAGAAGGCTTAAGAAAATAGCAGTGTCAATGGTAATGCACGTACGGAATTGATTTTCTTGATAAACACTATCGATGTTTAAAAAGCAAAATAATATCACTTTGCAAACAGAAATATAATAGAGATTCCATAAGAATCAATCCTACAGAAATAATAAAACAGAAACATTCAGAACTAAGTTGTGCTGTAAAGTTAAAATTAAGTTGGGGTTGTTATGAGCAACCCAACTCAAGTAACGAAAACAAAACAGAGACACGGTGAGAGAATTTACGAATTAACTTTAACAGTGTGTTTAAATGCCATCTGAATAAAACCTGAAGTTGCACACCCAACTCCTAGCCTCTCATCTTCAGCTAAACTAAAATTTTTGTATTTCCCATTTCATCTCTTGCCTGCACAAATTTGTCTTTATTTGTATTAAGCAGAATCATGGTCACTACAAGCCGAGGGCAGTTCATGGGTCACATTTTATAGATATAGCTGTTGATATGCACGAATATTTCAAAATCTTATCTTTTCACCCCAATGCTGGAATACTTCCGCTTCATGCTAATTGCTGCCCCCATTTATAGTGCGATTAAATCAAAGGGACTTGCCAAGATTCTGTCAGGGGAATTTGAGACCTAAAATTCCTGGATCAGGGCATTAGTCAGTACGCAAAATCCGCAACTTAGAAAGATTTCAGGTCTTTTAGATATATTCAGAACAAATTTGACCCTGACATTAAGAATTTCCTGGTTACAGTTGGGTTGCTTTCCCAGTTTAAAACCAGCTCCTTTTCCATTCTCTTTCAGATGTACTCTAAAAGAAATAAAAAGGCCATATTAACAAATACGTCCGTTCTGAATAACTAAAAATGAAAATAATGCCTTGCAACTTTAACATCCAGTAACAGCATGAATGCTAGTATGAAATTTGATGGCTCAGTTTATGCATTTTGCCAATAGGTGGTGCTACTATTTTTACATTCAATACTAACCTGCTGCAGCACATACCGTCTGCTCCCGTAATCGTGAACGTGGAACAGTTTGCTTTTTTCAATATTGTTTCCCAGAGTGAAATGACACGTGGATGTGTAGTAACCATAACGGTAGCAAATAAAAGCAGGTATAACAGAGATCTATTTCGTAGTTAGGTAGAAAGTTTCAAGAAGCAGTTACTTAGAAAGATAAAGAACAAAAGAAAAATACACCTGTGCGTAGTTTTCTGTGTATTTATCCCACCTGCGCTTTTGCTGATGATTTTTCAGAGTCATATAAACAACGTCTCTGTTCCAGGGAAAACCTGATATGGCACAGATAAAAGATAATGAGAGAAAAGACAGTAAAATAAATACCCGTCCAAGGTGAGAATCCATTTGTTTCATTTTAACTATGTTAGTCAGCTGTGTATGATACAAACTGCTAATTTTACATTATGGGATTTGATGTTTCTCTCTGCAGTATTTGAGAAGGTGTTACGTGGCTGGGCACTTTGTAACACAAGAACAGCCAGACGTTCATTTCAGTGGTTTCATAAACACAGTTTTCCTACTCAGCAGATTCGCAGGGTATTTCTGCAGTATGGAAAAAAAAAGAGGTATCAGAGGTGGCACATGGAATTTGGGGCTGTATTACAATGTACATACCAGATTGGCGGGACACTTAAGGTCAAAATGAGTTTTCACATTGCAATGTTTCCACTCGAACGTGTTGCTCCTCTGCGGTGGTTTTCTGTCACGCGTTCCTTCAAACTTTTGGAGAAGCCTTGCGAGAGCTGAGCATGAGCATCTCTCCCGGCGAGGGCTGCCCGTGCGTGCCTGGGCTCCCTAATCGCGTGTTAAATGTCTTCAGCAAACTCAGCTGTGCTCTGTGTGGATAGACGCTATCATCTGCAGCAAAAACATGTCATTAAGCAGACAGCGTGAGATTCATGTCTGGTGAAATGAAGTTTGGTGAAGACAGGTGTGTCCCAGACACACGTGTATTCTGTGAAGTTTGCTTTTCAAGCATCTAGCTCAGTGTAGCATGGCTCTGAGATTGCAGCCGTAACGTTACAGGAGCTGGATTGGCAGCTCTTGACACCAAAGACCTTTATTTATCTTCAGAATAGATACAGCGCAAGGAACAGACCGAATTATTTATTATCACTTTTCAGAAATCTTTTGTGTATTTATTTACTACCCATTTGCAAACCATACCTCAACAGTCAGCGGGAGAACTGCTGCTGTGGTAGGAAGGGAATTTGTCCTGACTGTTCAGTGAAGCCGTCAGGAAAACTTCAGCTGCGGTGCAGACACCTCTTGGTCTGAACTGTGCTTTTGGATGGAGATCTCAAACTCATTTACTCTGACTGTAAGGGGAATCAAACAGCTCTCAAATGATAACGGTTGTCTACCCAGACTACGTTTTAAACAATTGCATGACGGTGAAAGATGCCCTGTTAGTGCTGAGATTTAAAAAAAAAAAAAAGGAAAAAAAAAAGAAAAAAGAAATAAAAAAAAGAAAAAAAATGTTACTTGGTTTTTAGGATATTCTTTCTCTTTCCTGTTTTGCTTATGGTAGGAAAGTTATTAAATCAATAGCTTACCTGTTTAACGCCTATAATGTCAGAGGTAGAAGACATGTATTAGACTAAAGAAAAATGCAGAAACACCGACAAGAAAGCAAATAGAGGGTAAAGTTGGTACCAGTGGGCACATGCTTACTTTCTCTCTCTCTGTGTATACATGCATGTGTGTTTGTAAATACCCATAGTAAAAATAAACAATTCTGACAGATAGTACTCACAGTTGTCTCTGCAAAAAGTAATGGATTTTTTTTATAAGTAGTCCCTTACATTTGTTTCATTATCGTATTGATTTAAGAGAAAAATACGCGGTGAATGAAGTTATGTAACTAATAAAGAGACTTCTTATGCTTGTCTGAATTTAGGATGATAATTGTACCCAGCTGCTGAGGAGGAGAGGCAGAAAGGGAAAGGAGGACTGTTTCCATTCCCTCTGTCTTAAACAGGATGTGAGTGAGATTCAATAAAGGCAGGTATTTGGTGAGGTAAAACAGCGATAGCAAAATGTGTCCAGCTGACAATAGGAAGCCAGGAATGTAAAATTAATATTCAGTCTTAACCTATTTTTTCTCTCTGGCACTACATTAAAATTATTTTAAATGGCTTTTATCTTTAAGTAATAGCTCCATGCAGAATTGCAAAAGCCTTGTCCTGCACACTGATATAAGCATTATTAAACAAATTAATTAAAATATTATGTCTGTGTCGTTATCGTTCTTGAATGAGAAGTGGATCAATGAGAAAATATTTCTTTAAGTTCAAATGATATTTCCTGAAGACTAAATAGCATGCCCTGAGCTGATTTCAAACGCTGTAAGCATGAAGCATGAACACCTTTACTATAAAAACGTGATCACCGTTCAAAAATCATGCAAAATTTTCCATTCAACTGATTAATTAAAGAGTGCAGGGGATACAGGCTTCCAAGAAAGATTCAATTTTAAAATATTGTTTCAGGAAAGACAAAGCTGATAGTCTTACAAACTCTTTGTGTCTACAGCTGGCCAAATAAAGTTCATGGAAGTACGTGAGTAGTGGGGGCCTGGATCCAAAGACTGGCAAAAGTTACACGTGGAAAACAGAAGACAGAGTTGCCAGCTAGAGTTAAACAAATGAGGCTTTTTTAGTACTTCATGTGCTACTTTTACATAGGGATTTTGTTATGATATATGCTTTTAGAAAATACTCTTGATTTGGAACACAACGGTATGACTTGCTGCTTTGTATGGGTTGCAAAATTTTATCTTCTGTGGTACAAGAAGCTGAGTGCAGAAATGACATTTGTTTTGCTGCATAACTGGTAACTTCATGTGCCAGTTAGTTATAGGTGAAACTAGTATGGAAAACACTGCTGCAATTTGGAGATAATGTTTTGTTAATCCATTTGACACGATCTGGCTTGAATGGATATATTTTTGCCTTCAGTAAACACTTGGATCAGATATCCGCTCACAAAGCTTGGAGTCCAGTTGATTCCCAAATTCCTGAATCCACAGAACTGGTAAACGAACTTCATTTCCCTCTGGAAAAACATTTTCCATCTGACACACCGGTAGGGAAGGAGTGTGGAGCAGTGTGTTTGCTGGCGCGTGCTCCTAGAGGAAGTGTGAGTGGGACCAAGGGACCTTGTCCCGCAGCCCCGGCAGTGCTTCAAAGCGGGAGGAGAGGCCCCTGCTTTCTCTTCCTTGGGCTTCCGTAGTAACTTGGCTCCAAAATTCAACATCATGAAAATGCAGGGAACATACCTGTGCTGAAGAGGGGCAAGTTCAGAGAGCACGCTTGATGTAATTTTGCCTACGCCTATGATAATGGCTGGATGACAAGAAGAATTTGTGGTGTCTCTTCCGTCATCTGGAGTGCTGAACAAACGGCTGAAAGTTATTACTGACTGCCGTTCCCCACAGCACCCCTTGAAGGACATGATGTAGATGTCACTGACTCCTTTTAAATCAACACAGCTTCTTGACTTCAGTGAAGTCAAGTTGATTTACACCGGCTGATAATTTGGCTGTTTCTTAAAAGCGGGAGTTGTGAAATCTAATGCTTGGTGGACTCAGCCCAGCACTATTGGAAATCAGCACGACTCTTGCCATTGACTTTATTGGGCAATGGCCCTGGTGAGTTATTACCAAGTGTTTTGTCTTGCGATGTACTGGACAGCAATCAATAATGCTCCATGACATAGACAGAAAGCTTGCTGTTACAAGAAAGATTTACCATTTTCTCCCATCTTACAAAACTTGCAAATTTCCAGCTATGTGGTGACTTCTCGCATCTTTTAAATCACCTGCCCGCTTGAAAGCAAGACGAGATCACTCATCTTTACGTTGGTGGTTGGTTCAGAAATGCTGTCGTCCCACACTTCCAATATTAAATTTATTTGAATATAAAGGATATTACTATATGTGCATAAATATATATACTAGGTAAACATTCCTTTTGTCTAATTGAGAAAATGTCATGATTACCAGATGAGAATGATACTGTACTTTTTTTCATGATTAGAATTCAAATAGTACAGCACTGCCTTAATGTCCTAAGATGTGTTTATTTTTGTTCTTTGCGGTTTACTAGGCTGACAATATAAAGTAAAATCACTTCTTAAAATCTTACGGCCTTCTTAATCTTAACTTTAGCTGTCTTCTGTAGTTCTGAGAGGGAACAGGGATTTCAGTTTACACAGGAGTTGTTGCCTCTTAAAACAGAGGATAGAGCCTCACTACAGCTTTACCTAGAGAAACTTAGCTTTGGCTTGTGACTTAAAAATTAGGAAGATGTATAGTAAAACATAAATAAGGTAAAACTCGTGGTTTATTCTGTTCTGTTTATCTTATCTTTTATTTCAAGTATTTATTATTTTGTTCATTATATGTGTTGAGACACAGATTCCTGATCTCTGGGCATGCAAAGATAATGCTGGGAGAGATTCCTTAGAAATACCTGATAGGTAGGATAGTCTTTTGGTTTGTTTTGTTACTGAGTTTTTGGAGAGAACACAAAAGACATAGAACGTGTGAAGTTCTTTGTTCCTCTAAAGACCAGTGTTCTGAAAAAGCTGGAGAGCCAGAACCATTATTTTATTCATGAGGAATAATCAATGTGTTATAGAGATAAGTTGGATTTTTATAAAAATCTCCATGACCACAACGAAACTTCTTGAACTGAAGAAAAAAAAGAAGTATAATTCTAGTAGTTTCTTCAGCAGTGTTTGCAGGTCACGTGCTTAGTAACCCAGGGAATTATTAAGGAAGGTAAAACATACGCATGCACAGAGCGATGCATAAGCAATTTCCAAAGACTCCACAGCATTTGGGTTTCTCCTTGGTTCTTCCCTCCCTCCCTCTCTTTCTGCTCTCTGTAAGTCTTCCTTTCCTCTCAGCTGCCTTGGTGATACTCTTCACTACAGACTCAAGGTTTGGACACCCTGTGTGCCTGGTACCTGGAAAAGAGATACTTCCCTCCTGCCCCCCAAAAGAGTTTCTTCAAATGCCATTTAGTTTCCTTCAGCAGTGTAACACTCGTCGTCTCGAAAAGTAAGGGTTTGTGCAGCTAAACTATAAGCAAAACACTTCTGCAGAGGAAACTCTGTATGCAAACATGAATACTAATGAATTAGTTCATTTTTACCTGTTTAGCTTAGAAATGTAGCCGTAGGGAAAAGACGATGGATAACCACAGCATTTATTTCCTTATTCTTTCTTCGGTACTGCTAGAGAGAGGTAAATATATCATTTATCTAGTAATTGTCACTGTATCACTTACAGTGCTCGCACAAGCTCTCTTAGGTATATAGATATTATCAACAAAGTGCCATACCAACAGGGGAAAAAATGCTAATTTAACTAACTTTAAACCCACCTAATTAATTNGGTAAATATATTATTTATCTAGTAATTGTCACTGTATCACTTACAGTGCTCGCACAAGCTCTCTTAGGTATATAGATATTATCAACAAAGTGCCATACCAACAGGGGAAAAAATGCTAATTTAACTAACTTTAAACCCACCTAATTAATTAATTACTGATTCTACAATAGATCTAATCTGGATCTCCCTGTGGCCTCAGCTCAGCGGAGACCCAGCCACAGACATTTCCAAAAGGTCGTTTCCGTGATCTCGGCGCGGTCCCGCTTGGGTGATTTGCCTTCGCAGAGCCTGGTGCAGGATCAACAGGTCCCCGTTGCTCAAAATCGGGAGTTGGAGGAAAAATATAGGGCTGTGGGAAAGCGCATACAGTATTACTTGTTGTCACGTTAATTTACTGCTTCTAACTCCCCTTGAAAGTGTGTAAAACCAGCGATGCTAATTACACGTCTACCTATTGGGTTCTCATAGGACCCAGTTCTACACAGTGCCCGGGATAGGGCATGCAGAGTCACTGCTGTTCGTGGCTGACCATCAAACTTCATGTAAATTGAAGAACAGGTTTTTTTCCTAAGTGCATGTGCATATGCATGCACACATATATACGTTATATGTGTGTACACATACAATTTGCAAATAAAATTATTGATAAGATCTGAGAAAGCTCAAAGGAGATACTCTTGGTCTTTTACTACTGTTGACTGTTAGAGTTCTCTGAGGCCACTTCTTACAGGGGAAAAGCCTGATATTTTAATTATTCAATACATTCTTTTGATCCCCGGTGTGCTGATGTTTCAGACGTTTTTTCTGAATTTCATGTCTATAGAAGGTGCTAAAATTGGAGTGGCTGATGGGAGTCTTCATGCAAGGAGCTGAGGGCAGGCACTGAAAGCATTAGAAAATACCAGCTCCGCCTCTTCTCTGGGTACTGCAGGAAGATTTCAGTAGCTCCCGGAGGAATTTTTGAGGCTTGCTGGGACAGTGTTTTGGTTTTTGATCCTCACCAATTTAGTTCTTGCTGTCTTCATTGATATTGCCAAATTATTCCAGTATTGCTAACATCTGTTGAGTTACTGCACTGAGACTACGTACTTCTGGGTGGATTTCTGGTCAGTCAGCAGAGACTGATAACGTGTGATTGGATTGACCCTGGTCAGACCCAACCTGCTGATCCCAAAGTGAGATTAGCCAAATCTTGTTGCTGAAATGCTGAATCCTCCAGGTCCTCTCTCTTGTATTTAAGGCATTTAAAAATAAATAAATACAATCCCTGGTAAGGATTTGTGAGCTTGGGAAATGTCTGAGCTGTTTACCAACTTCTTTCTTGAATAGCTTTGAAATCCTGATCTTCAGTCCGAGTAGAGATTAGCTTTGTGCGTGCTGGCAGGGTTTTTTGGTGGGGTTTTTTTGTTGTTTGTTTGCTTGTTTGTTGGTTTTTAATTCCACGTAGGGACTGTTGCCTCAATCCACAGTACCTCTCGGAGTATGTGTTGCAGCCTGGGGGTGTTGTGCATGCCCAGGGGTTGTGGTCAGAACCCCCTGCACCTGCTGTGGGTCGGAGGAGAGTGTCTGGGGTCTGGGGGGAATGGCCGGGCACGCTCGCAGTGAGGACCTGCTCAGCTCACTCCAGCCGAAGAGAGGTTGAATAAAACTACCTGGAAATAGAATGGGATTTCTCTCCAAGTCCCAGGTGTGAAAAGGGTCATTAAGGTGATAGCATCTGTACCAAAAATCCCCAGAAGAAACCGTAGGAATTTTTTATGGGATAGTCTTTTCATTCTATCCCTGGATACTTTTAATTATTTATATGATTATTTAATGACCTCCATAAATGACATTCCAAATGGGTTTTCAGTCACAGCAGATTCATAGCAATGCATCTTAGTTGCCAGGCCTCTGGACCTATTCAGGAAAAAAAGTAAAGCATCATGTTCCCCAATGCATGGTTTACAAGTACCGAGCTGCTAAGGATAGTCTTAGAAATTATTCCTCTTAAAGAGGAGTTCTCTGTTCTTAGTAATCAGGTGACAGTGTCTGCAAGCCACAACTGCTTGTCAGTCAAGCCCCCCTTCCACTCTCAACTCTGCCTGACTTCTTGTTCCTACTCTGTTTTGTATTTTTAAAGATTAGGAATTGGTTTTATTTTTCCAGCTCTGCATCACATTAATCCGTACTGTAGGAGGAAAATCGCTCAAGGACATTTTTTCAGAAAGTTCTCTAAAGCACAGCGCAATGATACTTCAAATACTCTAATGTGTATGTGTCCCCCTTTCCTCCCCCCCACCCCTAGGTTCTTATGCAGGGATATTTATTGTTGCTTGAAATAGTGACCATTCCTTCCCCCTCCCCAAATATTTATTCAAAACGTTTAATTTTTTACAGAGAGACACAAAATACTACGGCAATGGATACTGATCATTTTCCTAATTTCTTTTCAGCTACAGGATAGCTTCGGAACAGCTTAGAACCTTTCCGACTTCTAAAACATAGTTGAGAAAGGCCTCTGCATGGTTATATACAGGCTGGTTGGAGGGTCTGCTCTCTAGAGACCACGCTTCAAGCGTGTGCGCCGAATCAAAGGTGCTGATGCTGGAGCCATCAGCCCACTGCCAGGTACTTTGGAGGGAGGAAGGTACATCTTCCCATACGCTTTTTTTCCTGGGAAAATATTCAAAGGGAAAAGCTTCGTCCACACGCAGGAGTGGATTTTATTTATTATTATTCCTAAATTGTTTGGCAACTTCAGTGTCTTTTTTTTCCAGCTCGAATTGGCACTACATTTAAGCTGTGGAGCAGAGGGTTTTATATCTTTGGGTAGTCAGTAGTCTATCAAAAGCATGACATGGCTGTTTCAAAATGGCATTAAACCTCCTCCTTTTCTTGATAGTTCCTTTAAAACATTATGCTTCTAAAGTTCCTTTTTTAGGCATGGTTAATCTGTCTACGTTTTAGCACCAAGGCTTCCCCGTCCTGGTCTTTTGGAGGCAAAACGAAACATGTTTGAATAAAAGAAGCAGCAGTCCTCTGGCACTTGGAAGTTTTAATGCTAGCAGCTGCTGGCACGTTATCAGGGTGTTAGGCGTCCTAGAACAAATCTGAGGAAGATGTTAGCAGGCAGAGGAAGAGGTCACGGGTAGATGATAAAGCAGTGGTGGCACACTGAGCAGTTGAAAGCATGCCTCACCAGCTGCTTGGGCATCGCCTCCTCCTATGTACCGTACCCAAGTACGCGTGGTGTGCGTGTATGTGTCTAGAAAACAAACTACTTTATATAAGAATGATTGATCTAATAATACAGCAACAAATGCAAAGCTATTCTAATTGTTATTGGATAATGTTTGTATTTTTCTGTGATATTAGCAGATGAATCTATCATCTAATGTATCTTTAGAAATAATGAAACGTATTTCTTCGATTTCCTTCCTTGCCATTTATTCTGAAGGCTATTTTCACAACATTTGTCAGGTCACTTAACTCTGTGAGCAACTCCCCTGTGTTTAATCCCTGTACACATCTCCATTTCTGCAGTATCATCTCTATAGCACTTGCATTTACTCGTAATAGGAATTTCTTTGTTATTCATTTAAATTCGGAAGGCTGTTCAGGTCAGCTCACACAAATGTGTCTGGATCACTAAAAATCTCATTGTCCTTGATCATATTGACTCTCTTTTTTTCATTTTTTCTTTCTTCTGTGAAGAATACCATTAGACACTAATGTTACAGTGCATGTACCTTGCTTCCACTTTTTTTCCCCATAGTTCTAGCAGCCGCCTGTTCATACATCACATTTCAGCATTTGACTCAATCCATGCGGTTGAAGAAAAAAAAAAGCATCCCCATGGAATAACTTCTAATACAACACCTTTGTGCGGATTTTTAGAGTAGTTAAGAATTTTTATTATAATCTCTGATTTTCTTGTCTGTTCAATACCTATCTGTAACATTTTCATTAGCTGCAATAATCAGTAAGTTTTTATTTTGTAAACAGATTTAAAACGTTTCTCTATTTGAAAATCATCATTTTTCAGATTAATCTTGATCTCAATAGTAAAGTTAAATAACCCATGGGCAAGCTGTAGACTTAAACAAATACTCACACAAAGAGTTGGCCCACCTTTAGTTTGTGTTCTTAAAATATGTAAGTCAACCAATCAAAGAATAGAAGTGATATAGCATGAACTACATAGATAATGCAATATGAACTGCAGGTTAAATGATAAAAATCAGTTCAAAGTAGTTATTTGTTAACAATAAACACTGGGTACTTTTGCTAACAAAACGTCCTCCTCAATGTTTGTAATGTGATGTGTTTGATACACAAGGTTTTTTGTTTTGTAATTGTGAATGTATAATTTCTTCACTCAGTGAAGTCAATGTTGTTATTTTTTTCATTTTGAAATAGGTAATCATGGTTAATCACACAAAACTCGTAAATGTGAGCATTTCCAAATAGGTCTGTATGCAACACATTTGGCAAAGGGGGGAAAAAATAGTACCTTTTACCATAAACACTACCAGATTTCAAGCAAAAATGATTTAGCTCTTTCCTGTCACTGCATCTATTTCTTTTGAAAATCAAGTTCTGCCTTTTTCAAGAATACGTACCCGCTTCCTATTACTGATGAGCAGGCATCACGGCAGACAAAAGCGTGAAGGTGCGTTTTGCGGCGGCGGAGTCCCTGCCCCACGTGTGCGACTGCAGCCGTCGGCAGCTGGTGTGCTGCTGCTGCTGCTGCTCGAAGCGAAGCCCGAGCGCTCGCTGTCTCTGCAAAGTTTGTGAGCGCTCTCTGTGCCACACAAAAAGGGAGAAATCATCTCATCTCCATTTCCAAGAGCCGCTAATTACATACAGCATATTAAATCAAGTCCACTTGGGGAAAGACTTCCTTAATTAATTAATTTAATTAGCAGTAAGGCAGAAGAGGGAGATATGGTTATCAGGAGATAATCATACCTTTGGGACACCGGATTGCAAAGACGAGCTTTGCTTCATCTTTTTTATGATTGTGGTTTACCACTTTCATGTGGTTTTAATAAATAACCTATAGATTCTGTTGAACAGTATTATCTTCGGGAGTGGGCTTACTCCTAAAACCTCCTTTAGAACAAAGCAATTACAATCGAAAATGAAATGAGTCGCTTGTAGTCTGGTTGAGCGTAATGACTGGGGGAAATCATGTAGTATAACGTGACCTCCTGTACCGCTGGAGAATAGTCCCAGATGGACACCAGGAAAAAAAAATACTGGGAAAATACCCCTCTGTTTTGGCATTTTTCCTGTAACACATTACTTTTACTGGCAATGTGTGAAGCAAATGACTTCAAATTAATGATTTACGTATATAGTTTTTGACAACTATTCAATCAGATGACCAAATTTCTTTGGAGCTTGAAAACCAAAGGAAATCTTTGCTCGGTAACACTGGGTTCCTGTGGTGTTTGGGTTTTTTTGGCTAGATACAGGCTGTGACCAGATTTTCCTATCTTTGCAGGCCGTAAGTTTTCCAGAATCTGAGTGGACTGGGCCGAAGCCAGGATGACGACATGTCTCTGCGTTACCTGCTCAAATCCCAGGTCTGCATCTGTTTACTTTGCAGCATCGTACATGGGTCTGCTGAACTAGACACGGCCATACAGTGCCTTTAAAACTGTCTGGTGTAATTTCCCCACTCCTGTGTTAGTCTTTTAGATTAGGTGCTCAAGAATTACCAAAGCTAAGAAAATCTTGATGTAGAAAAGCATGTCTCTTTCTTAAGCAAACCTCGAGGTAACCGAGAATTTAACATGCACAAAGGAAGCGATATGTCTGAATGCGCTCAAAATTAGTCAGTCTTGACTTGCTTTAGTTTTTGCTTAACTGAAAGTTGTTTCCCTGATATGTTGAATGATCTATATGAGCTAAAGTCTTCCATTCAGCATTTAAATATTTCATATTCACTGAAATTAAGTCCAATTTCACAACAAAATATATTATACAATAGAAGAATTTTCTTGCCCAACTCATTCAGCACTCACCCTAAGCTGAAATTGTTTCTATACTCTCTTTCTGTCCTCTTAAATGTAACTGAATATGCAAAGGTTTTGCCCTACAGTGAAGCGATAGCACTGTATCTCACATCCACTTCAGCCCACGCGAGGAAGCTCTCCTCTCGCTGCCGCTGCAGCCAAACACCTATAATGTTACTTGCTTTGTCCCTATCTGGTTCATTTACTTTCCTCTCCTTCTGCTTTTCGCACTGCCAAAGTGCCTTCTCTATTCCATTACAGTAGCCTTATTGTTGTAGCACTAACGGAGATTATGTCTAGTAGCGAAGAGGTACATGACCCCCTCTGCCTACACTCCCGGCGATTTGTATGTGAGCCGGCTCCCCCGCGGCAGCAGCTCCCTTGTGCAAGCAGGGTGGTGGGGTGCCTAAGCTAATACATTCTGCCTCTTATCCTTTCCTTTCCTCTCTCCTACTCCGGCTTTCTTTGTGTTTGTAAGTCTTTCAGACTCTGTGATTTTTAAGACCCGATGCTGACACCTGATGTCTTTGTTACGCTTCCGGAGAAATTCAACTTCTTCAAGCCCCAGCTGCTTTCTGAGAGTTTAGAGAGAATGGATTTCATCTCAGACTCACCTCCATCCTTTTGTTCTCTCCAAGTAAAGGTGTAGGGAAGTGCTGAGAGCCTTTAACGATCCATTTATTAGGTATAGTCATGTTGATGTTAGTCCCTTGCCTCTTTAGCACATGGAGCACGAGGCAAACAAAGTGAAAGACACAGTAATAGAGTGTAGGAAAAAAAGCAACCAAACTGGAACTCATAAACTGCATAAACAGGAATCACCTAAATCAACAAGATGCCAGCAGAGCAATCCTCCTTGTGTGCTTTAATTAAACCAAATGATCCTGAAAAGTGGCATCACCTTCACAAAAAGTGAGATTTCCTCCTGGCCATTTAACACTCTCATAGTGTCAGTTAAAGGATTTACGGGTTCTTTACATCGTGCCTTTGGATTTGATGAGTTGGATTGGCTCTGCTCTGTCCTGTTTGCTCTGTTGGGCTCAACAGAAAGGAGGCAATGCGAGGCAAATCAACTCGTAACATTGAGATCTACTTTTTCCCTAAAGCATAATGTTCTCTCATTATTGAATCTCAAGTGAGACTTAATACCGCACATCCCACAGGAAGAGATCAGGCATCTCCTGAAGATTTCTGACTTCCGCAGAAACAATACTCAAAGATTACTGTAATCTTGAAAACTGCCATGACTTCTTGCTCCAAGTAAAACATTTATGTGTCTTTCCTCTTCTCTTACTTCTATTTCAAGTGCCCTAGATGATAGCTGAATGCGTGCCTGCAAGACTGCAGAGGCAGAAGGTTCTGAAAATGACATGCAGGCACCATGAAATTACAGTCTTCAGAGCGTATCAGCAAGAAGCTAATTCCATATAATTTCTCACTCTACTTACAGTTTTGGTCATGACAAAGAGGTGTCAGAATTTTAATGCCCATTATATTTTGTCATCTGTGCTATTTTGCTATAGTACTTTGACCTTTTTAATATGCTGCATTTTGGTTGGATGATCATTCCACCCTTCTACCTAAGAGCAAATTTTCAAGTAATAGAAGTGGCGAGCGAGAAGTTGCACTGAGACGTTTCCAAATGGGTAACTTTATGTGGGAATAAGGAGTGGGGAGGGGGAGGAATGCGAAGATTCAGAAGGACAAGAATGAAAGTTGAAAAAATCAGTTGCTTTAAAGCTGAAGATTTCAGCTGCAAGAGAAATTCAGATTCATTTATCCTATTGGACATTACTTTTCAACTTTAAATAACTTGAGCAGTGTGTTGAAGCTGAAAAAAATTCAGAAGTGGATTTTCAGTTATGTCATATTAAGACCTGATTTGTAATCACCCTATTAGTCCTACTATACTTTGTTCAGTTTTATTGGTCCCATCACGCTCTTAAGCATTTCCTCTGAAGTGATATGCTTAGCTACAGACTTCTGAGGTCCTGCTGCTGTATCCTTGCATGGGAACGGTTTTCTGTTCTTGGCAAGATGCCTCGCTGAGCTCCTGAGTGGGATAATGCAATGTTTGGCACAGAAGTGGTGCAGGCGACGAAGGGAACAAGATAGAACTCATGATTTATCTATCTTAGGCTCTGAATAGAGCCAGTTCTTGACACAGGCCTGTTCTCTAACGACCCTGGCAGAACATTTCTCTGGCATTCCTGGAAAAAAGTGTTTCTTTGCGTACTATTTACACAAAACTGTAGCAACTACCTTGTCTGTGTTCAATAGCCTTCAGGCCTGTAGCCTAACCTTAGCTGAGGCTAGGTACAGAAACACTAAGATATTTTACCAGATGTACAAGAAGGGTAGCGATACCTCCAAAAGCAGGATGTTTAAAGACAGTACTTGTTTGGAACAAACGCATTTCATCCAGCCTACTTGCCAGGTTTTCGCTGCCTACCAAACACATCGGTTCAGATCCTCAGCTGGTGCACGAAAGCCCAGCTCAACTGACTTGGGCCATGTGCCCACTGAGAACATGGTTCTTCAATTGCATGTCACAGGCCCACCAGGAACCCTGCTCAAGCATTGCAAATATGCATCTTGCTGCATGGATGTCTACAGAGCTCCGCAGAAACAGTGTTTAGCATTGCTGGGACTCTTTGCAGTGGCTGTCTGGAGGCATGCTGCATAGCTCTCGTACCTGCTGGTAAGACGAGAAGGCGGGATGTCTGTTATCTCTCTATTATCCATAATAGTGCACACATACTAATTGTACCACAGTTATTAGCCGGCAAATGTTGGCTAAACTGCTCCAAACTGCTGCTTCCGTGTGCTGTAGCTCTGTGCCTCCTTGCAACAGCATTTTCGTACGCCCGCATCAGATACGGTCCATGCTGGTCTGGTAGGTTGCAGGTGCTCTTGAAAGGACATAGAGTGGAGTTGGGAGTGATGGGGGGGACTGGGTCAGTACAATTTTAATCCATGGTATACTTGGCAAAATTTTAAGCACCTACTTAAGTGCCTTTGTCTCAGGTGTAAGATGTTTATGCCAGACTGCTGTTTAGTTAGGACTTGCATCGCTGTGTGTGAGTCTCATGCCTATAAAATGGAAATACCAATGTTAGACTGAGACCTGTATAATACAGTATGGCCTGTTCAACAGAGTAGGTAAAGCATGTTTACTGGGTTTTACAAAAATTGTGAATGCACAGGGTAGGTCAATATTAATTTCTTTAAAGGGAAGGGAAATTTGTCACAGATTCTGCAAAATTATAAAACTAGTTACTGAAATTTTCTCGGACTGCTTTTTCCAGTTCTGGTTCTAGTTCTGGTTCCAGTTACCTTGTAACTATTTTCCTAGATGAGATATTCAGAAACCAAAAGCATTAAACATTTCCATGGACTCTGTCTTGATGAGAGGTGGGTAGTTCAGGTCATCACTGTTGCATAGTTGGTGCTGTTCATCTTTCTTAACAAGACTATCTATTTGAATATGAATTCACGTTGTAAAATTAACGCATTAAAGGTCTGCATCAATCATATTGAAAAGCTAGCAAAAATGAAATATAACATTCATTTTATCCAAGTTTATAAAGAAAAATGTCCTTCAAGAAGAAGCACATTACATTTTTATATAAACAAAAGTCCAGACTTAAGCGAATTACCAAGGTATTTGAGAGATTGACTATCAGAAATTTCAGATACTTAATGAATTCCTTGTAGCATAATCCCCCAAATGCCTTCCATTACAGTTATCTGAAAATATTTCATAACTTCTCAACTTGTAGGAAATTTATTATCCACCTGTGATTTAATAAGAGTTTGAAAAAGAAGCAATGCAGCAAGAAAAATTTTTAGACAGTAATTTCCCTTATCAAAATTAATTTTCTCTGAAAAATATTTTAAGTACTTTTATCTGAAGTGAAATCTTAAGCCAAGATTTTTGAGCCTGCTACAAAATGTAATTTAGGTCAGTTCCCTGATTTGGTTTAATAAATGATATTTCTAACATTTTGTCAACCAGCCTATTTAATTTTGTGTTTTCTGGGCAGAGAAGAAGTTACTGGATGAAGATTGCAAAACTGTGTAGAATGAGGATTTTAAATCATTACAGCAGTATGTAATGCTTGCATATGGACATAGAACATAGGACATAAGAAGTTGCGGATTATTTGTTTGTGTGATTTGAGGGTTTTGGGTTTTTTTAGTTTATATTTGCCCATGCACTTAGTGCATCTTTTGGCATCTGACATACCTGACAGGCTGGTACCAATTGTGAGTTACGCAAGTGCTTGGTGTTTCTGGAGTCACACAGATGCATTCGACTCTGCGGGCATCTTAAGGATGGTGTGATTATTTGAAGTTTACCTAAAGCTGGAATGGAAATAAAAACGTTACTATTACAGATCTCTATGAATGTTTTAGACTTGCTGTTTATACAATTGCCTTGTATAAAGAAGAAAGTTGCTTCTGTCCAGGTTAGTTTCATCCTTGTTATGCCCCACAGATACAAACCTGGAGCCCCAGAGGACGATGTTGCCAGCTCCTTTCAGCCGCTGAATCAGACACCTGATGGTTTGGGTGCTTGCTTAAGTAGAAAAGGGGAGGAAATTAAAATCCAGACTTTCAGTCTTGAATCCAGGGGGTGTTTGTAGGTAGTATAGTGTTGTAGGACGCACCTTTGACATGATTTTTACTTTCTAGCGGTTAATCCGCTCAACATGTTACTTTTTGTGAGCTGCGCTCTGAGGTTTCTCAATCTTGCCCCAGGCTATGGACAGAGACTATGTATTTCATTCAAGACTCTAGATTCTGCTTTGGGAGGACAGATTCTTCTCTTACTGGTGTCACAAAACTCAGCCTCACGTTGTCCAAGGATCTATGCCAAACTCACTCTTTGGCTACTGAGGTCTAAAAGGAAGATGGTGTTCAGAGGGTATTTATTTACTTATTCGAATTGTGACACAAAAGCTTGCACAACTTAAAAGGCACTGAACTTTATTTTTTCAAGAACTTAATGAGATAAATGCATAGCAAAGCTCAAATACTTAACTCTCCAATTTTCCATGCCTTTCAATCATCCCTAGCTGTGACAGTGGATGGACAGTAGAAACTGGGTTAGTATGTAGTAGTCTTTCATGGGAAGCATGAGCTTGAACAGCAACATCCAAGTGTTACTTAAGAGTATGAAGACAAACTCCATGTTTTGGACTTAATGCAAATGCTTTGCTCTGCAGAAAAATTCTTCTGAAGGATGTGAATCACACAGCTGGTCTTTGGTTTCTCCAAAGAAAGTTCTGCAACAACAAGCAGTTGCCAGCCAGTCTGACTTGTGCTGGTTTCTTTGTCAGTAATTTCCTGTGGCTTTCTAAAAGTCATGAGTGGGACTGCTCACCAGCCCTTGTGCTGGAAGAAACTAGCGAGATTGGAAAAGAATTTCAAGGTACACACAAGATACTAAATATTTTCCAGTTTTAAGAACTGCGTAACAAAATGATCCACTATTCAGCAGTTTTCATTCACCTGACAACTGTGGAGAAACTGCAGTAATTGAACAAGGCAGACGTGTTTACTCCGTACTAAAAATGAATCTTCCTTTATTGTAAGAAAATCTGTGATGAAGTTCAGATGGATATTTTGATTGCAACTATCTTTCAACCGTCTCACAACTTTCTGAAGCTTTTATTGCCATCCTGGAAGCCATTACATTTAAAAGTTTAAGAAAATTGGTTCAGACAGTTTTTTGAAAGTACGCTGACAAATACATTTTTGGAACATCTGAATTAAAAAGCCTAAGTTTTCTCCTGCTTTCTTCAGGAGTGTTTAACAACAGTTACGTTGGCTTGCTGAGTTCTTGCATAAGCCTCCATCCTTTCAGGAAAGGCTTTGTTGGTCACATTGCCGAATATTTTGAGCAAGGACACGACACCTGCCATAGATGTCTGGATGTGTGATTTATGTGTCTCTGTTTTCAGGAAGCTGTAAGAAACTCAAAACTCTGCATTAAAATGAAAACATGTAATTTTTATTATGAATTAAATTCCTGATTCAGTGCACAATAGGGCATTGATTCTGCCTCCAGATGCCGGTGTCAGCAGAAGTAGGATATAAACCTCACAAATGTGTCTGTGAAGAAGGCAAAAAGACTTGCTTTCTACTTGAAATTAATTTAGATTTTAAACTTCAATGCTGTCATAATGGGGTTTTTTTTCCCCCTCTGGAAATAGCTCTATGCCCCTATGTGAAAGAAAAGGAAAGATTTACTGCTGTCCTAGGTAGTTTGCACCACCTGTCGTTAACAAACAGACCAGCAGTCTGTAAGTACTTTCTTCCTTCAAACTGTAGAAAGCAAGACATACCGCCTAAACATTTTTTTTAAAATATACATTTATCAGTAATTTGTTTTATTTTATGCTGATAAGAGTGGCTGTCATTAATTACCATTTTAATCACTATAGGTATTTCTGGTAATTGTATGTTTTCAGTGGTGTGATATTCTCCTAGAGGAAAGATACTAATTCATAAATATTCAGTCTTCCGAATTCATTTCCATCATAAAAGCATCAGTGCTTAAGTTATTTACAGTGAGAGTAATATAATTACAGATGCTACTCATAAAACATAAATGCCAGAAATATTTATTATTAGCAGCATGCTTATGCCTTCATAGTCAACCTTTGAATCGGGGAAGAAACACTGAATATGGGAAAGCTGCAAACTGAAAAAAAACCAGCAGAAAATGGAGAACGTTAAGATAGTAGGCTTGGAGTTCCACTCGAAACATACACAAATTGGGTAAAACATCCTAAATCTCTAGAAATGCCGTCTCTTTGAGGATTTCGTCTGGCAAACTGTGTTCTTGTGATCCGAAGATCATTGTAAAAGTTTTACCCATTCTACATACTAAAATCTGCTTCAAGGGGCTCTTGGCAGAATCTAACCTCTCCTCTTTAGTTTTAGAAGAAAGATCCAGTGTGTCATAGTTATAATAGATACTTCCTACCGGTTCAACAAACTACCCAAGGCTGCTTGACAGCCTTAAAAAGGTCTTTCCGTCCAACAGATGACACCAGTGTCCTTCAATATACAACAGTTGTGATTTAATACTCAAACAGTTACGCAATTTTTATTCTAAGAAAAATCACATGCCTGCAAGCCTTGGATGAAATCAAATCTTAGCATCATCAGAGAAAAGTACCGTAGGTCAGGAATGGCTCAACTGAAACAGGGACCCAATTGAGCTCCCTGTGGCAAATTCGTGGTCTAGTCCCACAAATGGGACTCCATTGCCTGGTTCAGTTCTGCACTAGTAATCAGAAACAGCAGTAACAGATAAAATACACAAACTCTTACCGATGATAAGAAAAGGTCATCTGTTTAGAAAACAGGAAGCGAGGGGGCATTGCCCCAGGTGCTCTTATCCGGAGAACAGGTCTCCGTCCCTTCCCCACAACTCCTGTTACTTATGGAGATCCTCTCGTGCTGTTGAGCCAGCCAAGCTGGCGCCAAGAAAAATGTGCAGTCTTACAACGACCATACGCAGCAGAGGGGTGAGGCTTGTTGTCTTCCTGATTTTCTGAGCATGAATCCAAACACATACAAAGGCTCTCCTTTTCAGTGCCATCCCCTTTTTCTTCTCATTAGTGCATACAATAGTGTGCACGCACACAGCTGCATCTGCAGAGTTAAGCTAAGGTAAAGGGACGTGAGTTCTAAAGGAAACTCGTGCATGCTCAAAAGTTGTAGGAACATTTTCACTAAGATTTTAATTATAATACCTAGTGCGTTTCTAACAGTGGTAAAAAGGTACTTCATCTTACATAACAGAGTTCACAGCTTAAGCTTTTAAAGTCACAAGGGAAAGACTCTGCTCTGAGCCAAAGGAGCTAATTATTAAACATTCATGCTGCCGCCTTCTCACAAACAGAATATCTGATGGCTCAGATTGCTGGTTAACGCACAGCGACGAGGAGAACGGTTTTTGCACTTCTGTTTGTTTCTTCAAAACTCAAGTCTTGAAACAAAGCTCCTGTGAGTTCTCCAGCAAGTCAGGAGGCAGCGTGAGGTTTGGGAGATGAAATAGACAGCTTGGCTTGAGGTCGTGCTTGGGTGGGATCTCACAGGAAAGGGGGCAGACTCAGGTAGAAGAGATGTGGAAGGGAAGGAGTCAGGTACAGCCAGTGTTTTACAAGCCAGTTCATTCCCTTCCAATGCTTATGTTGCCACCAATCTAACTCTGATGTTTCACTCGCTTCTGACCAAGTGAATTGAGTGCTGGCTTACAAATAGGAAGTTATTAATAGCACCAAGACTCGAATGATGCTAGAAAATTGCAATGAACACAAGTATTTAGAGTCTTCACAGTTTTGCTTTTTTTTTTTTAGCTATAAAACTACTCTTTTTGCATGTCTGAAACAAATATGGTTTTCATACTTAACCTTCTCCAGTCGTAAGGTTTTTTTTCCTCTCTAAGTGACTGGTTTGGTTAACACATACATTCATTGAATAAATATTTTATATTTATGTCTGTTTTAAACAGGGCAGCATAGAAAAATGCTGAAGATAGAAAAAACATACTGGATAAATATTTGCTGACAGTTTGGTTGTTGTTATTTTGTGAAGGAAAAGTAGACTCCATCGAAAAATCGAAGGGGGTAAGCAAGTTCATAATTGTTAAACCTTAAATTTTGTTGTGATGTTACTCTCCACTATGCAAGAGTGGAAATTTGGGTGTGGCTGCTCAGAACTTGCAAAACGATGTGTGTATAGTAGGATTGATACAGTACCTGTGCTTGACTCTGTACGCTGATACTATCAATGAAGGAAATCAAAAGACGTATCTGAATGAATAAAGAGGTGGTGAGTTTAAATTCAGAAGGGGAGTTATGCAGAGAAGAGATGGAGATATGAGCTGAAAATTAAAAAAAGAAGTAAGATTTGCAAAGCCAGTCATAAGACTTCTCCTCTTTCCTGCCTGCTTTATAAATTTCTGAAATGTATTACAAATTTATTAGACAAGTACACATTTGACCTAGTCGGTCATCCTCCCACAGAGCCAGAATGCGTTGCTTATCACACCTTGTGTCAGACTCCTGGGTACAGCTGTATGAATATTACTTCCTTCTTTAGAAAAAAAAAAAAGCCAATATCTATTTTGTCAGACTCTATAAATATATAAATAGATAGTTTGCTGCAGTTCGGTATAAAGTATAGTTTAGATTAATCTTTAAAAAGTAAAATGTTCTCTATTATTGCAGGTAAGAGCTTGTCTGAACCGTCCAGAATGACTAATGAATGAGATAAGAGAAAAGCCTATCATTCCTTCATTGTGCTCAGCATAAAAGTTCTTTTTCCCCTGATGCCCCACAATAGCACCATATTTGATTTGAATATTAATGTTTCGCTCCAAAATTATTAATTTAAATATAAATTTTCTTCATTTTATATTGTGAGAGACTTCACAGAGAAAAATAATGGAGTATGAAACATGATGAGCAGCATCAGCCTAATAAATTATGTAGTAAGACATAACAAAGTAAATACGTTTGCTCTTCATTTCGTTTTTATGCTACATTTACCCATGCGAGACTGAAAATAGCTATATTACATGCGGGTCTTATTTACCTGTAGGTTATGTAATCAGAGATAAGCTACCTTGTACTTCAGCCGTTTGTCTGGATGCACCAGAACAACTCTGCCCACATATCTGATGTAATTTATTTATATTTGTACACCAAACATCCACAACATGTAATGTGGAGATCTAGTAGTTTAATGAAGGTTGTGGGACACCATGAAATACTAATGGAAGATAGATTGGTAAAAAGAATGCTGAGAAGCTGATATCCATGAGTTTTAAGAGTGTTCTTGACAATCTGGAGGTGAGTTCCTTAAGAGGTAGTACATAGTAGTTACTTCGACATAGTTGTTTGTGCTTTGGTTTTTTGGCCTCATAAAGGCTCTATTAATCGTGTTGCAAAAGCGCTCATGTTTTACAGTATTTCCTGCTTTCGAATCTGTATCACAAATACTTTTTGTCCCCTTTTTTACATGTAACGCTTTGGATTTTCTCGGGAAAACCACAAAAAATCCAACTACGTAAATTTTGTGATTTGGTACAAAGAAATAGTCTGTTGTATTTTCAAAGTATTGTTATAAAGGAACACTTCAGATCAACTGAAAAGCTGACGTTCTTAAGAGTGCCTCGAATAATTATCCAGAAGCCATCAGGAGTTTGGAAACATTAGCTGGAAAAAAATAGACAAACCTCTGGCTTTTTTCCTGCTGCCTCCCTGGAGGTAATTGATAGGTGATGATTTATTCAAAATTTAGAATTTTCCTAAGGATGTGTGTTGGCAAGATATGTTGAGATCTGTCAGATGTTACATTTAAGAGTGCAAAACTTACTCTTTATAGGATGGCTGATGACTAGAAGATTAGTGTAAGAAAACCCGAGAGTAAAGTGCTTCCTTTGAAGTGGTGATTCGCATGGTAATTCTTTTTCATTCAAAAATTGATTCTGCACCTAAGATAATTAGAGTAGTCATTTCTCAATCCTACTAGCCCTCTTAACCTTGTCGTTGAATTTGAAGGATAACAGTAAGTGCCTATCAGACCAAAATGGATTAGCCAGTACCGGTCTAGATATAACATGGGCTGCACGTGAAAAAGCAGTCTTTGGTCATTATTATACTTGGAAGTTCTTACTGTATTTGCATAAAGAAATTCGACCCATTTTTTCATTCCGTTATATAGGTTTAAGTGCTTAATCCTAAATCTGGATGAACGCAGGACTAACATTCTGTTCTCAAGGGCTGCTCGTGAGGATGGACAGCTTGTGATCATTTTACATGAGGTTCTGCTTCAGTAATATTTCTAGGTTCAAAAGATTCCAAATATTTCGGCCATCACTGACTATGTTAATTGATTACACATAAAAATAATGTCCAAAAATAGGGTGCATTAATTATGTGTTGAAATATGAGGTCTAGTCATGTTTTATTNGGGCTGCTCGTGAGGATGGACAGCTTGTGATCATTTTACATGAGGTTCTGCTTCAGTAATATTTCTAGGTTCAAAAGATTCCAAATATTTCGGCCATCACTGACTATGTTAATTGATTACACATAAAAATAATGTCCAAACATAGGGTGCATTAATTATGTGTAGAAATATGAGGTCTAGTCATGTTTTATTACGTGTAGAAATGCAAGGTTACTCATGCTTTTATTAAAGTTAGCATTAAATTATATTTCATATTAGCTAGAGCAGACCAAACCAAAGAGAATTCAGACTTGCTCGTGGGCCCTGGCAAAGGGGCTGGAGTGCTACTGCTCACTGTCATCTCAATTTTTGCCCCCTGCCCCTTAGGGAAAAAGCAGTGAGGGGTAGGCAACAGAGTCGTCTTTTTTTTTTTTTCCTTTTTCACCAGGAAATACCGTAAGTCGAATAGTTCAGGCAGTTTTAAGTACCTTTCCAGTCCAGCACCTTAAAAAAGTCCATGTGTTGAGACACATATGCTAGTAGATACAGTCACATTTAAATGCCATGCCTAAAAATTCCCGGGGGGAGGGGTGTGCGCAAATGAGGTCTCTTTTTCTCTAGCATAATTGAATTCTTCCTTTTCTTTTGACAGTGAATATGATTTTTTATTGTTGGCGATTCCTGGCTTTATGAGTTAGTGTACAATTATAATTCATGCATATGTACTTACAAAAATGAATGACTTATTGGTTTCCTGGGATTTTTACCAACTTTGGAGTCTGAGCATCAATGAATATAACAAGCAAACAAAAACACAGTTAATAATAATTTCTGTAAGACTGCTCAAAAATAGTAAGCCATGTATTAGTGTGCTGAAAAATGATTTAGGACAGACTATAAATGCCTCTATTTTAACTCTTTTGCAAAAAGAACTTTGCAAAATGAACAAATTTGTATAAGTTGATGGCCAATATTTCATAAAATCAGTAATTCTCCTTGCCAGAGGATACAAGCCAAATCTTTTTAACTGAAGTATTGTGCAATAATAAAACTGTAGAAAGAAATTAGTGCTATGTTAGTGTACGTGGGCTAAAGTTAAAATAGAGGAAATGTTTAGGGAGGTACTAGGACTGAAGATCCGGAATGAAGATACAGCCAGAGACTTTTTGCATAATGTAGTTGCAGCAACGCCAGACAAATGAAAATGTTCTAAGGATTAAGGGCCCTAATCCTTCTCAGGTCAATAACCACACTTCCTCTGACCCCAAGTACAGTAACTCTGTTTGTGCTGGGCTACATCTGGCCCTACCTGGGCGCACCAGTGAAGGGGAGCAGAAAAGGCAAGCAGGCAAGGCAGTGTGTACAGGGAGGCACAACCACAGCTTTTGAAGTCACTGCTGCTGGAAAAGGAGCTGCAAGACTTTTGATGGAAAAAAAATTTCCATTAACAATCCAGACCATCAGTGTTCGGTCAAGGGGTAAATAACTGCTAAATTATTATGAGCAAAGAGGTCAGTGTTTTTTAGCTTAAAAGTTGCAAATTTTTATGAAGGCTTGCAGAATAATTCATGTTTTGTTTGCTGTTACAGAAAAACAGATTTTCAGATATTTTAGTATATATAGAATTAATTTTATGTAATTTAGAATATATTTTTCAACCTTCGGTCACAGCTGAAATGGGTAATTCAGCTGAAGTATATACCACACGTTCATATCGTATGTTCGGATTTTTATTTCATAACATAAACCTCTTTGAAAATGTATTCCAACTCAACACCATTAAGGAGGATATAGGGGCAGAATCTGGCTCCTTCTACTCCTGATACAAGCCAAATTGTTCTGCAGTATTGTTGGTATTTTAGGTTTGGTATAAAGTCATATTTTGGCCTTAACTTATAATTTTCTTTCATTTTGTTGGTGTTCTGAATTTTTTAAGGCCTATCATGTTCTATGTAAAAAGGTGTTTCATTCTAAGAGCTAATTGATCAGGGTAAGAAATGTATGGATCGTTTCCTTTTAATATTTTGGGGTTTTTGCTAACATGTAAAAGGCAAATGTTGCCATGATGTGTGAAGTTGTAGAATTGAAACTTGTTCAAACCTAAGGGGGAGGATAATCTACTGAGGCATCTGTGAGGTTGGCTGTTTTGATAGAAGGGTTTTAATAGGATATTTATATAGTCATTGTGACCCTGCAGGACTTCAACAAAATTTTTGTCAGGCATCCTGGAAATGAGAAATAAATGTTTTGGAAATGAGAAAATAAATGTGAAATAATTGATGTTGGTACATAATAATGTATCTTAAGTTTCACCATGAACATGCCCATGAAAATGTAAATTAGATCATTTCATTTATGAATTGCAAGTTTTATGACTCATCCTTTGGTGCATTCCATCCGTTGGCTATCTTACTCTGAAGAAACTCAGAATGGAAGAGAGAACAAATCCTTAACGAGTTTCTATTTTCTAAAATTATATTGATTTGAATGATAAAGACTATTGACTTTCCTTCTGAGTAAAAGCTTTGACTTTTTATAAAACCTGTTATGTAATTGGCCAAGGCAAAAGAGAGAAGTCTTAATTAAGACTTATCTAATTTCAATCAAATACAAAAGGCAAGGTTTAAAATAACACTATTCACTTTCCAAAAATTGCCATCTGTCACAAGTCTTTTTAGAATTCAGAATTTTCTTTAAAGCGTTTCTTCTTTGTCTGTAAACTTTCCTGAGAATGGAACCTGAAAAATAAAATTTCTTTTTTTAAATTTTTTTTTTTTCTCCTTTTCCTTTTAGGGATACTCAGTCATTTCTGTTGCATTCCGTTTTTCATCCATTTAATAATAGAAGTGCTTTAATTACTCCAGCAATTTCTTGCTCCAACACCTTTCATAATTTTCCTGCATACATTGAATCCTAAACTATATCTTAGAGAGTCAAAGCAGATTTTTAATTTTTATTGTGACATTTTGTATTGCACATTGATAGCAACTTGACTACATTGCTTTAATCATTCTTACATTTATTTCTCTTAGTAAACTTGCCAGCTGTCGGTTTATCACTGCAATAAGCAAATTTTTCACCTCTTTCCTTGTTTCTTTCTGAAAATTCCTATTTTCTTTCTCTTCCTTGGTCACAGTATGATGCTATGATTTTATCAGGCAGGTTCATTCCAAGATGGAACTTGATCCCATCAGTTTGCATTCTTCTGGAAAAGCATCTTTTGACATGTCTCGCGTTGGGTGCTTGAGAAAGTTAATGCTGGAAATACAAGAATATGCACAGTGACTGTAGTCTTGTTTATGGAGAATCTCTCTGAACCATTTTTTTGAAAAACCTTTCTAAAACCTGTCTTGGTCCAGATTAATAACTTCTATCTGACTTCCTGCGTTACAGCATTTTAGAAGAAATCTCCAGTAGTTGTATGCCTTGTTTACATTAGAGCAGAATTATTTTTCCCTCTCAACATTTAACCATGAAACTAAGAGTTTAAAAAGACTGTCGTTAATACGATGGAGTGCTGCACAATGAAAATAATTGCTCTGTGAAAATAATTTACCCTTACATAAAGAAAAATTTAAATAGATGAAGAAAAATTAAACTCCCAACTGGAATCATCCAGAAGAAATTACTTTACTATAAGTTTTGTGATATTATTCCTTTCACCTTCCAAGCCATTTGGATTTTTGAAAGTACTTATTGTTGGTATAATGCTAACTTTTAAAAATCAAAATTATTCATGTGCCAGAGCCATAAGCTTGCCAATGATTTCTGAATCAAGTCCAAGAGTTAATCCTAAATTTAATACTTCTAATTAATTAATCTTGGCTATAACAATTGTAACCTGCAAAGGATGAGATTGCTGTGGAGTTCATCTGCATGTAAATAAATCTATTTTTACATCAGAAGCATCCTTAAAACTGGTGCCTTAAAGTTACCAATGCTTTAAATTGTGTCTAAATAGAAATAATTTGAAAAGAACCATGAAATTTTCCAAGTAAACTTAAACCTCAAACCATGCTTAAGAGGAAGACATACCTTAGAACTCTCTTGCCATTTTACAGAAGCCCATTTTAAGCCATTTTTGGACAGCAAGTTTAAAAGAACTTTGAGTCAAGACACAGTCTGTACTGGATACAAAACGTGATGGAGCTCTGTTAACTCTGAAAACTTGTGCTTACCTTTCTGTGTTACAGCAGTAAAGCCAAGCTAGTGATGAACTGGCGAGGTTAATCCACAGAAAGACAAGTTGCTTTTCTGTAGGCAGTGAATGCAAAACAACCAAACAGACAGAGAGCACTTGTCAGTGTCTCCTCTCATAGCTTCAAAAGCGTGCACACTACCTAGCTCTTACTTGGTTTCCATAGGCATGTCGCAAGGACACCCATGAGAACGTCAGACAATTGAGCTCGTGCAAGCTGTAGTCTTCAGACATGTAGAATCTGGGGTACAGCAATAAGTTTGATGGGTAGGAGGACCTAATTTTACTGAGTGACTCTCCCCATGCAATGCATTTTGACTAAGCTCACCTAAGATCAATTGAACAGATCAAAATAAGTTTAAACTTTGTATAGGCTGAATGCTACTACTGCAATAAATAACATCCATGAAATTAACTTTTTGCTATAAAGATCTGAATATTTTTTTTTAGTCAAAGTTTTAAAACACGTAAATTGCCTTCACAGAGTATGTTTATGTATTTTTATTTTGAGTGGAAACCAAACCAAATTTTAAGATGTCAAAGGCCGTGCATCAGTGATGGAATTTGCAGGGTTTCACCGTACGTACATGGGACAGGAAAAAAGATGCAGGCATGAGCACTGAGAAAATCAAAGTAAAAAGGTTTGCCAAAGGCATGAGTGGGTACTCTAAACCCAAGTGTTAAAATGACTTGCTTATTTAAAAAACAAATAAAATGGAAGCAGTCCTTGTGAATTACATCTGAACATTGGAGGGATCGCTGTATTCTAAAGATATTCTAAACAATTTACAGTGCAATGCAATCAATTGAATCTGTTTCTTGACGTTAGTGGGCATCGGGTAGAGCTTTTTCTCAATGAAGCAGCAGAAATTTGTCATGATTGGGAAGAACCAAAATAGCAAATCATTATAATA